>CM030363.1:263393239-263958785 GCA_017893485.1 Hemerocallis citrina
GCCAAAATTTAATACAATGCTTATGGTAATTAAGATTGTATAGATTTATTATTGAACAGCAAAGGAATTTCAGTATATGCTTTCTAAATTTTATATGGTATGATGCCATGTGCTTGCATTAATGCATTTTGAACATTTTGCTACCAAGCCGAGTAGTAGTAGAGAATATGATGCTAGTAACTCCCATTTTGAACAAAATGATCATATTTACTCTATTGCACCATTATATTAGAATTTGATTATAATTGATGAAATACAAGAAAAGAAAAAGAAGCAAGACAAGAACAGTTTTAATTTGGTATATTCAAAGTTTATTAGCATGGTTTTAATTAGTGCGGTTGTTTTTTTTTCCCCTTCAAACACCTAAGGAAAGGTGCATGCAGGTTTTGGGTAAATCTTGTATATGAATTAAAAACAAACTCTGCCCATTGGATATGGGTCCCTTGCCATCTGCACAATGACAAGTGCTTCGCAGGTTTGTTAGATTTGGATTATATGTGGGTTGAGCAGATCTGGATGACATTTTTTGACATTTTTTATCTTGCCTACCAGTGCTACTGGTTTAGTGGTTGGCTTGTTGGCTAGTGAGGAAGAAGTCAGGAGTTTGGATCCCACTTGCATCATTTTCCTTTATGGGAAAGTGTGTTTACAGCCTTGTTTAAAAAGAAAATTGTTGTATAAACTATAAATTATATACCAATTTTTTTCAATTACATCATTTTTCTAGTTAAAATTCTTCGCTCTATATATGAAGTAATTGATTCGAATTCAGGTTTTTGGGTGGAAAGGTTCAACTATAAATACCTTTGCCCAAATTCAATATTTTTGTTCTGGTTGGACAGCTCAGGTTCAGGTGGTACCAGCTCAATGCACAACCCTATAAACACCTGTAGGTGCTTATAGGTTTGAAAAAAATGCAATAACCTAATAACTGCTTTGGAGTATTATTAAGGGATTGTTTAAATTTTTAATAATGATACAACGTATTTGAAAGATATCGTATAGGTGATATTTAAAGAATTTTGGATTTCTTTAGTTAAATAGCCCAAGTCTCACTGCTTTATTTTCATCTGTTCAGAACAATAATTCTTCATTGTGGGGCCCTGGTTCTAGAGCACTGCCAGCAGCTGCAGCCGGCACATACAACGGCCTCAATGGGTTAACTCAGCAAGGGAGCAACACTCGCTATAATTCCTCTTATATGGGAGGAATGCAATACCCAAACTCATACCATTCCCAGCTCAGCAGAATATCTCGGGAACAGCAGCAATCGCTGCTCCAAACACAAGGGAGCTTGAATGCTTCTCAGGGACAAGAAGCATCCCCATCCCACCGCTGGGGGCAGAGTTGGCAGCAGAGTTACTAACTTTAACAACCCATGCTTTTTTTCTCAAGGGTGTTCAATAATTTGCCTACCTTTTGTGAAGAGGGTTTTTAGATGATTAGGTGTGCATATACCTACTGGTTTTTTTGTATTTTCACGAGGCCAATACATTCCGTTGTCTTCTGTTAATGCACTCCACATAGATGTCGGTTCTTGTGTAATGAATTGTTTGTCTTTTGTTTACGTTAGGGATAACAAGTCTGCGTAATTTGAAAACAGAGTGGCTGGTTTTATTTTGATCACTTGACTAATTTCAGTTGTTTTAACCAGATGGAGATTGTTTTGTTCTGAATGAGTTATTTATCCTTTGGTTTTCTTACTTCATGTTTTGTTTGAAAGCTTTCCTCAGTTGGTGCACAAATTCTTCAAGGATCGTCTAAGAGCTGTATGGTGCTAGTGTTTTCGTCACTTCCAGTCAATCAGTGGCATTTTAATCATGACCTCGAAAGGATGATTTTTCACTAAACGGTGGATCTGTTTATCAGAAGAGTAATTTGGGTCCAAAGATATTGATTGATATGTATTTGTTACTGTATATTTTTGTATTTTGGAACTTGTCTCTTATTTTTTGACCAAGTGTTCCAATAAACAAGAGGATACGGACCATATTGCTAGCAGTTAAATTTCCTTCTATGGTGTTCCAAAAATATAATCATCACAAGTGAAATTTTTGATTCAATTTTATCTTTATACAATATTATCTCGAGGTTTTTCAGCAGTAGAATAATTGGAGAACAATTGTGACTACTTAATATAGGGGTAAACATATTCTATTGAGTTATTTTTTTTTTCTTTCTAATTATTCAAAATATTTTGTTGTCATCTGTACCATATCTGCATATGAGCTTGTTTGAAAACATCAGAGGGGCTAATGGAAATTCTGTCAAACAAGGAGCTTAGCACATATCTCCTTTCAGTTATAATTTTGGTTCTGTTTGATCATTCCATTCATAGTCGCAGTACTGGTTTTCCAATTTGCAAGTGTAGGTTTCCACTGCTGCTCTAAAATATCTGAAAATAGCAACCTACTAGCATCATACTCCTACATGGATGGATAAACACTCAATCCCAAAAGTATATACACACTTGGCAGTTGGCGATCCCTTATTGGCTTAACTAGATTCCACTGGTTATGCAACGCCACTGCATGGCAGTGAACCTTCACCACAAAATATTTCAGCAATAAGAAAGAATCTGAGAAGATTGTAGAGGTTGAGAGAGTGCCAACAGTACTTTTGCACCAATCCATATCTCAACAACCAATCAAATGAGAGAAATAGATTTCACTTGATAATATATCCTTGTCAATTCTATGCCTATTTATACTTCCATCTCTTCTCTTACAACATCACCAAAAAAAACTCATATAATATCATCCTACCATGGCTGCAACAATGGCTCTCTCATCCCCCACTCTTGCTGGAAAGGCAGTGAAGCTCTCCCCTTCACCAGCCTCCGAGCTCTTCGGCACTGGCAGAGTTTCTATGCGTAAGACTGTAAAGCCCGTCTCATTGGACAGCCCATGGTACGGCCCAGACCGTGTCAAGTACCTCGGCCCATTCTCCGGTGAGCCCCCAAGCTACCTCACTGGTGAATTCCCCGGTGACTACGGATGGGACACTGCTGGTCTCTCTGCCGACCCCGAGACCTTTGCCAAGAACCGCGAGCTTGAAGTCATCCACTGCAGGTGGGCTATGCTTGGTGCACTCGGTTGCGTCTTCCCTGAACTTCTTTCCCGCAATGGAGTGAAGTTTGGCGAGGCTGTGTGGTTCAAGGCTGGTGCACAAATCTTCAGTGAAGGTGGTTTGGACTACTTGGGCAATCCTAGCCTTGTTCATGCGCAGAGCATTCTAGCAATCTGGGCTACTCAGGTTGTTTTGATGGGAGCTGTTGAGGGCTACAGAATTGCTGGTGGCCCACTCGGGGAGGTGGTTGATCCTCTATACCCAGGAGGTAGCTTCGACCCCTTAGGCCTTGCTGACGATCCTGAGGCGTTCGCAGAGTTGAAGGTGAAGGAGATCAAGAATGGTAGGTTGGCTATGTTCTCTATGTTTGGATTCTTTGTTCAGGCAATTGTGACTGGCAAGGGACCTTTGGAGAACTTGGCTGATCACCTTGCTGACCCTGTCAACAACAACGCTTGGTCGTATGCCACCAACTTCGTTCCCGGAAAGTGAGGATTGAGTGTGTGTGTGTGCACGCATTTCTCTGCCCAACAACAAGTGATCATATTTTCCATCATTGTAATATGGATTTTGGATGTTGAGATTTTTGTTGGGAATGTAAACTAATCTTGTGCAATAGTGAATTTGTATGTTTGATTTCCAGGGTTTTTTTTATTTTTAAAATACCTATATTTGTCAGTACGTAATTGAATTGCCGGTTAGTTGTTTGGAGATTAGCTGAACTGTAGCATTTTTAAAAAAAGAAAACATCAAAATATAAGCAAGTTCCGGTTATATATATATATATATATATATATATATATATACACACACACACATATAGAGGAGTGATCCAATGAGAAACACTTTTAAATGAGAAAATGAGAAACAAAGATTTTGACCATTGGATATGAGGGGAAATAGATGAATGGCTCTAATTCAATTGGATTAATTAGTAGAAAATCCGGTTTTTTTCTATACATCTATTAAAAAAAACCAAAAAAAAAAAACCAAACATCATTAACGTTCTTTCGATGATGCAAACAACAGCAAAAACCTTAATTGCAAAAACCCAAACATCTCAGTTTTCCCTAACCCTAACTTTCCATAATTCTCCGCGTCTGCGCTGCCACCGTCCGCCGTCGCCATCTCCCCACCGCAGGGGCCGTCGTCGCCATCTCCAGCCGCCGCGTCCGCCCACTCCTTCTCCAGCCGCCACGTCCGCCCACTCCTTCTCCAGCCGCCGTCACCCTGCTCATTCTCTCCTCTGCACTTCTTCCTCCGCAATTCTGTCATTGAAGATTTGGCGCCAAAATCCAACCGAAACCCATCCCGCTTCTCCTCCTCATCGTCGACTTCGACCACCACTGCATCATCGCTGTCTTCAATCAACCAACCGCACAGTCCTCCCTTCCTCTGTTTCCTTCCGATCCAACCGAAACCCATCCCGCTTCTCCTCCTCATCGTCGACTTCGACCACCACTGCATCATCGCTGTCTTCAATCAACCAACCGCACAGTCCTCCCTTCCTCTGTTTCCTTCCGAAACAGAGTGTTTCCTCTCTTTCCTTCCGAAACAGAGTGTTTCAGTTTTCTTCTACAGATTGCTCTGCTCTTGAAAGGTATGTTTACTTGACATTCATGTTTGTCTCTTGAAAGGAGTGAAAATGAACTCAATTTAACTAGTTCATTTTCCTTCAGTCTCCTTCAAGATGATGTTGAGGTTAGGAGTATTTTGGTCTCAGAAATGCTAAAAGTAGGATGAAAGATCTTGATGTTAGTGCGAGGCATATAAGATGAATTGCTATTGAAAGTGGCCAATAGGAATATAGATTTCTAGCAGAAAATCTACCGTAGAGAGCTCCTATGCCATTGAGAATGCCTGCAAATGTGCATTTTGTGAACAAATATGGGTATCTCAATTGCCCAGAGAAAATTTATTACTTGTATAAAGTCCAGCGAAAATATATTACTTGTATAAAGTTCTAAATATTCATTTTCTTTATTTCTCCAGGTCACATTTCTCTGCCTCTTTTCCTAAATGGCATTGCATTTTAACAATTTATATGTGATTGTAATTGCCTAATTTGGCATCGTGTATTTTTGATGATGCATGTCAGAAGAAGCATTATAAAGGAAAATGATTGATGATAACCATTTGAAAACTTTAGTTAGCCAGAAGAGGCAAATAGACTCCTGTTTGGTTAGCTGTACTTTAGTTAGATTATATTCTTAAATAATTCAAAACCATTTGAAAACTTTTCTAAATTCATAAATGAGTAATAAATTTTACACAGTTAACAATAGTGTGATTTTTTAAATTTCAGGTATTCATGAGTATCAGTGATAACCTTTTTTCTGTAGAGATTTATCTAGGTGGTAACTTTGATCTAGGTCCACCTAAGCAATATGTAAATGGTTCTTGCGCTCGTCTTGAGAAGGTGCATCCGGATGAATTCTACATGAGTTCAATAAAAGAAATAATGATGGAGTGTGAATATTTTGAGGATTATAGAGTCTTTTGTAAGTTGCATGAAAGCTCAGTAGACGATGGCTACATACTTATTAATACAGATGAGTCAGTGCATGATGCCTTCACAGAACATCAAAACTTGAAGAAGGTTGTGCTATATATTGAACATCTACAGGAAGAACATGTAGTTCCTGAAGCCAGTGAGGAACATGAGATAGGTATAAATAACATACTACTTAAAATATTGTTATTTTTGTGTGTTACTAATCGTCTAAAATTAATTGTTGTTTGGTTTTATCCTTTTTCTCTTAAGGGTTTGAAACAATTCACATGAAGGATGCATTTCTTGATGACCGAGCAACAAACACGAACTTTGGAGATCCTAACAGTGGTAATATCTCAGATTCAGATGTCGTTGAGGTTGGTTAGTAAAAAGAATTAATTTTCTTTATATACATGCAACACTTAACTCCAAAATATATAACAATTTTCCTTTTATTACTGTTGACTCCTAAACTAACTAGTTTCACTTTTCTTTTTTATAGGCCTTGAGTTTGACTCCTGAAACAGCAAGAGAACATGACCATGGTGAGTGGACACCAACCGTAGATGATATTAATAGGCCGAAACTTGGAATGCAATTTGCATCATTAGAAGAGGGGAAACTTTTTTACTATGCATATGGAAAGCTTGGAGGTTTTTCTATTCGGAAAGGGAGTACAAATTTTGATAGGAAGACAAGAGAATTGATAACAAAATATTATGTTTGCTCAAAACAAGGAGAAAGTACTGCAAAAGTACTACAAGGTGAAACTATCAAGGAGCTTCCAGTGGGATCAACTGCAGGTAAAAAAAAAAGACGACGATCTGTAATTAGAGAGAATTGTATGGCTATGATAAAATTTATGAAAGTTGAAAATGACATGTGGGAGATTGTTAAATTTCATGAAGGTCATTGTCATGTTCTCACTAGTCCTCGTAGGCAACAATTTTTAAATATAAACCGAGGAGTATCATCGACTCAAAAGTCATTAATACAAATCTATGATGAAGCTAATATCTCCACATCCCAATTAGTTACAGTTCTAAAGATTCAAGCAAATGGGTATGAGAATATGGGTTGCACTGAAAGAGACATCAGAAATCATAAAAGGAATGTAAGAAAGGCAATGAAAGAAATAGATGCGCAGATATTTCTAGATGATTTTGCAAGGATGAAAAAAATCAATCCTTCATTTTTCTATGATTATAAGGTTGATAAAGACATGAAGCTCACTCATGTATTTTGGACGGATGGACTTTCAAGGAAAGCATACCACCTATTTGGAGATGTAGTAGTTTTTGACACTACATATGAAACAAACAAATATTCGTTGATATTTGCGCCGTTTACAGGTACTAATTTATCTATTATATGAAACTATCTATTATTATTATTATTTGCAATCCATATAAAAGTTCAATATTAATTATTGTATTTGCGCTTTTACAGGAGTTAATCATCATAGACAGTCGGTGAACTTTGGTGTCGGATTTTTGGCTGATGAGAAGTCAGAATCTTTTATTTGGTTGTTTGAGAAATTCTTGGAAGCCATGGGGGGGAAACAACCATTAGCATTCATTACAGATCAATGTCCATCAATTGGTAATGCTGTAAAAGTTAAACTGGACAAAACAAAACAAAGATATTGCATGTGGCATATTCTCCATAAGTTGTCGGGAAAGGTTGGATCTGAGTTGGCCTCTAACAAAAAATTTCATGAAGACTTTAAATCTTGTGTTTATTCTTCTGAAACTATTGAGGAGTTCGAAATGCGGTGGAATGAAGTTATAACAACTTATCATTTAGGGAACAATATGTGGCTGAAAATGATGCATAGCTTACGTGAACTATGGATACCAGCATTTTTCAAAGATACTTTTTTAGCTGGAATGAGGACAACACAGCGCAGCGAAAGTATGAATTCTTTTTTTAGTCACTTTGTTAGCCAGAGGAATAGTTTGGTGGAATTCCATACACGATTCGAGAGGGCATTGGAGCACCAACGACATAATGAATTGAAGGCTGATCATGATACAATTTATACCAGGCCAAAGATGAAAATAAAGAATTCATTGGAGAAACAAATGAGCGAGATATACACACGCGCTAACTTTCATCTATTTCAAGATGAGTTGATTAAGAGTTGTGTCAGTTGTGCTACAAAAAAAATCGATGAGGTAGAAGATGTGTATTTTTACATTGTTCAAGAAAATAAGGAGAATAAGAAACTCAGATCAAGAGAAGTTGTTTATCTTCAAGCTACTAAGGTGGCATATTGTGATTGTAAAATGTTTGAGGGAGAGGGACTTCCTTGTCGGCATATTCTTGCTGTGTTAAAAAATGAATTTGTGGATGAGTTGTCTACTCACTATATTGTAAGGAGGTGGACTAAACTTGCAACAAGTGCTCAAATATTCGATGTTGAAGGAAATGAGTTATGTGGAACTTCAAGTAACATAACTGGAATTAACTTATCATCATTGTGGGATTTGCTTTCAGAGTGCATGCATCTTGCTGGCTATTCAAATGAGAGCTTTTTACATGCTATGGAAAGAGGTAAAAATCTTAGAGATGATTTACTAAGAATGAAAGAAAATCTGGGTGCAAATTTGAATAATAAGAAAGAGAAACATTTCACCGAGGGGAATCTTCCAACAACTTCAAATAATGACAATGTTTGCATACCGGATATTTCAAAGACGAAGGGAAGTGGGAAAAGATTAAAAGGAGGGAAAGAGAAGGCCATGGAACAACAAGAAAAGAATCTTAGACTTTGTAGAACATGCAACAAGTATGTTGACCATGATAGTCGAAACTGTCCAGAAAAGAAGGAATCGTAAATTTGATTTTTTTTGGTAAGATAACTACATGAATTAATTTAGCAATTTATGTTATGTTGCAATTTAGCAATTTCCTTTGTGGTATTGCTCGTGCCTTAATTTTATGTAACATTCACGTTTATCTTTAGTTTTGTGTTTTTATTTCTCGTCAATCTTTGATGTTTTTCGGTTGTTTTACATTTTGATCATCTTTATTTAACATTCCTCTGTTTTGTATTTTTACAGGTTGTGTACTGTAATGGGATTTGCTGGATTTGTTTGCTGGATTTGGAAACATTTTGATCAAGCTTATTCTTTGCTGGATTTGTTTGCTGGAACATTTTGATCAAGCTTATTCTTTGCTGGATTTGGAAACTGGAATGGGATTATCCGTTGCTTTTTTTAGTTAGTTAGTTTGTTTGTTTGCAAAGTTGTATAGTTTGTTTGCAGAGTTGTATAAGGATTCTTTTATCAGTCTACTCTTAGAGGTTTATTTGGTCATCTATATCTGAAATACCGATAGATGAAGAAAACATAGTCAATGTATCAGGATTTTGATTTTTTGATTTATATCCCAATGTATCAAGATTTATATCTCAATGTATCAGGATTTTGATTTATATCTCAATGTATCAGGATTTTGATCTATATCTCAATGTATCAGGATTTTGATTTTTTGTTTCTTCTTCACTGATGACCGATTGATGAAGAAAATATAGTCAACCTGTACCCAGTGACCGACTGATGAAGAAAACATAGTCAACCTGTACCCATCAAATTGAGTCACTTCTGGTGCAATAAAATATTTGACAAAATTATGTCACCGACCATTAACTTAAGAGTCTAAGTGAACCCTCTAATATGTGCCCAATTTAGAGGGCCAATGACAATATTTTTCATAAATCCCTGGAAAGCCAGTATATAGGTGCGCTGGTGCGGCGCCTAATTAGTCATGCAGTTAAGTTTGTTCACCAGCAATCCTGCAATAAGAAGCTAGCTCAAACTTTGTCCCTCACTGCACAATTGGACTGAGCTAGTCATATGAAAATAATTGATTTTAAGTTGTTTACCCTACCAAATGAACCTAAGCTCACATAATCAGAACTATCCTATACCTACCTATGGGCAACGGTCTCGGAACTCCAAATACCCAATGCCAATGAAGATTTTTTAAACTGAAATATAGAAGCAGTCTGAGAATATTGCCAACCCTCCCTCACCAATAGAGTGACACGAAAAAGAATCACGTCCTTCTTCAAAATGCATAGTTATAGGTTGGCTGCATTAAAATTTATACTTCTAACTACCTTTTAAAACAGATACTATGCAAAAACAATAACAAGTACCAAAAATCACAACAAACCTGCACACAGGAAAATTTGTGATAAGTTGGAGAGAGAAATAGTTAATATGTATAAGTAGTCCACCCATTTCTGATGATGCCACGGGGAGTCCACCCACACCAAAGAATTGCATCCAGCCCTTGTATGGGAACTACAAGGCTACAAGTTATATGTAATATATAGAAATTTTAACATAAAATGTAAATTATTTATTTATTGATTTATGCTTTAGGTTTAATTATGCTTTCTCCTTGACTACTAATGCTAAGCTATATCTAACCGGTAGAAAATTCAACATAAAACACAAATTAATTTTGTATTGTGGTTTTATATGGTCAGAGCTTCAACTTTTTACTATGCTATTCAGACAATAGCAACAGAAACAGCAAAAGCCTTTTAGTTAGCACCTGCAGTGCATGTGGAAGACTAAAGTGTGGTTGAGATTTAATAATTAGGTGATTGATATTAAGTAGGTGGTCAATATAGCTTAGACTTAAAAATGAATGGTTGAGATTCATAAGTCAATTGTTTAAAACAAAGCACACAACCCTCAACTCTCTCTACTTCTAATAGTAAGATATTGAGGTCGGCTACATGAAGCCTATCCAGAGAAAAGAATAAAAAAACTTTTACAGTCTCTGCATAGATATACATGAATACATGTATATAAATGTATCTGTTCATTAATAAAGTATACTACAAACAAACAAGTTTCAGTCATTTGCTCACGTATGAATTTTACAAAGATACAAATATCTGATAACCCATGTCCATGAACACTAAGACCATCCACATCCACAGGCCACCCCATGAAACACATGAATACAAATGCATCTGTTTATTAATAAAGCATGTTAACAAACAAACTCACAATTTTCAGCCATTTTCCCATGTGAAGATTTTCAGTCTATTCTTATATCCAATGTCCATGAACAATAACCGCCAGTCATCTCCCGATTGAAAATAATAGAAATAAACCAAGTAACGGCTCAACAAATAATTGCTCACCATTTTTGCAAACTCAAATTGAAAGATGGGTAGGCATGTATGGAAAACAATGTGCTCCAACTATAGATGAATCATGGTTCATGGTGAACAAAAGAAAATGTAATTCAAGAAGCAAGCATAATTCATCAATGACTGTACAGATGCTTGTTGCCTCCTAGCTTTTCTTTGTTGCAGGTGACTGTTTATCAATAATATCGTTAAAGACAAAAAATGGTAAAAATGGATAAAACAGTTTGAAGCATAAAACTATTTTTCAAATATTGGAATGCTTATTTATAGAGCTTGCATCAGATCATACGATAATAACAGATACTAGACCAAACTAACAATTCTGATTGAAGAGAAGCCACCGGAAAATAAATCCATTGGTCAAGACATCAAATTACACACGTGAGTTGCACGATAAGTATGAATTGAAATTACAAAAAGAAGGTTAAAACAAAAAAAAATATTTTAAAACGTACAAAACATCCTGTATCAGTAACCATATTCTTTACAATGATATATGTAATAGTCACTTCCCATTAAGAAACAAAATCCCAACAATAAGATGTCACGCACTCGCTCTTCCTTGTTTCCAGGTTGATAATCCTGGCTTCTTTCACCTTCAGAGATTTCTTGGTTTGTATCTTCAATCTTTGCCCTAATTGGTCTGGGCTGTGGGGTGGATACATTTTGACTGATGAAGTTCTGGATGAGCATGATGACAGCCACAATGAGAATGTGTTGTAGTTGGATATCCAAAGAAGGAGCTACACAGACAAACATAACAAAGAAATTATTAAAATTCAAGCTTTGTGCATGTAAATCTTGACTTCCTATGCTTGATGTTCATTCAAAATACTTAATTAGTTAACATGGCGAGATCCTTAGCTAAATTTGATAATTAGTCACATACATCACATACATACTAAACTCTTATCAAATACTTAGCAGTTGCGCTCAAAACTTTATGAATGAAAGGTTTTCCATCAACAAATACATGGTTATAAACATTTTTTTTAATCAAATAGCAAAACCAGGGTTATATACCTCAATATAACCCACCGACCCAAACATGAGTAGAAGGGTCTGATGGGTCGCGGACGCGGCGGGTGGAGATGGCGACGGCGGACGGTGGCAGCGCAGACGCGGAGAATTAATGAAAGTTAGGGTTAGGGAAAACTGAGACGCGGCGGCTGGAGATGGCGACGACGGCCCCTGCGGCGGGGAGATGGCGACGGCGGACGGTGGCAGCGCAGACGCGGAGAATTATGGAAAGTTAGGGTTAGGGAAAACTGAGATGTTTGGGTTTTTGCAATTAAGGTTTTTGCTGTTGTTTGCATCATCGAAAGAACGTTAATGATGTTTGGGTTTTTGCTTTTGGTTATTTTTTTGGTTTTTTTTAATAGATGTATAGAAAAAAACCGGATTTTCTACTAATTAATCCAATTGAATTAGAGCCATTCATCTATTTCCCCTCATATCCAATGGTCAAAATCTTTGTTTCTCATTTTCTCATTTAAAAGTGTTTCTCATTGGATCACTCCTCTATATATATATATATATATATATATATATATATATATATATATATATACTAGATTTGCCCGTGGGCACGTGCCTACGGCACGTCTTCGGAACGATACAGAACACGAAAAACCATGTAAACAATAAAACAATAATTATGTAGCTCAAGTTTGAATAGTATGACAATAATTAGTTATAAATAAAAGTCTATGTTTCCAATAGTATATGTTGAAAAATAATTATAAATGGGAATACAAAATCTAATTTGTTAGAAATTTAAGTGTGAAAAATAACGAAATTTAATTGTTGAAGAGATATTTGCTATTAAAAATCTGAAAATTTAGAAAACCTAAATCTTAAAATCTAATTTCTAAGTAAATAAAGAGAATGGGATAGAGAGATATATAGAGAAAGAGAGAAATATGAAAAAGTAAAGAGAGAAGAGATAGATAGGAATAAAGTAATGAGTTTTTTAGGGGGGGGGAAATTTGGTTTTTGGGTTTGAAATTTTGGAGAAAAAATATGTTTTGTGAGGTTTAATATGGACCTTTGATTTTGGGATGATTGATTGTGAGCGACTTGATAGCTTTCTTTGTAATTTATTATATAGATATATAAATATCTGATTGAAAATTACCTTTAATTATGAAATGACTTCCAATCAGTAATATCAAATGCTAGAGTGAGTCCTGATTAGATTCTCTGTATTGCAATACAGTTCATATATCATTACCTAATTCGTACTTTACACCATAATGTTTTACTTAAGATAATAGATATCCTAATTTATCTCAAAAAGACCTATTAACTATATTTGCATTTAGCTACCTCACATTGAGTAAATGAATGACTTTTTTTTAGAAAGGGTAAATGAATAAATTAGGCAAAGAGATAGGCTTTAGATTTGATATTTTACTTTCTGAAATTTTTAGGTGAAGAAGAAAAGGTAGTTTTTTCTACTAATTTCTTGCAAGAGGATGCAAAAGATGGAAGATGAGGCAATGTTTAGATTTTTCATGGTGAGGAACAATAGTAAGGCTAATTAAATACAAAGAACTAATTAAATACAAGGTCAGCGGTCAAATTCCGACGGAACAGGCAACATGTTTGTTATTCAAGAGTTTCCCAAGAACCCACAAATTCCATCTGTTTGCTCCCACACCGAATTTAACGGCAACAGATTGGCGCTGTCTGTGGGAAACAAACGAATAGCAACCTCCCCTCTTCCCGTTGGTCAGATCTTCTCCAGCCATGCCTCCAAGGAAAGTCAGATCAAGAGGGTCGAACCGAGGACCCAACCCCGATCCGCAATAAGACATTCCTATTCGACTCGCTCCGCAGCAAGGGCAACTTCCTCCTCCAGCGGAAGACCCCCTCCAACAGGACATGCCTCCTCAGAACCAACAACCTCCTAAAGGTCCCAACCCGCAGAAACAGCCTCTCCATCCGGACCACGTCTCCATCCACAACGCCTTTTCGGACTCTATAGCCTCCCATAATCCCCGAGCTTCCGACCTCCGCAACACCATCCTCAATCGGCAGAAGGATGAGGATCTTCGCCGCCGTCTGGATGAAAAGCGGGCCCGAGAGGGAGCCTCCCGCCAACACCGTCCGGATGAGCGATCTCCTCACCGCTGAGACAACAGAAGGTCCCCTATCCGACGGGGGCGGAGAGAGTCCCCCGAGCATCACAGGAGAAGACCCCTTTCCCCTGCCGGTCGGCATCATCATAGGAACGATGAGGCGCCCATCACCCCTGCCGAGTTCCAGCAGTTTCAAGCAACCGTCCTACAAGCTCTCAATCTCCGTCCCAACACTAATGCTCCCAAGATCCCCTCTCCTCCTCCGGTCCGAAGCCCAACACTTGGCTCGATTCTACTTCGCAAGTTCGCTCCTAAGCGAACCAGAGGTAGTTCGCCATTCGGAATTGCTCCCACAACCGTTGAACTAATCTAACGATGGTTCGGAGTCCAATACTTGGCTCGATTCTACTTCGCAAGTTCGCTCCTAAGCGAACTAGAGGTAGTTCGCCATTCGGAATTGCTCCCACAACCGTTGAATTAATCTAACTATGGTTCGAAGTCCAACACTTGGCTCGATTCTACTTCGCAAGTTCGCTCCTAAGCGAACTAGAGGTAGTTCGCCATTCGGAATTGCTCCCACAACCGTTGAACTAATCTAACGATGGTTCGGAGTCTAACACTTGGCTCGATTCTACTTCGCAAGTTCGCTCCTAAGCGAACTAGAGGTAGTTCGCCATTCGGAATTGCTCCCACAACCGTTGAACTAATCTAACGATGGTTCGGAGTCCAACACTTGGCTCGATTCTACTTCGCAAGTTCGCTCCTAAGCGAACTAGAGGTAGTTCGCCATTCGGAATTGCTCCCACAACCGTTGAACTGATCTAACGATGGTTCGGAGTCCAACACTTGGCTCGATTCTACTTCGCAAGTTCGCTCCTAAGCAAACTAGAGGTAGTTCGCCATTCGGAATTGCTCCCACAACCATTGAACTAATCTAACGATGGTTCGGAGTCCAACACTTGGCTCGATTCTACTTCGCAAGTTCGCTCCTAAGCGAACTAGAGGTAGTTCGCCATTCGGAATTGCTGCCACAACCGTTGAACTAATCTAACGATGGTTCAGAGTCCAACACTTGGCTCGATTCTACTTCGCAAGTTCGCTCCTAAGCGAACTAGAGGTAGTTCGCCATTCAGAATTGCTGCCACAACCATTGAACTAATCTAACGAGGGTTCGGAGTCCAACACTTGGCTCGGCCGCACTCCGTGAGCTCACTATTAAGCAAGCTCGACGCGTCTCGCGAAGTTTGCGAGAGGCGAAAGCTTGGCCCCACTGGCCGAACACTCATGACGCCGACCCCAAACGAGTATAAGAGCAACTCAGAGACCTCGGCACGATAAGCACAGTTACAAACAAAACAACCACACAGAGCTGCGAAAAACACGCAAGTTTGAGAAAGAAATATTATTAATAATTGGGACGCAATACAAAGCGACTCTTCCATACAACAAGATTACAAGGCCTCAAAGAACAAAAATCACAATGCCGACTCACTACACTTGGACTAAATACAAGGGCTTCAAAAGTGAACATCAATGCCTCCGCGGCCAGGGATGCTCCTCTTCAAGGACACTCGAGGTCGGCGACGTTTTCCTTCGGAGCCCGACCCCAAACCAGCGAATTGGGACGTGTCCTCGTCGCTACTCCTAGCAGCCGCTCCGACGGATGCTCTGCTCGATGAAATGGCCACAGCATTTTGCGCATCCCCCAGACTAGGATGGCCGATAGGCGGACGGGTCGCGAGCTCGTAAAATGTGATGCCCCGATCGCTCTCCGCGCGAGTACACGAAGTGCTCCTCACATTGATCGGCCCCAAACGCGGTTTGAGACAAGCCACCTCCGCCTCCAGCTCTGAGATCCGCCCTCAGAGAGTCGTCCTTGACGTCGACCTCGAAGCGGAGAGGTATCGCGGAGCTCGGGACGCCGGAGCGACTCGCGATAAGGCGCCGAAGATGAGTGACTTCAATACTCTTGTCGACCGTGGCCCTCTTCAGTGCGTCGACCTCGACCGTCAGCTCATCCCGTTCGGTCGTCAGTCTGGCCACCTCGGCATTCAATCCCTCTCTCTCCGTCCGAAGCTCCGTCTCAACTGTTGGCAAGTGGCGGATCTCAGAAAGCAGATCGTCCCTCTCCGCTGTTATCTTCGATCAGTTGTGGCGAATGCACTTGATCCAAAGGCCATAGCTGAATGCGGTCGACGAACCCTCATCCTCTCCTAAAGGGGTCATCTCGGCGATCCTGCTCTCCAGTCGACGGATCTCGATGTCTCGCCGACCCAGGATGAGTTGGAGATGGTTCCGCTCGCTTTCGGCTCTGCGCAATCCCAGCTCAACTTCGTAGAGCCGCTCCCGGTACCTCGCCAAGCACAGCCTCGTCGCTCCTAAGCCGACCTCGAGACGAGTGTTGTCCCCCGAGCCAGTAGGCTCGACGGCTTGAGTCACCACCGCAAGCTGAAAAGAAGTCGAAGCAAGCAACAAATTCTCAAATACATTGCCGAACTACTACACTTGTGAAGATTTCAAAAATCTCTAAGAAAAAATAGAGAGACAGAGTCGAGCCCAAAAAAAGTAGTTTTCATTTATAACAAAAAGCGGTGGCCAGTCCGCAATTAGGCGTTACAAAAAAGAAAGAAAAAGAAGAAGAACAGAAGCAAAATCAAATGGAGTCAAGGCGTGACCTCTTTCCCGGGGCGATGAGAATGGGTGGGGGTCGACGTCTCTGAAGGAGTTATCACCGCCAGTGGGGTAAACACAGAGCTCGGGATCTCGCCGGCGACTTCGACTTCGGTCTCGGCTTCGTCCTCCCCCTCTTCTTCTTCCCCCTCTGATTCAGGGTCGAAGCCCTCGACGTGGCCCGGGAACAGTCTCCATCCCGAGCAGTCCACGTCAGGGTACGTCTTCGTCACCCGGGCGATGGCTTCGGCATAAGCCTTGGCCATGTTTTGGGCGAGGAAACCTTGCGCCTTCGCCAGGGTCGCATCCTCTGCCCCCTTCACTGCCGCAGCCTTGGCCTCTTCAGCTTCGGCCAATTGTTTGGCCGCCTCCTCCTTCTGGCGTAGAAGGTCGCTCTCCAGCTTCGCGACCTGCGCCTCGAGGTGCTCGACCCTCGCCGACTTTGCCTCGAACTCGACCGTGAGTTTTTCGAGCTCGTTCCCCATCCGAGCCGTCTCCTTCCGAGCTTGGTCGGACTCCTGCTTCAGCTCCTTCTCCAGAGCCGCCAACCTCTCGGTGAGGTGTCCAAAATGGACGATGATCTGCGACAAGGAAATAAGAATTAAAAGAGTTAGAAAAATTATAGCTAAAGAAGTTCAACGACAGAAAAAATCTAATACTTACCGAGACGGCCGAGCGAGCAATCTCGATGACGTCGTCACCCTCTTGCCCGGCCTCCATGGCGGCACGATCCTTCGGCATCGCCAAATACTTGACGGCCTGCATGCTCGCTAAGGAATTGCCGAGGAATCCATCATGTTTCCGAACTTGCTAGTCCGGAATATGGATCCTCTTGTGCTCCTCGGTCAAGAGCTCCTCGGCCGCCACTATCAGCGGCGGCGTCGTCATCCCGAGGGCTGCGGCAATGGGGAAGTCGCCAACCCCGATTGATGCCGAGGCGCCAGCATCGCCAACGGGCAGACTCTGAAGTGTCTCCCCCTCCTCGACCGCCTCCGTAACCCTCGGAGTCTTTGGGGGCGGCAACTTGGAGGCCACCCTCTTGCGCTTCTTCGGCGCCTTACTGGCGAGCCCAGCTCTGAGAGCCAACACCGCATCGTAGTCCATCGCCTCTGCATTAAAAACGAAGTTTGTTAGCACAATACAACTCAAGGAAAATAAAGTATGAAAAGCCAAGCATCAAAGCATAAAAGAAGCCGCGTACTGGGATCAACGCGGCAGAGCCCTCCCCTGAACAGGACATCCTCGGTCAGCTCCTTCCAATCGTACTTCGGCCGATCGAGAAGTGTCCGAACTGCCTCTTCTTCTTCAGGACGAAGCTTGGGCAGCGCCTTCGCCCTCTTCGGCATCCCTTCCACCCAACTGGAGGGGATCGGCCAGGCCTCCGGATTCCGCACTATCAAGAACTTTTCGTGCCAGTGCTTGATGGAGTCGGGGCATATGACGAGCCTGTCGCCATGCCTCGGAGCCAAATAGTAACGGTACTCCGACCTGTTCCCCTGGTGTAGCCGATAGATTGTCCGAAGCACGTTCAGCTCCGGCTCGATCCCCGTGGCTTGGCAGTGAAGTACGAAGCCGTTTATGACTCTCCATGCATTCGGCATGAGTTGGATGGGGCTGACCCCGAACCAACTCAGGACGAGAATAGCGAACGGATGGAGAGGTAGCCGAGCCCCGGCGATAAAGGCGTCAACCGGCCAGCAACACATAGTCACTGGCAGCGGCGAGTTGGCCCTAACCCCGGGAACCGGCAGCATAAGCTCGTACTCCTCCGGGATCTGGAAACTGTTAGTGTAGGTGCCCTAGAGGCAATACAATGATATTATGTAATCAGTATTATTGACATTATGTTCTATTTGATCATATTAATAATTTATTATGCTTCGTATTTACTGCGTTATAAATGTTAGCATGATAAATGTCCTTAGATTATTAATACGAACTATATGAACATGAGATTATATATAGTATAATAATCTTAAATGTCCCTAGTCGAGTATTATTATTATTAGGACAGTAATAATACATTGAGACTAGTATGTTGATTGATTGATGACCACCTCTCATGGGTCATTAGTATAGAGATACTAAAATCAATACATAGGTAAATGTAAGAGTACATTGTACTGGACAGACCCACTGTGAGATTCAACCATGGAATAAATAAATAAGTGTCATAAGTAATCTCACTGTGATAATGGTGTAATGGTCCTCTGACCTGAAATCATTATATTTCTACACGAGAATTAATGTACTTTGATTCTATCAAAAGTTATCTTTAATCGGGTAATGATAAAGATAGTATTGGGTTCATTATGAATCGTGTGAGAAATGTGAATGATCTAGATGGAATTTAACCCTCCTAATTTTAGGACCGATATTATCGGCCTCTTGTTTGAGTGAGACTATGAAATGCATGGCCATGCTCAAATATTGATTTGTTTGAATAGTCTACTCATCGATCAAGAAAATAAAGATTAAATTATTAAGAGGATGACACGAACCATGCCTCTAGTTTAATCTATAATATCAAGGTTAAAAGGATTATATTACACGGAGACATTAGTCACGAAAGGTTTAATTGAATCACCAATTATTATTATTACTTGGGTAGCAATGATGTATTACTAGATGCCGCTCATTGTTTATAATTTTATTATTAGATAATAAAATTATTGCCAACGTAATAATAACCTAAAGGGTCACACACTTAGAACGTTTAAAAGGAGTTTTAATTTAAATTCGGAATTTAAATTAAATGATTATAAATTCGAAATTAGTTATTTAATTAATTGAGTTGGACTTGATTAATTAAAGTGTAATTCGAATTTAAATCTTTAAACCGAATCAGTTTGGTTTAGTAGAAGCCCAAACCGATTACGGTTACGCCCACCTCATTCTCTCTTATAAATACATAGAGATGTATTGGTTTAGGGATCATCTTTTGGCAAATTCGTTTTTACCACAAAACCCTAGCCGCTCCAACTGTTGAGCGGCAAGAGAGAGAGAGATAGAGGCAAGCATCATCGGCTAGTACCGGCTCCCTTGATCGTTGGACGATCGGACGTTCGTGTGGACTGCTTTAGAGACGCGGATCTTGCTACAAGGGTTGCGTGGTGATTGTATAACAGGACCTCCATCTTTCATCCTTCGTAAAGCTCTTAAAAGGTAAAAATTTTGTTTCTCCATAATTAGCCATGTCTTGTACACGGATCCTAGGGTTAGGGTTTCGGATTTTATGGTTTTACGACTTTTTTTTCGCTGCGTTTGTGCCCCGAAATCCTTCAGAAACAGTCCTGGATCACTCCTAATTCCTCTTCGCGAAGGATCGACATCGTCTCATCTGCCTCCGTCGTCTCCTTCGCCGCATTCTCCTCGAAGGACCTCCCCCTCCCATGAACTATGCGCTCGACGTGCTCTTCCGGAAGCTCCCGAACCCTGTGGAGTCCGTCAACATCCCTGGCAATCTGCCGAACTCTCCCATTCGCTTCGGCTCCTCCACGATCGAATCTTTGCCGAAAACCTTCTTGCCCTTGTCTGGCCGACTCGGGGTGTGGGCTACGACGACTTCAAGGGAGGGCTCGGACCAAGAGGTCGACTCGGAGACAGAAGCAAGAGACATAGTTTTTAAAATAAACTAAGTATAAATTACCTCGAAAGATTAGATGCCGGAAATTCCACCAGAAAACGAACGGCGATCACCGGAAACACTCGCTTAGCACAAAAGATCGTCTGAGCAAAAGAGAGGAGAAGTAAAAAATGAGAGGGGAGGTGAGGTTTTATAGAGAGGGGCGCGCAAAACGAGGTTAATGGGCCCAAACTCCTGGCCCATACACACAAAACGACAAAAGCGACCCAAACCGTCGCCTTGATCACCACGCCAAGCCATACATCGCATTAACTATTGTCCCATCTGGTAGAAGCTCAGAGGTCACAGCATTAAATGAGCATCTCATCTGTCAGAACTGTCAGAAGTTCAGAAGCCATCGCATTTAATGGCCGCCACGTCAGCCAGGAGCACAGAAGCCACCAACGCTGAGCCAGAAAATGACAAATCAAGGACTTCGGCACCAGCTGCCGAGCGCTCTTGACACCGACCCTGTTACAGGAAAAAATTGGGGTTCGGCACCAGCTGCCGAGCGCTCTTGACACCGACCCTGTTACAGGGAAAAATTGGGGTTCGGCACCAGCTGCCGAGCGCTCTTGATACCGACCCTGTTACAGGGAAAAATTAGGGTTCGACACCAGCTGCTGAGCGCTCTTGACACCGACCCTGTTACAGGGAAAAATTAGGGTTCGGCACCAGTTGCCGAGCGCTCTTGACACCGACCCTGTTGCAGAAAAAAATTGGGGTTCGGCACCAGCTGCCGAGCGCTCTTGACACGGACCCTGTTGCAGGGAAAAATTGGGGTTCGGCACCAGATGCCGAGCGCTCTTGACACTGACCCTATTACAGGGAAAAATTGGGGTTCGGCACCAGCTGCCGAGCGCTCTTGACACTGACCCTGTTGTAGGAAAAAATTGGGGTTCGGCACCAGCTGCCGAGCGCTCTTGACACCGACCCTGTTACAGGAAAAAGTTGGGGTTCGGCACCAGCTACCGAGCGCTCTTGACACCGACCCTGTTACGGGGAAAAATTGGGGCTCGGCACCAGCTGCCGAGCGCCCTTGACACCGACCCTGTTACAGGGAAAAGCCACCTCGAACCTCGCCGAAATCCCTCTCTACACTCACGACCTCGCCGAGGTGCCTCTGCTCTTTAGAAAAAAGTGCCGAACCACCCATGGACTTCGGCCTCCTGGGCGGCAAACGCACGAAGGGGTCGGCGACATGATACGAGCATATAGACCACACAATAAAGGAAAACAGCCGAGCCATTCGCCAAAAAGTTGCGAAAAAACAGTTAAAAATTCGGAAAATTAAGGAAGAACTCCTGGAAAATAATTATAAAGTTGGGGAAACATTTTCCGATCCCCAGACAAATAATTATTGCCAAGGACAAACCTTTAAAACCCCCGAACGACAAATTGTCACTTCGCAAAGTTAAGAGGATATTCCTGCAAGAACACCACATGACCATAAGAGCTCAGGAGCAACTCAGAGTTCAACCAACTTGAAAAATCGCCATACTACCCCCCCTCAAGATTCAAAAACCTTCTATTTGGACTCCGATACAACTCCGTTAGCCATTAAAACAGTAAAACTACTCCTCAAAGGCTGATCAAACTCAGTCTTCGGGAGTGGGGGGCTCGTGATATGGCTAAAAATGGGGTTAAATCGGAACCGTCCAAATCAAGCACGAATCTTGAAGCCCAGGGGTAAAACGGCAATGTTACCTACCAATGGGTCTGAAGCGGGTACTGGTTCTCCTCTTCGGAGACCCACTAACCCGCAAACAGATCTACCTCAACTGGGTGCAGGGTTTCAACCCGCGGCAAACCCGGTCTTGAAAAGATAGAATTAGGGTTTCTGATTAATCCTAATCAACGGCCCTGATTCGCATCTATCTTTTCACTGGGAATTAGGGATTACATTCCTAATTTGTTTATAGGGATTATATTCCTTATCAGATCACGGGGATTACATTCCTAATTTGATCCCCAAGGCGCCTATAAATACCCCCATCCATCTCCATTAAGAGGTAATCAATCTTTTGCTAGTTAAACGCTCTTTCATAATCACTTCTGGTTACTGACTTGAGCGTCGGAGGGTGCGTCGCCGGGATCAACTCCGGTGTCTCGCACTTCTTTGCAGGTGAACGGCGGGAGTCAGCGGTCAAATTCCGGCAGAACAGGCAACAGGTTTGTTATTCAAGAGTTTCCCAAGAACCCACAAATTCCATCTGTTTGCCCCCACACCGAATTTAGCGGCAACAGAAATATAGGAACATTAACAGTATGTAAAACCGAGAAAAAGGATACAGACACACCGAACAATATGACATGACACATTAAGTATTCTCTCTATGATTACTTTCCTCAGTATTCTCTTTAAGATACCAACTGAACCAGAGAAGAGCAGATTGAAGGTTACTGCGAACTTAAACTAGTGCATGCACTATGCATGACTTCTAGACCGGTTTCTACTTATTAATTGAATAGTCTAATCTCTAATGGAAGTGAGACCAGTTGATAGGCTCAGGCATTCTAGAGAGTAAAAACCAAAAAAGATATTTTCTCTAGATAAGTCCAGTTGGTTAGTTGGATTTTTGTAAGTCTTGAATCCACATGTTTAATAAGTTGGTAATTTTAGAGATACTAGGGGAATATGTTTCTGGAATAGAATGGTCTAAATTCTCTATAATGTTGGGCATACCTTTATTGGAGGCCATGCTTCTTAGCCACCAAGAAACCCTGTTATTTCCCAAGTTTAAACCCAAGAGCTGAATAGACCTGAACAAGATAGTCACTCAGGTAATTGCCAATCAAAAGGATGTATTTTGGGATGTTAGTTAGTTTCTCAGGTAATTATGCTCTCTCAGGTTTATATAAGATTTTATACTTGCACCTTGATGTATATCCACAACTTCATTAAAAAATCTACAGCTTTTATGTGAATGTGTATCCTGCAGACACATTAAATGTACAAGAATATCCATATCAGAAAGGTATGCATGTCAGCAATATTTCCTGAAGTTGGTTTGAACAATTTGCAAAGAGAAAATATTGTCCGGGTAATTTAGGGTCTGTAATTGGTTTGTTGTTTTTTTTTTTTTTTTTTTTTTTCCAAAACCCCAAAACCCGTTTGGTTTGGTTGTTTTGTGAAAACAGTTTTCACAAAACTCCACTTCAACTATTTTCTGTTTTTTCACATTCTCTCTCTAAATATATCTATATAATAACACAAAGAAAGCTATCAAGTGGCTCACATTCAATCTCTTCCAAAATCAATGGACCAGATCTACTCTCACAAAACATATTTTCCCGCCCAAAATTTCAAACCCTCAATTTTAAACCCAAAAACCAATTCTCTCACTCTCTCTCTCAGATCAGAGACCCCCCTACCTACCGCTTCTCTCTCTCTCTCTTCCCACGCTCTCTCTCTATTCCCCCAACTCAGAACCCATCCGCCCTCTCCCTTTCTCTCTGTATATCTCTCTCTCTTCCCGAAATCCCACCTCATCGAAACCCGTCAGCCCGTCAACTCCTTCCAAGCTCCAACTCCTTCGAAGCTCCGTCAATGCCGTCAACCAGACCTCCGCCTCAGCGAAACCCGCACTCGAAGCTCCGACAACCTAACCCCCACTGTAAGTTCAACTCCATTTTGACACTATTTCGAAAATGATACTGATCCCGAAATTTATACTGTTTGCATCTAACTTTGCATCTAATAAGTTCAAGTCCATTTTGCATCTAATTTAGGTTGATAAAGGAAGGGGGAGATTTGAGAGGAGGAGGAGAGTGAGGCGGGGGGTGCTTTGAGTACTGCATAGACTCCAATCCATCTTGGGGTAATTCATTTGTTCGATTTTTAGTTTATTCATGTAATAAAGCTTCAGTCTTTGATTGATTTGTGTTGCTGATTTGTGTTGCAGGAGAGGCAATTGCTTTGGGGTTTCACCACTATATTTTGGCTTTGGATACTGCTGTGATGATCCCTACTTTCTTGATTCAGCAAATTGATGGAACTGATGTGAGATTTGTATTCTGAGTTCAAACTTTACTTTTGATTGGAATTAAGTGATTGAACGTGGAAAAGTTTTGATTACATTTTTTACGTAATTGTCAATTTATAGCCTTTTTTACGTTAAGATGAACTGACTCCATGTGATGCGAAAAAGCGGGTAGTTTTTTGCCACCTAAGGTAATATTTTTCTCAATATCAATGCTTTGGAATCTTATACACATATCTACATATTGAGTGGACTGCATAATTTTCGAGGCATTTATAATGTCAATATTGATATTGTGCTCACTCTAAATCATGAGAATAAATCATTGTGTCATCTTTTCATGTTTGGGTGACAGTGATGTAATATTGTTGGTTCATTCAATAATCTTCCGTTAGGAGTCCAGTTGCCGTGCAGAGGCTCTCTGAGAAAGGCTTACTGGCAGCTGAAACTATCGTTCAAACTGATGAAGCAAGCATTGTAAACTTAATATATCCAGTATGTTCTTCTTCAAGTTTTATTTAATTTGTCTGAGTTATCATTCATTTTTATTGCATATAAATGAGGAGGCTGTTGGAGAAATAGCGTACATGTTCATGGCATCACAAGACAATTAAGAATTAGGAGCAAATTTCTGAAAATAAAAACTATCTGGTTATTCAAACTGTCTTTTCATAAAGTCTTGCTATATATACAGTTAAACTGATAGGAATTTATTTGACCATTTGTATCAAAGTTAGGTACACTATATATGATTCGAGAAGGTAGGAAAAAGTACTGTAGTTACAATTACACTGTTCCGAGAAGGTAGGAAAAGCATCTACAGTTGGTGCACATAAATGTTGTCGTGTCTAAAGTAATCCAGGCAGGGAAATGATGGCCATTATTAGATATACCATTGGCAATTGATTATCATTCATTTTTCTCTCTTCACAATAAAGTATGCACCATTGGATGTGCAATAAAACGATAAAAGATTATGCGTGCATTGTATTTGTAGTGTAGTTGGTTTAACAATTAACTGGGTAAAGACTAAAGAGCTTTGGATCCAGATCTAAATTAACCCCCAAACCTATTCCGAACCAAACCCTGAAACCCTTTTAATTCCGCAGTTCTTCTCCTTCTTCACCGGTCTCCAATTCTTGAGCCCTCTTCAAACCCTCATAAATCCAAGGTAACAACTTTCTTATCTGTTTGATTTTATTTCAGTACTTCCATAATGTAGGGGGTCCAATCGATTATTCCTTTTCAATTTTTATTTAATTTTTTTGTATTTTTAATAATTTGATTGTTTTCGATTCTGAATCAGTGGTTGAAGTGGGTTGGATCGAATCATGTCGCAGGGCAAGTGGGAGGCCAATAAGATGTATGTTTCTATCAATCTATGTTTTTTGATCTTTTTTTTTTATATAAATATCTATAATTGTTGTTTATAATTGATGTGTAGAGATGTGACCATTCTTTAGTAATTGTGTAGGCTTGATGTTTACATATATGATTATATGATAAAGCATGGCTGAAATTGTTCATGGCTGAAGGGAAGGTTGCAATGGATCCAGTAGGTAATTAATCGATCTCTTTTTGTCATTGCGGTAATTGTTTCGGTTGAACGCAATAATGTGAATTGTTTTATAATTGGATGCACGAGGTTTAGTTAAGTATTTAGGACTGATAAGTTAATGTAATCGAAGAACAAGGGCAAAACGATAAATTGTAAATTGCCTATATTGAGAATTGAGAATTTGAACATGAAATCAATGAATGAGGCAATAGTGGATAGATACGACAAGAGTGTCCCTTTGATGTCTTATAAACTTTGAAATAATATTAACATAAAGGTAAACATTTGATTAGTTGTATTTGCAGCCATTGAGTACTTGATTCTTACCACGTAGCACATGAGCACGTAGCACGTGAGCTACACTGAGATATTTGTTCAAAACATAATATCAACACTTAATATCAAGAAAGTTTTATCAAGACTAATGGCAAAATAATGAGTCAACTAATTTAATTCACACAACGTTGCAGATCATCCGTAGATTAGAGAAGATGGGGTTGCATCAGATAAGCCAATTGATATTGCTGTTTTAACAAGAATGAAGCAGTTCAGGGCCATGAATAAGCTTAAGAAAGTAGCACCGAAGGTACGCTTGGCCGCTTGACATTTAATCTTGCTCATCTTCTACTTGGACACTTCTCTCCTCTAACCTTATTATTTAACAGGTGATTGCTGAGAATCTTTCGGAAGAAGAAATCATGGGTTTGAAGGAAATGTTCAGATCCATGGACACTGATAACAGTGGAACAATAACATTTGAAGAGCTAAAAGCTGGTCTTCCAAAGCTAGGCACCAAACTTTCTGAGTCTGAAGTTCGTCAGCTAATGGAGGCGGTATGATTCAGTCCTTTATCTTACCTAACTTCACATTAAGCACAATGTTGCTTAACTACTCCCCAGACTTAATTGTTCAAAACTTAATATCAAGAAAGTTTTATCAAGACTAATGAGTCAACTAATTAAGCACTTCTGCAATCTACAAACATGTAGTGTATCACCATATCTAGACGAAATAACTGTAACTATTGAAGAATTCAATTAAAAGTGTAAAACATATAAAAGTCATTGGTTTGGAAAAAACTGTGCAACTTAAATGGCAAAATGTATGTTGTATCACAGAAGTTCATTTTAATATTGAATGTTCTCTCACTCTTGCATATTATTGAGTATGATGATAAATAGATATGAGAAGTTATAGTCCGCAAAGGTTGAGGCAACTGAAGCTACAACCCAAGCCCTCTAGATGAAAACAGAAATATTTTCAAAATAAGATAGTGCAATATGTTTTCAATCAAAAAAGTTTATTTCATGATTTAGTATTTCAATTTTCACACTACAAGGAGCTAGCTGTTATAAAATAACAGAGAATAACAATTTGCCCATTAAAATACCACAAATTCAAAATCTCATGCACTAACTTTCATGCATTGATCCTAGACGTTACACCACACCACCAACGTACATCTTCATACTGACGGACCAATCTCCATATACCACAATCCAAAAATGCCGACTAAAAATCACATGGCAACCAATTAACATCCAATTTTAGCCAACACAATCAGTTTTTGCAATATAAACCTGTAATATACAATGAATTATGCACGTCACTCTATAATCCTACTTCAGATTACATCAAGGTCTACCGGCAAATAAATCATCATTCATGAACGCTTGACGAAGACGTATAATTTACTTTTTATAGGATTTTTTCATATGCTACAGGTGGTGGTTCTGCTTCAACATTAATGCAGGATGAGCATTGGAGCAACTTAGTAAATAATGCTAAAGACCGTGGTTGTTACTTTCAGGTTGAAAAAAAATCCCTTCTTTGCTTCTATATCTAAATTTGTCTGGCTTTTAGATTATAGTTTTATTATGTTTTATGGGGTTAAATTTTGACCATTGATGGGGTTAAATTTAATTTTAATAATTCAGATGTTTATTATCATTAATAGAAAATTTAGATCAATTTTCTTAATTTATTTCACACACCCATTACACAGTGTAGTCAAGTTTTTTTTTGAAAGAAACATAGTGTAGTCAAGTTCTTCGCCATCTTATGTGGGTGAGTAAGAATTCGACTCTTTATCTAAAGAGAATTTATTGATGTAATAATTAGGGCTGAGTATGGTGAAGTAATCTATAATTTTTTACTGATGCAATTCCTATCTCTTTGTTTTTTAAACTTCAGGTGGTGGGTTCTGCTTCAACATTAATGCAGGATGAGCATTGGAGCAACTTAGTAAATAATGCTAAAGACCGTGGTTGTTACTTTCAGGTAAAAAAAAATCCCTTCTTTGCTTCTATATCTAAATTTGTCTGGCTTTTAGACTGTAGTTTTATTATGTTTTGTGGGGTTAAATTTTGACCATTGATGGGGTTAAATTTAATTTTAATAATTCAGATGTTTATTATCATTAATAGAAAATTTAGATCAATTTCCTTAATTCTATTCCACACACCCATTACACATAGTGTAGTCAAGTTTTTTTGAAAGAAACATACTGTAGTCAAGTTCTTCGCCGTCTTATGTGGGTGTGTAAGAATTCGACTCTTTATCTAAAGAGAATTTATTGATGTAATAATTATGGCTATTAAATATAAAAAGATTCAAGTTTTTACATGACACTCATTTGGGGATAGAGCTAAGACTTTGAAAGATGCGTAGTGTAATGCACAATAGCCTATAAGTATCACCGTAAAAAAAAAAGACAAATATCCTGTAAAAAATTTGCTACTTAAAAACTCCATCTCATTAGCTATAGAGATGGACAATAAGCGAATTAATAGAAACCGGTAGTAAATTGGTTTAATTAGTTACATCAAGTTTAGAATAACAATGATAACATTGGCTAGAAAATTATTCAGTATTTGAAATGCAATCCGTAACTAACAATTTTTTTATAGTTTATTACAAAAACAATAGAAGATTATTTAGGCAACTTTTAAGCAAATTCAGATGTTTCCATTTTACATGTGTTTGTAGCCATATAGGGCCAAAAAAATATTTTATATTTTTTCTACAAAATGAGCCCACAATCCTATTAAAAAAAAGTTTCTTTTTAAGCAAAAGAAAAATATAAAAGTATGACTTTTTCTTTTTTCCACCTTTTATAATGAAATAAAATGTTACTACAAACAGAAGCTTGAACCCACTTACAACCCATTTACTTCTTTCTGTCTATTTCCATTCCTTCTCTTATTCTCTCATTAGATTCTTATATAAATCCTCTGTCGCTCTCTCTCCCTCCCCAATTTTATGGATTGTGCTGTTTCACCATTGATTGAGATTGTGCTGTTTCAACAAAATGACGTGAAACATTTTAATTGTAGGAGCCTGCTGCACTGCGGCCATCTGAAACTAAAGTGGATGGGTTAAATCAGATGCACAAAAGCTTTCACATTTGGGACAGGAAATATGGTTAGTCTCTCTCTCATTCATATTCTCTGTTAAATCATTCAATGCATACTTATATAGTTTTTTCTCAGGTTTTTACCTGCCTTTGAGTACAGAAACTTGGGATAAACTTCAAAAGGCTACTGCTGCAGTGGTCAATGTCAACGATTACTCGATGTCATCCACCACCGCCAACCCCGACGCCGATCAACTCCAACCACCGAATCTCTCACCGTCACCTAATCCCTCACCATCTCTACATCTCAGGTAGTGAGCCATGAATTTAGTGTTTTCTGTTGATTTTTCTGTTTAATTTTGTTTAATTTTGTTAGTAGCGTGGTAAGGGAATGTAATTTTGTTTAATTACTGTCTCTACATCTCAGGTAGTGAACCAAAAAATTTCAAAATTGATTTTTTTGTGTGGTAAGGGAACGGCTTGCTGAAATTTTGGATAGGTTTTTTTAGATACGTTCTGTAATCCTACAAATTAGGGTTTTTTTTTATATAAAAAAGTTCAGTTTTGAGAATTTGATGGTTCAATTGGGTTAGTGGGTTTTAGTGCAAATCGAGATGAAGGAAATGTGGTTGGAGGGGTTTGAAAATTTTGTTCATTGTTCTTCCATTTTGTTTAATTTGATTATAACAGTGAAAATTTTGCCAGAATTTCTCAATTGGTAACTTTGTTGGGTAGGAACAATATGAGGAGCTAAATTTGATGTTAATGCATAGTTGCTGTTAATTAGATATTTTATTTAACTAACCAATTATTTAAGCATAGTTACTGTCATTTGAATCATAGTGATGTTAATGCAATTTCCTAGGAATGTGAACAAATATTGTAGACGTCTTGCTGAAATTACGTTAAAGTGCAAGGTGAATAAGTTAATTTATGTTCTTTTTAAGCTAAACCATATCTTTTGATGATGTGTTTGGCATTGCAGAAAGATTTGAGGGAGGCCGGAATAGTGAGCCCCGTAAAAGATCAGGGACACTACGGCTCTTGCTGGACATTCAGGTAAATTCATCCTGAAAACATTTACATGCTCTTATTTTGTATAGCACACTTTTTGATGAGTTATTTTGCAAGTGGTTGGATAAATATAGTTTAGATAAAGATAGTAATGAAATTGAGAACTATGGTTAAAACTTTGTGGCCAACAAAAGTTTATATAACAATTATCTCGACACCACTGAAGTCCTCAACCAGACCAACGTTAGATATCTAAGTTTATGTGAGACAACTTTATAAAACTCCAGTTATTAAACACAACTCCAGTTGCACATGCGGGAATTTTGTTATAGATTTCTATCCAATTTAATGATTTCACGTTTCCAAACTCTAAATTTCCCCCTCCTTTATAATTTCCGAACGATTTCCAACAAAGTTTTCAGGTTTGAAATTGGCCAAAAGTGAAGGAGGATTTCTCATTTGCCATCAAATTCAGGTAAATGAGTCTTTTTTTGTTTCTTTTTTTTAATGTAAGTAATAATTTGTTAGCATGGATTTTGAAGCAATTTTCTTTTTATTTGATTTCAGGTATGAACATGAAAGAAGGGGAAGGTTTGATGTGGAACTGGATTGTCTCTGTTGGTGCGCGAGAGTTAACAAGGTAAGGAGGTATGTGTAGAGTTCGTGATTGTGTGAAAAAAATGGAAGTTAATGTGCAGAGTATATGGCGTTGTGTGAACGATCAGAGCAGGTTGTCGCGGTTCACTTGCTCAACATAAAGGGTAAGCTCTTTCTCTCAAAATTGTTTTTCAACAACATAATTCTAATGTGTGGGAGCAAATGAATTGTTAGTTATCCTCACAACCAAATCAGATAGATAGTTTATAGCATTCTAATTACCTATCAAACGAATGAAAACCACATCGCAATTCCAGAATGGAGACCAAAAGTTTAATTCTAATTCTAATTCTAATTATTAGTATGTTTTTCCTTAAATTTAAATAATGATATGATTTGATCTGAGTAGATACGATCTGAGTAGATATGATTTGATCAGATAGTATGTTTTTCCTTAAGTTTAATTCTAATTCTAATTCTAATTGAAGTTTCATAATGATATGTTTTGTATCGTTCCCAAGACGTGCCGTAGGCACGTGCCCACGGGCAAATCGAGTATATATCTAAGAATCAAAGTGTATAATCTTAATGAAACTTCAATTAGGTAGTCAATAACAATAACAGATATTCCATCTATATGAAATAATGAAATCAATGACACAAATACCTGAAAGCAATAATATGAACATCTGTGATGATAAGCTCAAGTCCGTTGCATATAAGTCAACAAGTAGTTTTAGTTATGAGAATTCATTTAGTATCTCAACAATATCAAGTGCTCATGATGAACACTCACAATGTCAATCCTCATTAATTGATCATCACAAAACTCTTAACAAATTAAAGGTGGTGAAGATGCATGTATTGGCATCAGGGTAGGCGCATGCTTCACGTCTTAAGATGTGACACAAGGCAGGTATACTCTGAGCATGTTCAATATGCAACAAATTACCTGCATTTTGACAGAAATTACTTGCTTAGTGCAACAAATTTGATCCATTATCTGACACAACAAAGCCTTGAAGTCCATCAACTCAATGCCGAACTTTCTTCCATTGGCCTTCTTCTGAATCTAGAATACGGCAATTCCTGTATTCTTTCTGGTAACACTACTGCCATTCAACCTCTGCAAAAAGAAAATCAATGAGAACAAGGGCATCCAATAACACAACTCAACTACTTGGACCAGCTCTTGGAGATAAAAGATTGGTTCCATTATGGTGACTGGTGTTATTAAGGTAACCTCTGATGGAGTGCTTACCCCGATCTCCGATCTCATCAAAGCTGGCGTAAGCATAATTCATATATCCATCATCTCTTTGGAGAATCTGCTTCAACTATTATATCAAATAAAATATAAAGACAAATGAAAAGCCATGTAAAATTCTAATGGATTTGGCCAGGCCAAAGCTGACAGGATTACTTCCAACTTCAAAGGAGTTCATTAAACTCAGAATAAGAGATTCACCAACTATATGCAGAAACTTCAGACGAACATCTACCAGAGATTACATCAAAACCCTAATACTACTCATCAGTCAAACCACCTTAATACTACTACTGATTACTGATTAGGCAATATTTACATCCCAAAATCACCAAACCGAGAAACCAACAAAAGAGTGAATTAACTTGACTTCCTCTACCCGAAATCACTAAAAAGGCTTCTTCATGTTCCTCCATTTGTCCTTCAAATTAACTGGATTTCTACCCAAGAAAGCATCCGAACTCCTCAGAATTTTGGCCCAATTTCCCTCCCCAAACTTTTTTACTGCATCCCTCAAACATTGTTCTTCCTCGGGGGTCCACCTCCTCTTCTTTGTTTCTTCATCCTCTCCCATTTCTTACCTTACTAAAACTTATTTTCATTGTTGTTTTACTTTTGAACTTTAATAGAACTGTGAAGCAGCTGACATGGACCTCAAATTTATAAATCAACTACATTGATGAATTGGGTTGCAATAAGGTAAATTTATATTTACTACAACTACACCCTATGTTAACCGTTAATTGCTGCTAATTTAATGCTTCTTCTTTTTTTCGCAGATTGTCGTCCACACTCAAAACCGTCATGTACATATTGACAGTTTAACTTTTTGTAGGGTGATGAGGAACATGTTTGGTTGAAGCCATTGTTCTGTTTGAAAGGTAATGGTTTCAAAACTATTACTATTGTTTTAATTGTTTATTGTAAACTCTTACTATTTGATTCAAAACTCTAACTGTTTTTTTAGGCTCACTGTTTGGTCCTATTTTTGAAGACTTCAACCATTGTGTTCTCCTACAACCATGTAATTTTTTTTTCATTCAGTTGGTTGGTGTTTAGTATGGTGGAGGATGTAATAGTTGTAATAATTGTAATATTTAGCATTTTGGGAGATGATGTAAGTAATTGTATATAATGATGATATAATATAGTTATGTTAATACCCGTACCCGCAATTTTGTGGAGTATTGAGTTCTGTGTTTGGTTTTTTAAAGGTTTTTCGAAGGTTTTTAAAAAAATTTATTACATTTTCAAACGAATTTTTGGTTTTTATTTTGTATCTTGCATTATATTCTGATTTTTCCCCCCAGAGCCTTATATATATGATGCCTGTGTGATGTTGCTCGGTTGAGCCTGTGGAGGATTGATATTTATTGCCTGTGATGTCATATATTTAATTGTTAGCAGAATTCCGTAAGGAATTTCTGTAAAATGGCTAATATTGTAAAAGAGGTTCTGTCAAAATTTTTACTAAATTTTCTAAAATCTATTATGTTTTCAAACGATATTTTGGTTTTTATTTTGCATCTTAGTCATATGAAGATTTTTTCTTTCCAGAGCCCTATATATATAATGTCTGTGTGATGTTGCTTGGATTGGCCTGGGGAGGATTTATGTTTCTTGACTGTGATGATAAATTTTTAATTGTGAGCAAAATTTCGTAAGGAGTTGCTGTAAAATGGCTAATATTTTAAGGGAGGTTCTGTCAAATTTTTTTGGAAATTTCCTAAAATCTATTATGATTCCAAACTATATCTTTAGTCATATGAAGTTTTTTTTTCCCAGAGCCTAATATATATTATGTCTGTGTAATGTGGCTTGGATTGGGCTAGGGAGGATTCAATTTGACTGTCTATGATGTTAAGGAATTGCTCTCAAAGGAATAATATTTCATGAGAGATTCTATCGAAATTTTTATTACAATCATGGCTGTAAAATTTTAAATAATACTGTCGAAATATTTACTAAACATTTTAAAGAAACTTAAGACGTCGCGATAACGTGCCGTATGAAATATTTTAAAGACGTCGTATTAGAAAACTATTAGGAAGCAATATAATTTCAGAGGAGGCCTGTATAGAGTAGTTGATTGTATTAGAAACCTTTTTTGTTTACACCCACTTATTCGTTAAAATGTTTTAATTTTTTTAGAAATTTATATGCAGTCCCGAATAAATCTAACTAAATTTACATGCAGTCCCGAATACGTGCCGTAGGCACGTCCCACGGGCATACCTAGTTTATATATATATTATTATTATTATTATTATTTTAATATATATATATATACATACTATTATTATAATATATATTATTATTTCATATGAACTATTTTATATATACTATTTTAATATTCTATTATTATTATAATATATATTATTATTATTATATATTACTATTACATATTATTATATATATTCTTATATAATTTATTATTATTATAATAAATTATTTAATATATTATTATAAATATGTATATAATTAAATATGTTTATTATAATAAATTATTTATTATTATTATATAATATACAATTATTATAATATATTATTATTTTATATATACTATTATTATTATTATATATATTATTATTATATATATTATTATTTTATTTACTATTATTATATTATATTTTTATCATATATATTAATATTTTATATATACTATTTTATATATACTATTATTATATTATATTATTATTATATATTACTACTAAATATTATTATATAATATACTATTATTATAATATATTGTTATATATATATTTATAATATATTATTTTTACATATTATTATTATTATTATTATTATTATTATTATATATTTTTATATATTATTTAATATATTATATTATTTTTATTTTTTAATATATAAATATATACTATTATTATAATATATATTATTTTTTCATATATACTATTTTATATATACTGTTATAATAATCTATTATTATTATAATATATATTATTATTATTATTATGTATTACTATTATTTATTATTATATATATTATTATATAATTTATTTTTTTTGTAATAAATTGCCTAATATATAATTATAATAGATTATTATTACATATATATTATTATAATTATTATGTTATTATATATATGTATATAATTAAATATGTTTATTATAATAAATTATTTCATATTATTTGTTGCCGCTAAATTTGGTGTGGGGGCAAACAGATAGTATTTGTGGATTCTTAGGGAAACTGAATAGTAAACCTGTATACCTGTTCCGTCGGGGTATGATCGTCGCTCCCGCCGTTCACCTGCAAAAAGTGCAAGACACCGGGGTTGTTCCCGGCGACGCACCCTCCGACGCTCAAGTCAGTAATCTAGGAAGACTATGAAAGAGCGCAAGAACCGGAGAAAGATTGATTACCTCTTAATGGAGATGGATGGAGAGTATTTATAGGCGTCTTAGGAAACAGATTAGGAATGTAATCCCCGTGATCTGATAAGGAATATTCTCCTTGTGAACAGATTAGGAATGTAATCCCTAGTCCCTGGTGAAAAGATAGATGTGAATCAGGGCCGTTGATTAAGATTAATCAGAAACCTTAATTCTATCCCTTCTGGACCGGGTTTGCTACGGGTTGAGACCCGCGCCCAGTTAAGATGGATCCGTTTGCGAGTAAGTGGGTCTTCGGGGAAGATAACCAGTACCCGCTTCAGATCCGTTGGTAGGTGAAATTACCGTTTTATCCCTAGGCTTCAAGATTCGTGCCCGATTTGGGCAGTTCTGATTAAACCCCATTTTTAGCCATATCACGAGCCCCCCACTCCCGAAGACTAAGCTTGATCAGCCTTTGAGGAGTAGTTTTACTGTTTTAATGGCTAGTGGAGTGGTATCGGAGCTCAAATGGAAGGTTTTGAATCTTGAAGGAGGTAGTTTGGTGATTTTTCAAGTAGATTGAACTCTGAGTCGCTCCAGAGCCTCTTGTAGGAATATCCTTTTTGGCGAAGTGTCAATTCGTCGCTATGGGGTTCCGAAAGATTGTTTTTGGGCTACAATTGTTTGTCTGGGAGCAAGAAGGCGCTCCCCGACTTTATAATTGCTTTCCCGAAGTTCTTCCTTGTCTCTCCGAATTTTGATTATTTTTTGCGATTTTTTGGTGCGATGGTTCGACCGTTTTCCTTCGTTGAGGGGCACATGTGCTCGTATCATGCTTCCGACCCCTTCTAGAGCTCGCTGACTAGGGGACCGAGGTCTGTATGCGGTTCGGCGCATTTTTTCGAAGAGGAGGGGTAGTTCGGTGTGGTTGTGAGTGCTGAGAGGGAGTTCGGCATGATCCGAGGTCCAATCTTTCCCCGTAATAGGGTCGGTGCCAAGAACGCTCGGCACTTGGTGCCGAACTCCACTTTTCCCCTAGAATGGGGTCGGTGCCAAGGACGCTCGGCAGCTGGTGCCGAATTCCTTTTTCCCCCTAGAATGGGGTCGGTGCCAAGGACGCTCGGCACTTTGTGCCGAATCCCATTTTTCTCCTAGAATGGGGTCGGTGCCAAGAACGCTCGGCACATGGTTCCGAACTCGAATTTTTCCCCCGTAACGGGGTCGGTGTCAAGAACGCTCGGCAGCTGGTGCCGAACTCCATTTCCCCCCCGTAACGGGTTCGGTGTCAAGAATGCTCGGCACTTGGTGCCGAACCCCATTTTTCCCCCCTAGAATGGGGTCGGTGCCAAGAACGCTCGGCAGCTGATGCCGAACTCCATTTTCCCCCCGTAACGGGGTCGGTGCCAAGAATGCTCGGCAGCTGGTGCCGAACTCCATTTCCCCCCCGTAACGGGGTCAGTGCCAAGAACGCTCGACAGCTGGTGCCGAACTCGAATTTTTCCCCGTAATGGGGTCGGTGCCAAGAACGCTCGACACTTGGTGCCAAACTCGAATTTTCCCCCCGTAACGGGGTCGGTGTCAAGAATGCTCGGCAGCTGGTGCCGAACTCAAATTTTTCCCCCGTAACAGGGTCGGTGTCAAGAACGCTCGGCAGCTCATGCCGAACTCGAATTTTTCCCCCGTAACGGGGTCGGTGTCAAGAACACTCGGCAGCTGGTGCTGAACTCGAATTTTCCCCTCGTAACGGGGTCGATGTCAAGAACGCTCGGCAGCTGGTGCCGAACTCGAATTTTTCCCCCGTAACGGGGTCGGTATCAAGAACGCTCGGCAGCTGGTGCCGAACTCGAATTTTTTCCCCGTAACGGGGTCGGTATCAAGAACGCTCGGCAGCTCGTGCCGAACTCGAATTTTTTCCCCGTAACGGGGTCGGTGTCAAGAACGCTCGGCAGCTGGTGCCGAACTCGAATTTTCCCCCCGTAACGGGGTCGGTGTCAAGAACGCTCGGCAGCTGGTGCCGAGGTTCATAACTTGTCGTTTTTCGTCATAGGAGTTTGTATCTGCTGTGCGCCTCCTGAACTTCTGACAACTTCTGACAACTTTTGACAGATGGGACGTTTATTAAATGCGGTGACCCCTGGGCTTCCATCAGATGGGACGCTCATTAAATGCAACGCATGATTTGGGGTTTTAAACAAGGCGACGATTGAGGTCGCTTTGTCGTTTTGTGTAAATGGGCCGGTCGTACAAGCCCATTAACCTCGTTTGGCGTGCGCCTCTCTATAAATCCTCCCCCCTCTCATTTCTCATTTCTCCTCTCTTTTGCTCAGGCGGTTTCTTGTGCTCAGGCAAATTCTTCCGGTGGTCGACGTTTGTTCCCGGCGAAGTTTTCCGGCAGCTATCTTCTTTTAAGGTAATTTATCAATTATGTCTGTAGCTTCTGTCTCCGAAGAAATCTCTTGGTCCGAGCCCTCCCTTGAAGTCATCGAGGATTCGACTCCGACTAAGGGCAAGAAGGTGTTCGGCAAGGATTCGATCGTTGAAGATCCGAAGAGGATGGGAGAGTTCGGACAACTACCAGGGCCGCTAACCGGGCTCCATAGAGTTAGGCAGCTCCCGGAGGATCAAGCCGAGCGAATCGTCCATGGGAGGGGGAGGTCCTTCGAGGAGAACGCCGCGAGGGAGACGACGGAGGCGGACGAGACGGCATCGATCCTGCGCGAGGAGGACTTGGCGGTGATCCGGGATTCTTTTCACATCCCGGAGGAGTACGAGCTCATGCTGCCGGGTCCCGGGGTTAGGGCCGATTCGCCGTTGCCAGTGACGATGTGTTGCTGGCCGGTCGATGCCTTCATCGCCGGGGCTCGGCTGCCTCTCCACGCGTTTTCCGTTACCGTGGTGATTTGGTTCGGGGTCAGCCCCATCCAACTCATGCCGAACGCGTGGCGAGTGATAAATGGTTTCGTTCTCCACTGCCAAGCTGCAGGGATCCAGCCGCAGCTGAACGTGCTTCGGATGTTATACCGGCTCCACCAAGGGAATAAATCGGAGTACCGGTATTACTTAACTCCGAGGCACGGTGGAAGGCTCGTCATATGCCCCGACTCCATTAAGCACTGGCGAGAGAAGTTTTTGGTTGTGCGGAGTCGGTAGGCGTGGCCAATCCCCTCCAACTGGGTAGAAGGGGTGCCAAAGAGGGCGAGGGCGCTTCCGAAGCTCAGTGTAGAAGAAGAAGAAGCGGTCCGGACTCTCCTTGATCGGCCAAAGTACGATTGGAGGGAGCTGACGGAGGACATCCTCTACAAAGGAGGGCTCTGCCGCATAGATCCCAGTACGCAGCTCTCGTTATGTTTTTGCTTTCCGTACTCTCTTCCTTGTTATTTGCGGTGTGCTAATCAATTTTTACTTTGGATGCAGAAACCATGGACTACGATGCCGTGTTGGCACTCAGGGCCGGACTCGCGAGCAATGCCCCCAAGAAGCGCAAGAGGGTCGCGACCAAGCTGCCGCCGACCTCGAAGACTCCGAGGATCACTGCCTCGGGTCGAGGAGGTGGAGGCCCTCGAGAGCCCCGTCGATGCCATGGCAGGGACTTCGGCTCCGACCACTGGTGGCGAGTTCCCCATCGCCGCTGCCCTTGGCATGACGACGCCGCCTCTGACGGTGGCAGCCGAGGAGCTCCTGACGGAGGAGCACAAGAGAATCCACATTCCGGACTGGCAAGTTCGGAAGCATGACGGGTTCCTCGGCAACTTGCTGGCGAGCATGCAAGCCGTCAAGCATCTCGCCACTCCGAAGGACCGAGCCGCCATGGAGGTCGGGCGAGAGGGCGACGACGTGATCGAGATCGCTCGTTCGGCGGTGTCGGTAAGCCTTGAGCTTCTTTCATTCATTGTACTCCTTTAACCAAAATTTTTTTCTACTCTTTTTGTTCTTCTTTGCTACAGATCATCGTCCACTTTGGTCACCGCACCGAGAGGTTGACAGCTCTGGAGAAGGAGCTAAAGCAAGAATCCGACCAGGCTCGGAACGAGAAAGCTCGGCTGTCGAACGAGCTCGACAAGCTTCGCGTCGAGCACGAGGGCAGATCGGCGAGGATCGAGCACCTCGAGGCCGAGGTGACGAGGTTGGAGGGTGAGCTCCTTCGCTAGAAGGAGGGGTCGGCCAAGCAACTGGCTGAAGCCGAGGCAGCCAAGGCGGCGGAGGACGCGACCCTGGAGAAGGCACAGGGGTTCCTCGCCCAGAACATGGCGAAGGCCTTCGCCGCAGCCATCGACCGGGTGTCGAAGGAGTTCCCCGAGGTGGACGTCTCGGGGTGGAGGCTATTCCCCGGCCACGTCGAGGGTTTTGACCCTGAGTCCGAGAGGGAGGAGGAGGAAGGGGATGACGAAGCTGATGCCGGGGTCGGGGTCACTGATGAGGTCCCCAGTACCGTGGTCACTCCGCTGGCGGTGGCGTCCCCTTCGGAGAAGTCGACCCCCACCCGAACTCGTCGCCCGGGGAAAGAGGTCGCGCCTTGACTCCGCTCCTCATTTTCTTGTTTTGTTTTTTGTTCTTTTTCCTTTTCTTTTCAATCATTGTAACGCCTAATAGCGGACTGGCCACCGCTGCTTTTTTGAAATGATTGAAAAGAAAATTTTTTGAAGTGTTGGTGTTCGGATCTTCGTCTTTCGCCCCCCTTTCGTCAAATTTTTTTTTTTTTGAAAATTTCTCAAGTGTCATGCTCCGACAGTGTTTGAACTTTTGCTGATTACTTCGATCTCTTTTCAGCTCATGGTGGTTGCCCAAGATGCCGAAGCAATTTGCTCGGATGAAGAGGCTCGAGCCGAGGCCGGCCTTGGGGCAACGAGGTTGTGCCTGGCTAAACGCCGAGAGCGGCTTTACGAAGTCGAGCTCGGGTTACGTTGAGCCGAAAGTGAGCGGAACCATCTTCAGCTCGTCCTCGGCCGGCGAGACATCGAGATCCGTCGTCTTGAGAGCAGGATCGCCGAAATGACTCCCGCAAGAGAAGAGGAGTATTCGCCGACCTCTTTCAGTAACGAGCTTCGGGTCCAGTGTATTCGTCATAACCTGTCGAAAATAACGGCAGAGAGGGACGATCTGCGTTCCGAGATTCGGCATCTGCAGGCCGTAGAGACGAAGCTTCGGTCGGAGGGCGAGAACTTGACAGGCAAGGTGGCGGAGCTGACGGTTGAACGGGACGGGTTGACAGCCGAAGTCGATGCCTTGAAGAGGGCTACCGTCGACAAAAGTATCGAAGTCACTCATCTTCGCCGCCTGATAGCGAGTCGCTCAAGTGTGCCGGACTCCGCGATTCCCCCACGCTTCGAGGTCGACGTAAAGGATGACTCTTTGAGGGAGCGGATCTCCGAGCTAGAGGCGGAGGTTGCTCGCCTGAAACCGCGTTCGGGGCCAATCAACGTCAGGAGCACTTCGTGCACTCGCGCGGAGAGCGATCGGGGCATTACATTTTACGAGATGGCGACCCGTCAGTGCATCGGCCATCCTAGTTCGGGGGACGCGCAGAGCTCGGTAGCAATCTCGTCAAGCGGTGCGTCCGTCGGAGCTGTCACTAGAAGCGGCGCCGAGGATTCGTCCCAGTTTGCCGGCTTGGGGTCGCGCTCCAGAGACAAGCGTCGTCACCCCCGTGTGTCTTTGAAGCGGAATGCCTCGGCTCCGAGGAAGCATTGAGGTCGTCGTCTCCAAGAGCTTTTGTATTTTTTAGCTAAGTGTAATAAGTCGGCACTGTGACTTACTTTTTATTCGACTTGTAATCTTGCTGTGTGTGGTTCTCTTTGTATCGTGTCGCATTTATCAATAAAACGTTGTGCTCGAATTTGTGTGCCCCTTGTCGTTTGGCGTAGTCTTTGTGTTTGCGACTGTTTTTTACTGCGCCGAGGCTTTTAGGTTGGCCAATCATTTGTTTGCAGGTCGGCAAGAGGAGTGTTCAGCTAGTGGCGCCAAGCATTGTCTCTAACGCCCACGCTCGCAGTTTTGCGAACTCGCGAAACGCGCTCAAGCTTAAGTGTTTGACCTCGGATTTTTGCTATAGTGGCTCGACAGTTGGGGGAGCAACTCCGAATGGCGAACTACTTCTAGCTCGCTTAGGAGCGAACTTGCGAAGTAGAATCGAGCCAAGTGTTGGACTCCGAACCATCGTTAGGTTAGTTCAACGGTTGTGGGAGCAATTCCGAATGGCGAACTACTTCTAGCTCACTTAGTAGCGAACTTGTGAAGTAGAATCGAGCCAAGTGTTGGACTCCGAACCATCGTTAGATTAGTTCAACAGTTGTGGGAGCAATTCCGAATGGCGAACTACTTCTAGCTCGCTGAGTAGCGAACTTGCGAAGTAGAATCGAGCCAAGTGTTGGATTCCGAACCATCGTTAGATTAGTTCAACGGTTGTGGGAGCAATTTCGAATGGCGAACTACTTCTAGCTCGCTTAGTAGCGAACTTGCGAAGTAGAATCGAGCCAAGTGTTGGACTCCGAACCATCGTTAGATTAGTTCAACGGTTGTGGGAGCAATTCCGAATGGCGAACTACTTCTGGCTCGCTCAGTAGCGAACTTGCGAAGTAGAATCGAGCCAAGTGTTGGACTCCGAACCATCGTTAGATTAGTTCAACGGTTGTGGGAGCAATTCCGAATGGCAAACTACTTCTGGCTCGCTCAGTAGCGAACTTGCGAAGTAGAATCGAGCCAAGTGTTGGACTCCGAACCATCGTTAGGTTAGTTCAACAGTTGTGGGAGCAATTTCGAATGGCGAACTACTTCTAGCTCGCTTAGTAGCGAACTTGCGAAGTAGAATCGAGCCAAGTGTTGGACTCCGAACCATCGTTAGGTTAGTTCAATGGCTGTGGGAGCAATTCCGAATGGCGAGCTACTTCTAGCTCGCTTAGAAGCGAGCTTGCGAAGTAGAATCGAGCCAAGTGTTGGACTCCGAATCATCATTAGGTTAAAGAGTTAAAAGCAGAGAGATGTAAACAGTAGCAAAAATATGAAAAGACTTTATTTATTAATAACCAATGATCGGCTGCTTCTAAAGTTGCTAGTCGTTATTACAAGGAAAAATGAAAGAAAATCACTACGAAAGAAAATCACTACAAGTAACAGGAAAGGAACGGTTCGTCATCTCGAATTACTTAGAGAGGCGTTGTTGTCCTCTCTTGGTATTTTAAGAGATGGTCGGCATTCCAAGTCCTGGGAATCTCCCTGCCTTCGAGATCTTCTAGTCTGTATGTGCCGGGGTGGATTTCTTTAGAAATCTTGTAAGGTCCCTCCCAGTTCGGGGCCAATTTGCTTTTCTGACTAGGGAACGAGATGGCCAACTTTCGGAGGACCAGGTCCCCTTCTTTGAGGTCCGTTGGGCGGACTCTTTTGTTGTATGCTAGCTCGATCCTTCTTCGGTAAGTTTGCTGGCGTATGGCAGCTCTCTCTCGGATTTCATCTATCAGATCTAGACTTGCTCTGAGCTCCCTAACGTTCTGCTCTTCTTCATAAGCTATCAGACGAGGAGAGGGTAACCCGACTTCTAGGGGGATGATGGCCTCGAACCCGTAGGTGAGATTGAATGGGCTCTCACCTATTGGGGTCCGCTTTGTGGTGCGGTAGTTCCAGAGCACGTTGGGCAGCTGATCAACCCACAAGCCTTTGGAACACTTGTCTAACCTCTTCTTAATGCCTGAGAGGATCTGTCGGTTGGCATTTTCGGCTTGGCCATTCGACTGAGGATGAGAGACGGAGGAGAACCGGTGTTGTATGACGAGGTCTTTACATAAAGCTCGGAAGGCAGCCCCAGTGAATTGCGTTCCATTGTCCGTAATTAGGACCCTGGGGATGCCAAATCGGCAGATCACGCTCTTCCAGAAGAATTGAACGGCCTTGTTTTTGGTGATCGTGGCCAGGGGCTCGGCCTCTATCCATTTCAAGAAATAGTCAACTGCCACGACTAGGAACTTAAGCTGTCTGGGAGCTGGAAGAAACGGCCCTAGTAAATCCATCCCCCACATTGCGAAGGGGATCGGACTTGATAGGGAAGTGAGTGGTGCTTGTGGAAGGCGTCGGATGTCGGAGTACTTCTGGCAGGAGCTGCATTGTCGAACGTGTCGTTCAGCGTCCCGTAGGAGAGTGGGCCAGAAATGCCCGTAGTTCAACACTTTGCGCGCTAGGGCTCTGGAACCAGAATGGGCCCCGCCGATGCCTTCATGAAGTTCTTACAGGGCGTATTCGGCTTGCCCAGGGGAGAGGCACCTCAGGTAGGGCCGACCGTCCACCTGGGTGAAGGAGCGTTTATATAGGATGCCTCCGATTAGTGTGTAACGCTCGGCTCGGGTTCTTATTCTTCGTGCTTCCTTGGGATCCTCGGGGAGGAGTCCATCCCTTAAGAATTCGACGAGGGGTTTCATCCAATTGTCTTCGAGGAGGACAGGCAATGTTTCTACAGAGTCAAGTGTTTCATCCTCTATGCTGGGCTTAAGGAGGACTTCTATCAAAACAGTCTGTTCGAGGCCTTGAAGGGAAGAGGAGGCTAATTTGGATAGGGCGTCGGCCTGAGCATTTTATTCTCGGGGGATCCTTTGGATGAGGGCATCTTCAAATAGTGCCATGAGGCTTTTGACTTTGGCCAAGTATTTAACCATCCTGTCATCGCAGGCTTCATACTCGCCAAGGACCTGATTGACGACCAGCTGAGAGTCGCTGAAGATCCGTAGGCGTTGTGCCCCAGCATTTCGGGCCATTCCAAGACCGGCTATTAGCGCCTCGTATTCATCTTCGTTGTTCGAGGCTTTGAAGTTTATACGGAGGGAGTATTGAAGGATGAAGTCATCTGGACCTGCCAGAATGACTCCTGCCCCGCTTCCCTCATTGTAAGAGGATCCGTCAACATAAACTGACCAGACGGGCAGTCCCTTCACTGTTTGGCTGGATTCGGGGATAGTGCTCTCAACTATGAATTCGGCTAGCGCTTGGGCCTTGATCGCGGTCCGAGGCTGATAAGTAATATCGTGTTGGCTCAGCTCGATTGACCACTTCATAAGGCAACCCGAAGTCTCAGGCTTATGAAGGACCTGCTTCAGGGGCTGGTCGGTAAGAACAACCACCGAATGGGACTGAAAGTACGGGCGAAGCTTTCTCGCGGCCATCACCAAGGCATAAGCCATCTTTTCTATCTTTGGGTATCGGAGCTCGGCATCCCGAAGCACCTTGCTGACATAGTAGATGGGCTTCTGAGCCCGGTCTTCTTCCCTCACTAAGACTGCACTGAGGGTCTGCTCGGAGGCTGCCAGGTAGAGGTAGAGGGGTTCACCAGGGATCAGTTTGCTGAGGAGAGGGGGATTGACGAGGTAAGCCTTGAGCTGGTCGAAGGACTCCTGTTGCTGCTGTCCCCATTCGAAACCTTTAGTCCCCCTGAGGGCCTTGAAGAAAGGGAGGCATTTCTCCCCGGAATTCGAGAGAAAGCGCCCTATGGCGGCTAAGCGGCCTGTTAATCTCTGAACTTCTTTAACATTTCTGGGAGGGGCCATGTCTAATATGGCCTTGATTTTCTCCGGGTTTGCTTCAATTCTTCGTTGGCTAACCATGAAGCCGAGGAACTTCCCTGAGGAGACTCCGAACGCGCACTTGTTTGGGTTGAGTCTCATATTGTGCTTTCTTAGCACATCAAACGCTTCTTGGAGGTCGGTTGCATGATCAACCCCTCGAATGCTCTTCACCAGCACGTCGTCTACATACACCTCCATGTTCCGGCCAATCTGAGCCTAGAAAACCTTGTTGACGAGGTGCTGGTATGTAGCGCCTGCATTCTTCAGACCGAACGGCATGACTCTGTAGCAATAGAGGCCTTGGTCAGTCACAAACGAGGTCTTCGGGATATCCGGAGGGAACATCCGGATCTGATTGTAGCCTGAAAAGGCATCATGAAGCTGAGGAGCTCATGTCCCGAGGTCGCGTCGATCAGTGTGTCAATACACGGAAGAGGGAAGGGGTCTTTGGGGCAAGCCTTGTTGAGGTCGGTAAAGTCAATGCAAATCCTCCAAGTCCCATTGGACTTCTTCACCATTACTACATTTGACAACCACTCAGGATAGTTGACCTCCTGTATGAACCGGGCCTTTAAGAGCTTGTCCACCTCCTCTTTGACAGCAAGCTGGCGCTCGGGGGAGAATTTGCGCCTCTTCTGCCGAACCGGTTTGGACCCCGGAACAACGCTCAGGTGGTGGACCAGGAGCTCTTCGGAGATTCCGGGCATATCTGCAGCTGACCAAGCGAAGAGGTCTTTGTTCCTTCGAATGCATTGTACAATGTCTGAGCATAGGGCGGACGGGAGGGTCTTACTAACAAAGAATTTGCGGGTTGGGTCCTGCTCAGAGAAGAGCATTTCCTCCAATTTGTCCACCGGCTCGGAGGTCGGCCGGGCAGTGTCTTGGGGGATTTCCAAAGTTTCCAAGGAGAGGACAGGTCCGAGGGTAGAGGTCATGTAGCACTTTCGAGCCGTTTCCTGATTGCCCCTTACTTCCCCTACTCCGGCCCGAGTGGGAAACTTCATTTTGAGATGGTAGGCAGAAGGGACAGCTTCAAGGGCGGCTAGGCCGGGCCGACCCAGAATGACATTGTAGGCTGCTGGGACATCTACGACCATGAAGTCCATCGACTTCGTTCGGGTAGTAGGAGTTTTGCCAGCGGTTACGTCGAGGGTGATTATCCCTTCAATAGTCACTGGCACTCCCGTGAACCCATGGAGCGTGTAACCGGCGGGCTTGAGTCTATCTCGGGAGAGCTTTAGGCCTTTGAAAGCAGCGAGGAAGAGGATGTTTACGGAGCTTCCATTATCCACTAGGATCCTCTCCACTTTGAAATTCGCCATGTGGAGGCTAATGACGAGTGCGTCACAATGTGGGGTGCGAACTCCTTCAAGATCTTCGTCTGAGAATGTGACTGGCACTCCGAGGCCTTTGGGAGGAGGGGTGGTTCGGACCGAGTTGACTTCTCTTATAAATGCCTTCCGAGAGGAGTTTGAGGAGCCCCCCATTGGGCCTCAATGAATGAGGTGGAGGACCCGCTCTTCCTCGAAGTCAGGCGTCTCTTCTCGCTCCGGACGCTTGTTAGCCCCCCGAGGCGGGGGAGGAAGTTCGGCTCGGTCCTTTCTTACAAACCTGGTCAGCTGCCCCCTCTGGATGAGGGCTTCTATCTCGTTCTTTAAGGCGCGACAATCGTTGGTGTCATGCCCGTGGTCCCGGTGATAACGGCACCATTTCTCTTTGTCTCTCTTCTTGTCGGGGGTGTTCATCCTCGGAGCAGGAGGTATTATCCCTTCCTTTTCGACTTCCATGAGAATGGTTGAGACATTAGTGGTGAGGGGAGTGAACTTCTTGAATCTAGGGGGAGGTCGGCGCTGGCCGGCATTATCCTTCTGGAGCTTCTTTGCTCCTTCCTCTTCTGTTCTCTTTCTCTTAAACCCGGAGGAAGACCCCTCCCAGTTGGGTCGATGCTCGGCCTCTTCGGCCCGGATGTACTTTTCACTGCGAAGGAGGAGGTCGGAGAAGTTCTGTGGAGGCTTCTTGGCGAGGGAGGAGCGGAGGTTGGAATTGAGGACATTAGATTAAAATGCTGCCACAGCGACCGACTGGTCGAGGGATGCTACGGACCTAGCTTCAGCTGTGAACCTCTTCACATAGTCTCTCAATTTCTCGCCCTTCTTCTGGTGGAGGTGCAGTAGCGAGATGCTGGTCTTCTTAGCTCTACGGCTGCTTACGAAATGGGTGACGAAAAGGGTTTCGAACTGCTCGAAGAAGAATATTGAGGAGGGGGCAAGGCGAGAGTACCATTCTCGAGTTGGGCCCTTAAGAGTCGCGGGGAAGGTTTTGCAGAGGAGGGCATCGGAAGCTTGATGGAGGAGCATTAGGGTCTTAAAGCTTTCGATGTGATCAAATGGGTCAGTCTCCCCGGAGTAAGTCTCGAATTGGGGAGGTGTGAAACCGATCGGCACAGGTGCCTCCATTATAGTTCGTGAGAAAGGGGGTCTGCTAGGACGTAGGGTCCTCCCCCTAAGCTCTTCTTCTCGGTCTATCTGGCCCAGGCGCCTCTCCACCTCATGAAGACGGTGGTACATAGTGTCGTCCCTCCGACGGTAATCAGCCGAGCCTCTAGACTCGTCTTCGTACGAGGGAGAGCGAGGGCTGCGGCGACGGTAACTTCGGGAGCGACGAGGACTTGGAGTATGCCGGGAGTTGTTAGGAGCAGGAGGAGATGGGAAACGTTGGTGAGGGCTTCGGACCGGAGGGGGAGAAGGGTTCTTGGGTGCATTGTTGTTGGGACGGAGATTGAGGGCTTGAAGGACGGTCGCTTGGAACTGCTGGAACTCGGCACGGGTGATGGGTGCTTCATCGTTCCTAGGCTGTTGCCGACCCGCAGGGGAGTGTGGCCTCCTTCGATAATGCTCGGAGGACTCCTTTCCCCCCCTTCGGATGGGGGAACTTCTGTATTCTCGGCAGCGAGGAGACCGTTCATCCGGACGGTGTTGGCGGGAGAATCCCCCTCGGGCCCGCTTTTCATCCAGATGACGACGAAGGTCATCATTCTTCTGTCGGTTGAGGGCGGTATTGTGGAGAGCAGAGGCTCGGGGATGATGGGAGGCCATTGAGTGCGAAGAGGCGTTGTGGATGGAGACGCGGTCCTGGTGAAGAGGTTGTTTCTGAGGGTTTGGACCTTTGGGAAGTGGTTGATTTGGAGGAGGAAGGTCCTGTTGGAGCGGGTCTTCTGCCGGTGGAGGGAGTTGTCCTTGCTGTTGGGTAGGTTGGTTGGGAACTTCTTGCTGCTGATCGGGGTTTGGCCCTCTGTTGGACCCCCTCGATCTGATTTTCCTAGGAGGCATGGCTGGAGAAGATCTGTTCACCGGGAAGAGGAGAGGTCTCTATTCGTTAGTTTCCCACAGACGGCGCCAATCTGTTGCCGCTAAATTTGGTGTGGGGGCAAACAGATAGTATTTGTGGATTCTTAGGGAAACTGAATAGTAAACCTGTATACCTGTTCCGTCGGGGTATGATCGTCGCTCCCGCCGTTCACCTGCAAAAAGTGCGAGACACCGGGGTTGTTCCTGGCGACGCACCCTCCGACGCTCAAGTCAGTAATCTAGGAAGACTATGAAAGAGCGCAAGAACTGGAGAAAGATTGATTACCTCTTAATGGAGATGGATGGGGGGTATTTATAGGCGTCTTAGGGAACATATTAGGAATGTAATCCCCGTGATCTGATAAGGAATATTCTCCTTGTGAACAGATTAGGAATGTAATCCCTAGTCCCTGGTGAAAAGATAGATGTGAATCAGGGCCGTTGATTAAGATTAATCAGAAACCCTAATTCTATCCCTTCTGGACCGGGTTTGCTACAGGTTGAGACCCCGCGCCCAGTTAAGATGGATCCGTTTGCGGGTAAGTGGGTCTTCGGGGAAGATAACCAGTACCCGCTTCAGATCCGTTGGTAGGTGAAATTACCGTTTTACCCCTAGGCTTCAAGATTCGTGCCCAATTTGGGCGGTTCTGATTAAACCCCATTTTTAGCCATATCATTATTATATAATATACAATTATTATAATATATTATTATTTTATGTATACTATTTTATATATACTATTATTATATTATATTATTAATATATATATATTATTATTATTTTATATATACTATTTTATATATACTAGTATTATATTATATTATTATTATATATACTATTATTATATTATATTATTATATATTATATTATATTATAATTATATATATATTATATTATATTATTATTTTATATATACTATTTTATATATAATATTATTTCATATATACTATTTTATATATACTATTATAATAATCTATTATTATTATAATAAATATTATTATTATTATATATTACTATTATATATTATTAAATAATAATTTATTATTATAATAAATTGTTTAATATATAATTTGAATATATTATTATTACATATATATTATTATAATTATTATATATTATTATATATATGTATATTATTAAATATATGTATATTATTAAATATATTTATTATAATAAAATATTTTATATTATTATATATCAGTATGTATGTATATGTATACAACATGTATGTATCAGAGTATATATACTGTATACAGTATATACATATATTCAAACCTATACATACATAATACTCACATTTTCAAAAAACTGTTTTCATAAAAAAGTATTACCAAACAGCTTTTACACTCTCATTTTCAGAAAACTGTTTTCAGAAACTCTTTTCAGAAAACTGTTTTCAAAACAACAAACCAAACGCAACCTTAATGTTCCTTCACCCGTAAAATAAATAGTAAAATAATATGATTTAATTATGTAATCAAATTCCATCAAGAATATAGTTGTATAAATAATGTAACCAATATGTGCTTGTAGTGACCATTATATGCTTGCTTAAACTAATACTTATGTTCATCCATAACGATCGAAACCAGATTATAACAGTTCACCTAAACTTGTATACAACTATATACATGCGTAAATTCCTCCTTACAGATTACTACGTACTTTGCTTTTTCAAGTCAGCAAGCAGCAATGTGTATGTCGTTTGCGAGTGCGACAATACACCATGTTCTGTTCCACCTTCGTGTGGCTTTTGTTCGACTATACTTTCCCCTGGATCTTTTTCTTTCAGTTGCTTGACGGAAAATCTTTAATCAAGGCTCAGAAACAACTCTTGCACTTTCTCAAACCCGAAATTGATAACAACCAGATCCAGTTGAGTGACAGGTAATTCATCAATCCTTCATCAATACTAAATGACTTTTCGGCTTTTGTTGTTTTAAATTTGAATTGAAATTTCCCGTATATTCGCTCTTGCTCAAGTGTATTTGGTGGCATTGGATGATGTTCTGTGTATGGAAATATTGTAATCTCTAATCTCTATATATCTCTAATATTATAATGGGAGAAGGCCTTAGTGTCATTTGTAAATGTTTTGTCATTCTACCAACCCGTGTAACACACATACATAACTATTATAAAGGAGGTCCTAGGTTCAAATTAATACTACATCTAAATTTTTATTTTAAAAAACTATATTTATTAAAACGTGCATCGCATGTGTAAACTACTAGTAATATTATAATGGGAGAGTTGGGGATGTCATTTGTCAACATACAAACTCGTGCGTTGCACGTGCAACTCTAACTCTCCCATTAATTACAACAAAAAAACAAACACAAAAAATTCCACCGATCTAAAACATGCAACACGTGCAAAAAAATTTTACAATATTTTTTTAATACTAAACATACACATGTTGCACCTATAACTCAAATTCTACTTATAACACGTGCATTGCACGTACAAATTGTAGTTTTTCCTTGAACATATTTTTACCAATTACGTGCAATGCATGTCCAACTCCAAAACTTTTTCTTAACATGTAAATTGCACGTAAAAATTTTTCAACTCTTATCAAAATGTGCATCGCACGTGAAAAATACTACTCTATATAATAAAACACAAAGAAAGCTATCAAGTGGCTCTCCTTCAATCTCCTCAAAATTAAAGGCCCAGATCTAACATCACAAAACATATTTTCCCCCCAAAAGTTTTCCCCAAAACTCAAATTCATATCCCCCCAAACAACTTCTTTATTTATTTAATTATTTCTCTCCCCCTCTCTCTCTATATATATACTAGTATTTTTCACGTGCGTGGCGCGTTTTGATAACAGTTTGATGATTTTCACGTGCAATATACGTTAAGAATTAGTTTTGGGGTTGGACGTGCGTTCCACGCAATTGAGAAAAATATTTTGAAGAAAAGCTACGATTTGTAGTAGCAATGCACGTGTTCATAAGGAGAATTGGAGTTGTACGTGCAACATATGTGTTTGTTTGGTGTTAAAAAAATATTGAAAAATAATTTTGCATGTGCGTTGCACGTTTAAATAAGTGAAATTTTGTTTATGTGTTTTGTTGTAATTAATGAGCGAGTTGGAGTTGCACGTGCAATGCACGGGTCTGTATGTTGACAAATGACAACACCAACTCTCCCATTATAATATTAGAGATTAGAGATATACTAGTATAATCTACGTGTGATGCACGTCTACAAAAAGTAAAGTCATCAAATTAAATGAATATATATCAAATAAGAAAAAAAATAGTTTATATTTGAATGTTTTGATTTGGGCTACACGTGCGGTGCACATTTATTTTTGTTGGATATAGTTTGGACGTGTATTATATGTGTTTATATAGTTACAAAGTTAGGGTTTGTTTGTTACAAACCCCAACTCTCCCATTAAAATATTAGAGATATATATATCTATATAATAAAACACAAAGAAAGCTATCAAGTGGCTCTCCTTCAATCCTCAAAATCAAAGGTCCAGATCTAACCTCACAAAACACATTTTTCTCTCCAAAAGTTTCCCCGCAAAACTCAAATTCAAATCCAAAAAACAACTCCTTTATTTATTTAATTCTCTCTCTCTCTCTCTCTCTCTCTCTATATATATATATATATATATATATATATATTCCCTCTCTCTCTCTACACACACACACACTCTTATGGAAACATGGACTTTTACTGTTCAAACTTGAGCTACATAATTGTTGATTTACTATTTACAAGTCTTTTCATATGCTGTATCATTCTAGGCACGTGCCCACGGGCAAATCTAGTCTATATAATAAAATACAAAGAAAGCTATCAAGTGGCTCTCCTTTAGTCCCCAAAAATCAAAGACTCAGATCTAATATCACAAAACACATCCCCCCCCCCCCCCCCCCCCCCCCCCCCCCAAGTTTCCCTCAAAAACTCAAATTCAAATCCACCCCAAAAACAACTCTTTATTTATTTAATTATCTCTCTCTCTCTCTCTCCCTCCCTCTTATATATTTATAGGGAAACATGGACTTTTATTTACAACTAATTATTATCATACTATTCAAATTTGAGCTACATAATTGTTGTTTTACTGTTTACAAGGCTTTTCATATACTGTATCGTTTTGAATACGTGCCGTAGGCACGTTCCAACGGGCAAATATAGTCTATATAATAAAACACAAAGAAATCTATCAAGTGGCTCTCTTTCAATCCCCCAAAAATCAAAGGCACAGATCTGACACACACACACACACATATTTTTCCTCCGAAAGTTTTCCTTCCAAAATTTTTTCTCCCAAAACTAAAAAAACTCATTACTTTATTACTATCTCTCTCTCTTCTCTCTTCACTTTTTCATATTCTCTCTTTCTCTCTCTCCTTCTCTCTCTCTCATTCTCTCTTTATTTACTTAAAATTTTAGATTTTCATATTTCAGGGTATGTAAATATTTTATTGCTCATATTACATTGAAAATAACAAATATTTACTCAACAGTTAAATTTCATCATTTTTTACCCTTAAAGTTCTAAGAAGTTGGATTTTACACCCCCATTTATAATTATTTTTCAACATATGCTAATGGAAACATGGACTTTTATTTACAACTAATTATTGTCATATTTTTCAAACTTGAGCTACATAATTATTGTTTTACTGTTTACAAGACTTTTCGTATGTTGTATCGTTTCGAAGATGTGCCGTAGGCACGTGCCCACGGGCAAATCTAGTCCATATAATAAAACACAAAGAATGCTATCAAGTGGTTCTTCTTCAATCCCCCCAAAATCAAAGGCCCAGATCTAACCGCACAAAACACATTTCCTTCCCAAAAGTTTTCCCCCAAAACTCATTCAAATCTCCCCTCCCCCCCCCATAAAAAAAACAACTCATTTATTTATTTAATTATTTCTCTCTCTCTCTCTCTCTCTCTCTCTCTCTCTCTCTCCCTCTCTCTCTCTCTCTTGCTCTACACACACACACACACACACACACACACACACACACACACACACTAGTATTTTTCACGTGCGATGCACGTTTTGATAAAGAGTTAGACTTAAACATGCGATACACGTAAGTTAACAGTAATTAGTACGTGCGATGAATGCCTTAATTTTAAAAAATGGAACTGAATGGGCGATACATGTATTTTTTTAAAAATTAAGAAGGAAAAACTTTGATATGTACATGCGATGCACGTGTTGAAAAATATATTTGGAGTTGCACGTGCGATGCGTATGTTTGTTTGGTGGCAAAAGTGGTGTTTCTTTTGGAACAAAAAAATATTTAACATTGTTTATTCGTGACAAACTCTTCCATTAAATAGTAAGTAAATATATTATATTATAGCTATATAGATGGATAGTAATTTACACATGTGATGCATGTTTAATATACAAAAAAATTTAAAGTAAAAAATCTGACATAGTAAGGCTTCGAACCTGAGACCTCCTTCATACTGGTTATGCACATGCAATGCACATGTTGGTAGATTGACAAATGACACTAAGGCCTTCTCCCATTATAATATTAGAGATTAGAGATAAATATATATATATGGAAACATGGACTTTTATACCCCAATTGTTAATTATTTTTCACCATATACTAATGGAAACATGGACTTTTATTTACAACTAATTATTTATTGTCATACTATTCAAACTTCAGCTACATAATTGTTTTTTTTTAATTATCGTAAACGGTGGGTTGAAAGCCCCCCGCGTTTCATCAAAAATAATTTAACAAAACATACAACCAAAAATAAGACTTATGAAATTCAGATCCCAACAGGCTGGGTCCTGGATCTCATACACCCCAACCAATAAACAACAAATACAACGAAATATAATCCTACTGATCGGCCGAACTCGTCATAGCCAATTTTTCGCCAATTTGGGCTCATTCTCTCTCCGTCCCTTGCTTGTACACCGTTTATCCTCGTCGCCGCACGCAAACAACACCTCCGTCGTCCCCAACAATGACTCATACGTCAACTTCAAGCACCATATAAGAGACACTGTAGACACTCCACCAATCTGACATCTTCCTGTACAGATTGAGTTCTCCTTCTCATTCCCTCGCTTGACCCTCATTGACTCTCACCGCTACCTCGCAACGAAGGCTGTCGTTGCCCCTGCAGACTCTACTAATGCCACCACCACCTCCAAGCCCCATGACAAGAGAGAGAGACCTTAGGCACCCATCACTTTGACCTGAATAGGACAAAGTAGAGCCCAAACTATAAAATTGCCGGACTACTGTCGCCCCACCACCTAGGATACATTTCGTTGCTAATTGTCAATTAGTTGTAATTTGGATATTTAGGGAGAAGACTCATTTGGATGTAAGGGAGTGCCACCAAACACAACACAGATTTGAATTTCAAAACAACCCCCACTGCCTCATCACTTCGAATTCTAAACCTCTGAGCTACTCTCCCTACACTCCCCTATCACACCTGGCGACGACCACCGCCGCTGATTTCCACACCCGTCGCGCAAGCCCCGACGTCAGGCCCCAACCCCCGACCACCTGACTACACCTGCAGCCGTCCACGTCCAAACCTCGGCCACTTTGACCCCGCCAAAGAGCCATTTGGCGCCTACGAGCTTGCCGCGTGCAGCCTTCGCCGCCCCTAAACCATGAGCAACATTCAAGGCCCCAAATCGCACCCGAAGTCATCCCCCCTTGGCACTCACGATCAGCGGCGCCCCCTCGACGCCGTTGTCCGATCAGCAACCTGGACGCGAACATTATCTCGAACCCCTCGAGCTCGGCTATGTAATATGGTCGGAAAGCCATGGAACCCCCAACAATAACGATCAATGGAAGTAAATAGCAAGAGAGACGGAGAGCAGCAACTAGGGAAAGAGAAGGAGGACGAGAAAGAGGGGGAGGTGAGGACAGGGCAAGGGACGGGAGGGGGGCGGCGAAACCTTAGCCGCCACCCCCCTCCAATTTCAGATCTTTAGTTGATTCTTTTGTAGTTTTTTTGTGAGAAGCTTCGGCACGGACGGGTGGTTGAGGTGAGGCAACGGGTGGGTGGAGGAGGAAAGGTGGCTAGGGTGGAGAGGGAGAGGCGACGCCGGGTTTGAAGGGGGGAGGAAGAGCCGGAGGAGGAGAGGTGGAGAGGGAGGACAGCTACATAATTGTTGATTTCCTGTTTACAAGACTTTTCATGTGCTGTATGGTTCTAAAGACGTGCCGTAGGCACGTGGCCATGGGCAAATCTAGTATGTTCATAAACTAGAACGAATGTATTTGGTGAACCAATTAAATATTGTAATATCTTCATGAATTAGAATGAAGGTATTTTGGTGAACCAATTATTTTGTAATTTTCTCATACTAGATTGATGATAACAAACATTTTCTTTCATTTACACCTAAATTCTTTTAGTTTAAAGTAACTAAGCACTTATTGATACAATTCTATTTAGCTACCACCAGAAATCTAACTAAAAGCTAACTTTAAAATAGTTGTTATCTTACAACATGACATTGACTTGAGTATTAGCATAATCAATTCTATGGCTAGGAATCACCCTTTGCTTTTAAATTATACTGTAGTTTCCAGTAAAGAAAACCAGTAAAATGCAATTCTGGAAACAATTCAAAATTTTGACAAGTAGAAAAGAAAAGAAAAGAAAAGAAAGGAAAAGAAGATAATCGGTAATCGGAATGCAAATTCACTATTTCACAAGATTAGTTTACATCTCCAACAATCCCAACATCCAAAAAACATTTTATGATGATGGGGAAAATGAGCCAGGTGTCTCGAGCGGTATTCTCACCGCTGCACCTGCCACACTGTCTGCCAATGAGGTGGCGACAGCTGGCAGGGGGGGTGAGCGTACCGCTCAGGTATTTATTGCGCCGCACACGGTAACCGATGGGGCTGATACGTTACTCCGCAAGCACAAGTCTGGCTCTATCGTGGACCAGGCAGTTGTTTCAAATGGGGATGGGCTTTTTATAGATACTAATGGGCCGCAGAAGAGGTCCATGGTACGGTCCACTGGATCAGAACATTCTCTCATTACTGCGTCATGCTCTGAGGCACTATTTCAAACTGGGAACGGGCCCACTGAGGGGTCCGTATTGGAGGATGCAGCTATTATTGTTGAAGCACCTAGACGCGGGCTCAATGAGGAGTCCGCACTGAAGGCTACTACAGATAGTGAGGACGACCCAGAAGGGAGACTCAATCTTGATGTTGAATTCTCACTCTCAGATGACGAATCTGAGGATCTTGAGTTCATTGCGAACACCCAGAAGGAGCTTTCCCCAGAGATGGTTATGTCTACTTTCCCAGACTCTGCTCCAATGAACAGCTTTGGAGTGAATCTGAGGGCAGGTGGGTTCAGAGTCCACCGCTCACCAAAGAGGGCTCATGTGGAGTCCTTGGATGACTACCTGGAAGTGGCAGCGGCAGCCAAAGCTGCCAAATTCGACAATGGAGGTACGACTCACTTTTTAGCTTCTATTTTAAACTTCATGTCAGACTCCGATGTTTTTTTACTAGCTGAAACTTGTGGGTTAGAGGTTTGGGACACAGACCGAAGCGCGTTACTTCTTAACAAAATCAGGGGTTGGGAATTTGATAGGGTTAAAACTAGCAATGACAATGCCCTGAAGGGTTGTACTAGGCCTACAGATTCCCACGAGGATGTGGTCGGCCCCACACCCTCTACAACGATCTCTGTAGATACGGTTCCCCAATGAATACACTATTTTGGAACGTTAGGAGGTTGGGGGATAGGGGGAAGAGGGGTATGGTGCGGGATGTCATTAGCAACTCCAAGGCAGATGTTGTTGGTCTGCAGGAGACCAAGCTCCAGCATGGGTTCAAACTCAAAAGAGTGGGTGGTAACAGAATCAAGGAGTGGGTGTTTCGCCCCTCTGCCGGTGCCTCAGGGGGGATTGCTATTGGGTTTAATTCGGATCTTCTTTCATGTGAAGAGGAGCATTGTGGTACGTTCTCTTTGACTGCCTGACTTAAGCGTCGATCCGATGATTGGATGCAGACGGTGACTGTTGTCTACGGGCCGAACGTGGCCACAGACAGAGAGGCCTTCTGGCAAGAACTGGCCGACATCCGTCAGCGTTGGTCGGGCCCTTGGATTGTGGGTGGTGATTTCAACATTACTAGATTTGCCTTTGAGCACAAGGGGAGGGGTGCTAGCGATAGGCACAGAGAGGAATTCAATAGAGTTATCACGGAACTTGAACTGATTGATATCCCTATCAATGATAGACTTTTTACTTGGTCTAATCTGCAAGCGGTTCCGATTATGGCCAAGTTGGACAGGATCCTAGTCTCTATGGAGTGGGAAGCGCTATTTCCTCTCGCATCGGCCAGATCGATCCCTAAGCCAACTTCGGATCACACCCCGATCTTACTAGATGTAGGGAATCGGGGTCTCCGCAAGGCAAGGAAGTTCAGATTTGAGAAGGCCTGGCTGGAAATTCAGGGTTTCCACCATATGGTCATGGAGAACTGGGCACTCCCATTGCCCGGCCGGGACGCAGCCAGGAAGATCCGCAGGCTTAGAAAGAGGCTCTGTAGATGGAATCGGTCTAGATTCTCGAATATCTGGCGAGATAAAGAGATCTTACTGGAAGAAATTGATGAGCTTGAGAGGTTGGAAGAATCTAGAGTCCTCTCGCAGGAAGAACGAAACAGGCTATTAGATCTCCGTGATAACCTTGCCAATCTGTATAGACTTGAAGAGATCAAATGGCAACAGAGATCCAGGATTTCGTGGCTCAAAGAGGGAGACGCAAATACGGCCTATTTCCATCGAGTCGCTAGTGGTAGAAGGAGATCCAACCTTATCCTATCTATTCAGACGGAGACTGGGGCCTCGCAGGATGATAAGGTGATCTCCTCTACTTTTCAGGCCTTCTATAAGGGTCTCTTTGGGAAGAAGAATGACTTTAGGATCCCTATGGGTGAGGATTTCTGGCTAAAGTATCAGATTGATCAAGGTCATAATGCTTCCCCTTTGGAGGAACCCTTCTCGGAAGCAGAGGTCAAGGCGGCCATTGACCAGATGGGCGCTGACAAATCGCCGGGACCAGATGGTTTCCCTATGATGTTCTTCCAAGTGTTCTGGGAAGAAATTAAGGGGGAATTTATGGAGGTGATGTTGGAATTTTTCCACAATAACCTGAGGTTGGGGATGTTCAACTTTGCAGAAGTGGTGTTGATACCTAAACGGGAGGATTCCAAGTGCGTTGGGGATTTTAGACCAATTAGCCTGATAAACTGCTCCGCTAAAATCATCAGTAAGGTTCTAGCTATCCGGTTGAGTAGCATTATCAGTAGAACACAGACGGGATTCATTAAGGGCAGATGTATCCTAGATTGCGTGGCCACTGCTGAACAAGTTATACACCACTGCCACAAGAGCAACTCCAAGAACTTTCTCCTCAAGCTGGATTTTGAGAAGGCATATGACTCCGTGGACTGGGATTGTTTGCTAGAGGCCCTAAAGGGAAGAGGCTTTGGGGACAAATGGATTAGATGGATCAAACAGTGTTTACACTCTAGCAAAACGGCCATTTCAGTGAATGGGAGACCAGGTACGTCGTTCCCGTGCAAGAAAGGTCTCCGTCAGGGGGACCCGTTGTCCCCACTTCTATTCACTATTGTAGCGGATGTGCTCAGAGGAATGATAGAAAACTGTCAAGATAAAGGGTGGATATCACCTGTGGCCAGCAGTACTGCTAATCAGGGATGCACGATCCTTCAATATGCTGACGACACTCTTATCTTCGGAAATGGGTCCAGAACGGAAACTATTTGCTTTAAAGGGGTCCTTTACTGCTTTGAGGCCTGGTCAGGTCTTAGAATTAACTTCCACAAAAGTGCACTGATTCCTATCTCCTTAACAGAAGCTGTAGCTCGGGAACATGCCACCATTCTCAACTGTGCGTTAGAAGAATTCCCAATCAAATATCTCGGGCTTCCGCTCCGCCCAGGGAGGCTTACTAAAGCTGACTGGTTGCCTATTATTGACAGGGTGGAGGACAGACTGTCAGGGTGGAAAGGCAAAGCTCTCTCTCTTGGGGGCAGGGTGGTTCTCATCAATTCTGTGTTATCCAACCTGCCCACCTATTATATGTCATTCTTTGAACTCCCAAAGTGGGTGATCCAAAGGATTGATCGTATCAGGAAGAGATTCCTTTGGAAAGGTGCTGACTCAAATAGGGGAGGCTACCACCTCATTAAATGGAACATCGCTTGCATGAAAAGGAGGCACGGAGGGCTAGGAATCATTGACCTCAGAGATATGAACTTGGCTCTCCTGGGAAAGTGGTGGTGGAAAGTGTTTCATCACGGAGGGGAAGGGTGGCAGGACTTTATCCAACCTTATCTTCGTGGGAAAGGGACAAGAAGCTTAGGCTTTCGCGTCGGATCAAAAGTCTCTCGTTTCTGGAAAGGAGTTGCTAAAGCCAGTGGACCTTTCAACTTTGCCACTTTATCTTTGATCGGCAATGGTCGAACTACCAGATTTTGGTGGGACAGGTGGTGCGGTCCTCATCCTCTTAAGGAAGATTTCCCAGAATTGTTTGCGATTACGATTCGACCGAATATCTCGGTAGCGGAGGCATGGAAAAGAGGGTCTTGGAGACCCTCGTTCCGAGGTATTCTTTCTCCAAGTTTGCTAGAGCAGTTGCATGAACTACAACTGCGCATTGCCCAAACCGGGGTGGTATGTGCCCAAGGCCCAGATCACTTGCGTTGGGGTCTTGAGAACAAAGGAGTGTTTTCGGTTAGATCATTCTATCACCGGATTCACTTCCGTGGATGTAGGCCCAGCTGGGCAGCGGTTCTATGGAAGACCAAAACGCCTCTGAAAATTAGAGTCTTCCTATGGCTTGTGCTCAACAATGCCATTCTGACTAGAGTGAACCTTGCCAAAAGGCAACCCAACATTGCTATCAACTGCGGGTTCTGCAACGTTCACGTGGAAGACTTGAATCATCTGTTTCTTCACTGCACCAGAAGCAAGGCCATCATGATAGAGGTGCTGAGAGCTCTAGGCACAAGTGACTATCCAAGTGACTATGAGGAATTGTGGGTTGGGTCCAGATTTGCCTCATCCCGTCACGATATGAAAGATGCATGGTTTATTGCCATTGCGGCAACCACATGGGTGTTTTGGCTAGATAGAAATAATTTTTATTTCCGTGCTTCATGTAATTCAATTTCTAGTAATCTTACTCATATCATGCATCTTATTTCCTTTTGGGCTACAGCTGCTGCTTCAGGAGCAAGAGGGAGAATTGCAAGGGTTTTCCAGGTGGATGATTATGACGACGAGGAGATTGAGATCGGACCCACTCTCGACTGATGAGTGGACAGCCGAGGCACTTCTGCTTATTTTGGGACAGGACTTGTAGTTTGGTTTTGTGTTGCCGGTAGGCTGGATGATGTAACCCAACCCCCAGGGATTTGTTGGGGGCTATGTTTTATTTCCTGTACTGCTCTTTTGTTTCCCGAGTCTTCGGGGTTGTTTATTAATCTCTTATTAATGAAACAGGGTGGCATTATTCCACCTTTTCTTCAAAAAAAAGAAAATGAGCTCTTGCTGTTGGGCTTAGAAATTCATTCACTCAATCCTCACTTGCCGGGAACGAAGTTGGTGGCATATGACCAAGCATTGTTGTTGACAGGGTCAGCAAGGTGATCAGCCAAGTTTTCCAATGGCCCCTTGCCAGTAACAATTGCCTGGACAAAGAATCCAAACATAGAGAACATGGCCAATCTTCCGTTCTTGATCTCCTTAACCTTCAACTCCGCGAAAGCCTCAGGATCGTCAGCAAGGCCTAAGGGGTCGAAGCTACCTCCGGGGTAAAGAGGATCAACAACTTCCCCAAGTGGGCCACCGGCAATTCTATAGCCCTCAACAGCTCCCATCAAAACAACCTGAGTAGCCCAGATTGCCAGAATGCTTTGTGCATGAACAAGGCTAGGATTTCCTAAGTAGTCCAAACCACCTTCGCTGAAGATTTGTGCACCTGCCTTGAACCAGACAGCCTCACCAAATTTCACACCATTGCGGGAAAGAAGTTCAGGGAAGACGCAACCGAGAGCACCAAGCATAGCCCACCTGCAGTGGATGACTTCAAGCTCACGATTCTTGGCAAAGGTCTCAGGGTCAGCGGAGAGGCCAGCAGTGTCCCATCCATAGTCACCGGGGAATTCACCAGTGAGGTAGCTTGGGGAATCACCTGAGAATGGGCCAAGGTGTTTGACACGGTCCGGGCCGTACCAGGGGCTGCCAGATGATGTGGGCTTTACGACAGTCTTACGCATGGTGACTCTGCCATTGCCCAAGAGCTCAGAAGCTGGTGAAGGAGAGAGCTTCACTGCCTTTCCGGTAAGAGAGGGGGATGAGAGAGCCATTGTGGCAGCCATTGATGATAAATACACCTAGTATGAGAATTGTATGAGGAAAATAGACTGAGGTGTTGAAGTTGAGTTTGAAAGGGAGGTATATATTGACAGGAACAGATATGGGTCTTATCAGTAAAGATCTCTATCTTTGATTTCATTTGCTAATAGGGGTTGAGGCTGAGGGTTGGTCATAGAGTTGTCACTCCCTGAGCCACTAGTCATCTAGTGGTGAGCAAGGATTTTTCCAGAATCATGAGCGGTTCAGTTTCATTGATAGTATGAAGATACCTGCAAAAAAAATCTGGTGGTGGACAATAAAAATGGTTCTAGTGCAGATATTATGTACACTGTGTATTTTACCTGTTAATTCCTAAATTGGCAGTCCAAGATATATATTATGTACACTGTGATATAACGTTAAGGAGCTGACTTGTGTCTCTTATAGGTCATATTCTGGCAGTCTCATTGCAGTAATATCTCAATAGTCCATCTCTTAACACTTGATGTACACCCATTAATATAGTAGGGTTACTTGACAAGTTCATATATATGTCATTGATATTTTATGTTACCATTTAAGTTATAGTAACAAGTAAGCATGTTTGCATTTTCTTTGACAAATGACATCTAAAAAGGGTTAGAGAATCATCTTGATATTCTGGAATTCTGGAATTCCATTCTTCAGTTTCCTTCAATATTAACCCGTATCACATCTATTTTCCTCAATCTTCACATATATTCCTCAGTTTTTCTTTTCTTTTCTGTTTTTTTTTTTAAATTCGTTTTAAAGACAAGAGATAGTTGTGCAGAATGCTAATCAGCATGCAATTTACAAAGTTCTCTATAATGAAGATAACTGCAAGCATAGATTAAGATAAAACATGGAAACTCATATAACTCCATAACATAGTATGGTGATTAAATTTTCACCCGATATTTTGATCTTTTAGAGTCCCTTCTAAGCATCAAGCAATCCGCAGCAAGCCATTGAGCAAGGTGCTCTGGCGGTACTAGGGCAGTTGCCAGAGGTAACCTGCTCAGCAAAACAAATTATATTCTCTACTCTTTATCTCCAAAAATAAAGTAATAACAGCACAATATAATGTATAGAGTGTGAATAACCTCTATATAAAGTAGTATTCTTAGCATTTAATTTCATGTACACATCGTATGTTAGCCATAGCTTACCAATAACCTAGTCTACCTTATGGTTTCAAGTTGTAGTTCCAACCGTACTATTGCAAGTATAAAAAGGATAAATTAGCTTGGTTATCTTGTAATAAATAGATTTGTTGTCTTTGATCTCATGTAGTTAATAGGTGTAGGTGTTGTGTTTGGATCCATCCTGTCTTCTTATTGCTGGGTTTCTTTTCTTTCATTTTAGAAAGAGAATGTATTCAAGATATCATCTTTAAGAATAAAAAATATAAAACTTCTATGGAGAACATTTAAATTGGAAAGGTATAAATATAAATTGGATATCAGCCATACTGAAATTCAAACAAACATCATTTACACTTAGCATTACGATACAAGATAAAGTTCCTATTATCATGAAAATAAAAAATAAGAAAATTACCTGCTAATAGCAAAGATGACTTGCTTGCTAGTGAAGTATGACCTCCAACTCTCTCACATACTATAACTTCTTTGGTGTTGCACCACTTAAATCATCTCTAATAGAAGATGCAGACATAGGGTCAATACCCATCTCTTGAACTGAATTTGAACAATTTTTTGAAAAATTTGGAAGAAACTTCATATATTGATGATATTTCCCTTCCTTTGAGAACAAATCAGCGACTAGTGCAAGAGTTGATGCCTCAAGAGCAAAATGTTGCTCCCGCATTTTGTATAAAAAATCTATTGCTTTCTTTGCCTCACCTTTCTCAAGTAACCCACGAACAACAGAATTAAGCATACTAGAATCTTGTGAGCACCCATGCTTCTCCATTAACAAAAATATGTCATCAACCTCATCCATGAGCCCTTCTTTTATAAAACCTTTCAACATTATGGTATATGTAACCACATCTGGCACAAGACCTTTCTCAAAAATAGTATTAAAAAGATCTGTAGCTATGTTAGTCTTCCCAACTCTGAACATTCCATCAATTAAGATAGTGAAAGTCCTAGTGCATAGTTTACCTTTCTGAGATGAAATGTGTTGGAAAAGATTCATGGCATCATCAATGCACATGTTCTTACAGAGTCCATCTAATATTATATGATATGACAGGATATCAGGGGTTAGCCTAGAATCAACCATTTTCTTATATAATTCTTTCGCGGCATCAACTCTTCCGGCTGCATATAACCCACCTAACAGTGAATTATATGTTCTTGTTGTATGCTTAACACCTTTATCAGTCATCTCATTGAAGAGCCTCATGGCCAAATTGCACCTCCCATGCTTACCATAGGTGTGAATGAGTATGTTATAAGAAATAGCAGTAGGCTTCTGGTCATTAGAGATCATGAGATCAAAAACATTGAACACCTCGTCCAGTTTTCCTATTAAGCTGTATCCATCCATTAATGTGTTGTATGTAATAGTATCGGGCTTTATATCTCGTTGAATCATCTCGTACAATAGCTTGTGTGCTTCCACGGCCTTTCCTTCTTTGCATAGACCATCGATCAATGTGTTGAACACTACAACATTAAGTTGCATTCCACATTCCATTAGTTCTGAAAAAAGTTTCAATGCGTCACTTAATTTTCCTAATTTGCAATAACAATCCAATAAGCAGTTATAAGTCACAATATCTGGAGATATTCCATGATCTGCCATTTGTTCCATGAGATCTTTAGCATCCTCCATTCTCCCGCTCTTGCAAAGGCCATCCAATAAAGTATTGTAGGTAATAACATTTGGTTGCAGTCCTTCCTTTTGCATTTGGTTGAATATACGAATAGCCTCATCCATCCTTTGGTTTTTACAGTAGCAACTGATCAGGGAACTATAGTTATAAAGGTTGAGCCTTAAACCTTGACGCTTCATAGAGTTGAGCACGTTTGCAACCTCACTAAAGCGACCTTCCTTACAGTATCCATGCAGCAAAGCATTATATGCAACTGGGTTTGGTGTCACACCTCTTTCAATCATCAGATCGAATAGCTTACGTGCTTCTGTTGTTTCTCCATGCCTACAAAGAGAATGCATTAGTGAGCTGAATGTGACAATGTTTGGAGAAAGGCCTCTATCAACCATATCCCTGAAGATTCTCATGGTTTCTTTCCATCGTCCTACAACAAAATAACCATGAATAAGGGTATTGTATGTGACAACATCTGGTGGAATGCCCAAATCCGACATTTGTTGAAACAATTTTGCAGCCCTGTCCATGTCCTCCTCTCTGCAGAGGCCCTTGATGAGGGTGTTAAAAGTGATGACATTAGGCGTCATGCATCCTATTCCTGAATGAAGCATTCTACTGAACACCATGGCTGCTTCTCCCATCTTCTTCTCTAAGCAGAGTCCTTTGATGAGAGTGTTGAAAGTAACAGTGTCACCACTCCAGCCCCTTTTAAGCATGGAACCAAAGATGGAGAAACCGATATCCGTGCAGTTCATGCGGGTGCAGCAGTCTATAAGGATATTGAAGGTGTGATCATCAGGTGAAATACCGTCAACCCAATTCATCTTTTTGAAGAGGGAGATAACCGTAGAGTAGTAGTAATTGTTGGAATCAGAATTTGATGGGCTTCTGTTGCTGCTGCTACTCATCCGAGCGATTTGAGTGAGTAGAACGTTAAAAGAGCAAATGGATGGGTTGGGATTGGCATTGAGCAATTTATCAAACAGTTGGAGTGCATCTTCAATTCCTATGCATCCAGATTGTTGATTGCACTTTCGCCTAACTTCATCTTATAATCTGGATCTTTTATGAGAAATCGGGTGTTTTCGAACCCTACTGAAGATGGCCTTATTAGTAGTAGCAGTAGTAGAATAAGGAGAAGAAAAATTAGGAGCAGCAGCAGCAGCAGCAGCAGCAGCTGCTCCACCAAATTTGTTCATGCCGAAAGATAAAATATGGTTATAAAATCCCACATTAACTCGTTGGGAAAGTGTAGATGGTGAGTGGAGGGGGAAGAAGGAAATCAAGTGCAATGAGCTTTCGAGAAAGATCACATAATCAAAGGTGCTTGCAGCTTGCATCAGAGATTGTTGAGAGAGGCTGGACGTCCTTCTGATTCTGTATAACTAGTAATCTACACGGGCGATGCACGTTCTAATATTTTTTTTCCTTTTAAAAGTAAACTAGTATTACCTATATAAATTGCATAAACTAAAATAATTTTGAGGGACTCATAAAATTATATATTACTTAAAAATTTAGAAATCTCTCTTACCTATTTCAATCACAATATAATGAAAAGAAAATAAATCTACAAATTAATTAATTCACACTTTTAAACTAACCAACATCATTCTATATTTATAGAAAATAAAAAAAATAGTCGAATAATTACCGAAATTTAGAGATGCTAAGAAAATGACTTGCAATCTTGTCAGATTTCTCTGTTCTAAAGCTTGCTTGCAAATACTTATATTGTCTGCAAAGTTCCTCAATATTTGCCTCCAACTATTCTATATTACTCCATAGTTGTGTCTCTATAAAATGATCAAACTATAAAACACACATACAATACTATAATTCACCATAACTTTTCAAACAAAACAAAAGAAGTAGAAAAGATACCACTATCTGCATGTTGTTTCCCCTCTGATTTCAGCATATTCCGAAGCTTCTCTTGCTTCATCAAATTTTCATCTTCTCATTTCATCAACCATTTGATGCAAGTCCTTAGCTTTCTTATATATTCACTCATTTGTTCGCTTTTACAATAAGAAAATAAAAATAATAAAATACAATAATGATAAAATGGACCAAACTATTCAACTTTCATGTTTTTTACCATTATTTACAATCCGTCATTCTTTGTAATTGAAAATTTAATGATAAAATTACTTAGATTGCAAAAGTCCAAATGAAAACAGATAACAATTAGAAGAAAAAACCCTCATATGCAAGTCAATTCGTTTCAATCTCATACTTGACGATCCCCCTTCTTCTAATCCGAAACCCTACATTATTAGGTTTGCATCTGATCCCGAATATCAAAACTTGACCATACTATAATAAAAATGCAGAAAAATACTCAAACACAAACAAATTAAATATTACTCCAAAAAGGATATAAAAACTGAAACAACAATTCTAACTGAAAAAAGATTGCTAAAATAATTATGAGAGATTGCTAAAAATAAATGAAAAGCTCAAGAACTTAACAAAGTAATTATTCACGAGAAATAATTATGAGAAGTAGTGAACACAATTACCATTAAATTGAAGACTAAAATTTGATATTCAGGTAACCTATATCTGGGCCAATTGCAACGACGACATGACATACATGTCTAACTGTCATCTCCATAATCTCTGGGAGTACACATTGGAGAAAGTAGTGTAAATCAGTGAATAGAAAAAACATATAATAAACACTTACATTCCCTCTCACTTTCCCACTGTGTATTCTTTCCTTCATTTTTTCGCCTTTCGAAATCCCAATTTCTACCATGGTCTCTAAAATCTAATTTATTTGGATTTGAAGAAACAAAGAATCAAGAACAGAACATTAGTTAGGATTTGGTCTGAAAATAACCAATCTTTATTTTTGAATCCATAATTAGGGTTTGGATTCCGAAATTTGAAGAATTGAAATGCCCTAATTAGAAATCAAGAGTAAAAGCGGGTGGTAAATTAAGATTTCATGAATATAATATTACAAAATAAATTAGGAATTCAAAAACCCTAATTTCTCATAGGAGAATTCTTACCGATGGTGTCATCACCCATGGCGGGCCAGCGGCGTCGATGGCGAGGATTTGGGTTGGTTGGCGAACGACGACTGCTGAGATTTGGGGGAGGAGGGTTAGTGGGATTTTGGGGGAGGGGGAGTTGGGAGATGAAGGGTTTTTTTTTTTGTTTTTGCATTTGTTTTTGTATTTTGTTTTGTTATGAAAAAAATGTGGTGTGCACGTGTTATGGTATGTGTTATTTTCTTCTTTTGCTCTCCTTCTTCATTTCAAAATAGAGAAAGGAAAGAGTGGGTATGCCTATTAGCTTAAGATATAGTATAATACTAAGACATAATCTGGCCTCGAACCTGAGACCTCCTTTTACTCATTACATACTCTTTACAAATTATCCCTAATGGCATCAACTTTTATTTTATATGAGTGTCACTTTTGTAAATAATTATGTTGTAAATAAATTTGAACTTTGAAGGTATTATGGCAACTAACAACAGTTGAATAAATTAATGGTTAAGATAACTCCCACTTAAAAATAAAATGGTTGAGATTAGATTGGTTGGTTGTCAACAAATTACAGGTTGTCTACAAATGACAACCCCAACTCTCCTATTATAATATGAGTAATGCTTCATCCACTACAAATTTCACTACCGTTCTCTTCACTACCTTAGGTGGCATACTCCTATTTGAGAGCTCCCCCACATACACTCTCTTCCCTCGCCTATTGGAGCGTGCCACCTAAGGTAGTGAAGAAAAATATAGTGAAATTGGTAGTAAGTGTAGCATTACTCTTATAATATTAGATTAGATAATAGGTTAGGCCCGTTAGGGTTAGCCCTAGCATAGGTATCGGGTCGGGTCGGGTCAGGTCAGGTCCTTCACTACCCGGATCCGGACCCGGTCCCCTACGGGTCCAAAAATTGGACTCGGACCCAGATCCGTAAGGACCGAGTCCGGTTCTGGGTCCGGTTCCTATTAATGTAGCCCAAGTTATCAACTTGGGAGTGTGGCATTATGTATGATATAGAATAAAGATAGAAATATGAGATGGTAAATGAATAATAGTATGAATATAAGAAGATTTAAGGATGTGATGTGAGTACGGTTAGCCTTAGGTTTTGTGTCAAGAAATTACCCGCCATTGTTTCGGTGGAAATATTGGGAACGACTTGCCTCGGCACGAACTTAAGGTAGAATGAGTGTATGGATTGGTAAAAGAGTAAGAATGCATTATGAAAGCTGGAAATGGTAATGGACATGGAAAGAAATTGATATATAAGTTAAGTGGTAAAGATGTAATAACGATCATGATTAAGCATGTCGTTAAATAAATGATAATGGATACGAAAATGGAAATGCTGATAGAACAGTTTTGGATATGGTAGATGATAAGAATTATAGTAATGGTAAATACGATGGAGTGAGATAAAAACCGGATTAACGATAGAGAATGACTTTAGTGATGACATGAATGTGTTAATTGTAAAGTAATGCTATCAAAATCATATTTGGATGAGTAAATAGTAATAATAGAGTACCAGAATGTGGTATAAAGTATGATGGTGAATTATGAGAAGTAGGAAACGGATATGGAGTAATATAGGAGTTGAGTGACAAAGAGGTGATAGAGATAAGTCAAGGGTATATATAGTTAAACATATGATGATGTATATATGAACTATGTGATAATGAAGAAATGGCAAATATATGGTAAGTGTATATATATGGTAAATTTATGGATAAGTATGAATTTTGTTTGTTTTGGGTTTCGGGTCAAGGAACTACTGCCCCCATTTCGATTGAAACAAGAGGAACTAACTGCCGAGACACAAACCCAAGGGAGGCGAGAGGGATGAGTTTATCAGTGATATTATGATAATGACGGTATGTAAGATTTCATATAAGGATAATAGAAATGTTAATGAGAACGGTAATAGAGATGGTAAGGAAAATGCTGGTGGAGGTTTATTTATAGTGATGAATTGATATATGGGATTAGTGACAAGGTATAGTAACGTGGATGAGAAGTAGATGGATAAGTGTTTGATGAGGGTAATAGATGGTTACTTATACGGTGGCGTTTAAGTACCTGGTTGTATTTTTTTTTTTACACTTTCACGTTTTATTTATGTTTATCATTTTAAAATCATGTTATTAATGTTATTAATAATGTTCTTATTCATGATGATTATACTCACACCAGACATGGCTAACCCCTGTTATTTTCTGGGGATTAGGGGAGTCCCTCCCTGAGGGTGGATGACCCTAACTCTCCTGCAGGTTTGATAGCAGCGAGGTGAGGTAGTGATAAGGTTTAGTTGTTATACTTTTTTTGTAGTTGCTAGATTATATATATTATATGGAGATTTGGGGGAAGAATAATGTATTAGTTTGTATTATGGGAGATTATGTGTATAATTGTAAGGCATAGTGATATATATAGTGTTGTGATGAAGTGTGAAGCCCGTACCCACCTCGTTGTGGAGTATTGGGTTATGTGGTTGATTTTTGAAAAGTTTTTTCTAAATTTTTACTAAAAATCATATATGTTTTCAAAAGAATATCTGGTTTTTAATTCATATCTTGCTTGTTATGAAGTAATATACCCCCAGAACCGTGTATATTATTGCTTCTGTGATGTTGAATAATTTGGCCTGGGGAGGATTGAAAAATATTACAGGTACATAGGTTTGTGTAATTGTTTGCAGATTTCAGTAAGAAAATTCTGTAAAATGGCTTATATTTCAGGGGAAATTCTGCCAAAATTTTATTTGAAATATAACTATCATAGATTATGCTTAAAGTGGCATATAAGTTGAAAGAATTGAATTTGGATATTTTTCTAAGAAATGATATAGATGAGTAATAGGTTAAGTTGTAGATCTTTGGAATAAGGAATAGTAAAAAAAAAGGGGGGGGGGGGGGGGTTACAAGATCTCTCTCTCTCTCTCCCTCTCTCTCTCTATCTCTCTCTCACATATCTTTTCACTTTTTCATATTTCTCTCTGATACGAGTATGATATATATGTAGAGAGGGTGAGACTGGGCTAATACTGATGCTGTTGTTGATAGTCGACTGCGTAGTAGTACAGTCGACTGTGAGGGAATGCTTGTTTCGTCACGTGCTTAGAACACTTCTTTTGTTGAATTTGTAAGAAATGGATGGCAGGAAGTGGAAGGAGTTGTAACAGATTGTAACTACTATAAATAATAGTAGCTTTGTAATAGAATGGATATAATGAATAAAAATGATTTCTTGAATCCTCTCTGGTCTGAACTCTTCCTCAACCTCTGTTCTTCCCCAAATCTTCCCAAATTCTCCAATTCTCCTAATCCCTAGCTTCTAGTTCTTCCCCAATCCTATTATACTCGTATCAATTGGTGCTTTCACTGACTTGAGCTCCGGCAATGGCGGATGGGAGTCGATTGTTAGAAGAAGTACGGAAAACGGCTCGCATTCAAGGTGAGCAGTTGCAGGCAATAACAAATGATGTTGATACTCAAAAGAAATTGTTCTCCGAGATGTGTCTGCGATTCGCAGCCATGGAAAGCAAAATGGATCGATTTACAGTAATGGAGGAAAAGCTAAATCGATTTGTGGCTATGGAGAAGAAGCTGGATTAGGTGCTTAAGGGCGCAGTATCATCAGGGAATCTAAACTCTGTAAGATCATCTTCTTCATCCTCGCATCATGATAATCACTTCAAAAATCCTCGACTAGATTTCACTCGTATCAAATGGCCACTCCCTCCTTAGAAAGGATATGACCAAGAAAAGCTACCTCAAACTTCCAAAACTCACACTTCGGCAACTTGACATACAAGGTATACTCCTGCAATTTCTGTAATACCTCTGTCAAGTGCATAGAATGATCCTCCTCCGACTTTGAATACACCAAAATATCATCGATGAAAACAACCACGAAGGAGTCAATAAATGGCCTCAAAATCCGATTCATCAAATCCATGAATACTGCCGGTGCATTCGTCAACCCGAATGGCATCACCAAAAACTCATAGAGTCCATGGCGAGTCCTGAAAGCTGTCTTACTCATATCTTCCTTCTTAACTCGAACCTGATGATACCTTGATCTCAAATCAATCTTCAAAAACACAGCTGCTCCCCGAAGCCTGTCGAACAGATCATCAATCCGTGGAAGTGGATACTTGTTCTGAATAGTCATCCTATTCAACTTCCGATAGTCAATGTAAATCCTCATTGACCCATCCTTTTTCTTGACCCACAACACTGGTGCAAACCACGGTGAAGAAATCGACCTGATAAAACCTTTACTCAGAGTTCCTCAATCTGCCTCTTCACTTCATCCTGCTCTATAGGTGCCATCCTGTACGGAGCTTTAGAAATTGAAGCACTCCTCGGCTGAACATTAATACAAAACTCCACATCTCGCTGTGGCGACAATCCTGGCAAATCCTCTAAGAACACTGTAAGAAAATCCCTCACAACTAGAATACCCCTGACTTCATATGGAATCATCAACTTAGACACCACTGCAGCCACTTTTGGAACTTTCTTCTTCCCTTGAAAAGTCACTGCGGGACCACGTGGTGCTTTCACCAACACCTTTTTCTGCTTGCTTTCAATTGTGGCATCATATATTGCAATCCAATCAATGCCCACAATCACATCCACACCTAAGACTTGCAGCTCAATAAGATCAATACCGAATAATCTCTTGCCAATCTCGATATCACGACCCCCGTAATATTGATCAGCAATCAATTCTTCACCTGACGGCGTTGCCATCGACAAAATCCTACCATTTTCTGAATACTACAAAAAGATGGTGAAGTTAGATCATCATAACACAATTCATATTCACATCAATGCCCTACGGAAAAACCTCAACCATACCCCAAACCAAAACATCATGTTCTAACTCTATGTGATACTCACACTCTAATGTCCACACCTAGGTACTCACGCTCTTTGTCCACACCTAGATTTCTTTTTATACCATGTTTATTATTATTATTGAAGCGTGCTCTGATACCAATCTCTGTAGTGCCCCGAATTTCCAATATGATATCTTAGAAATACGTGGCACAGTTCCCAGCATCAACTTCAATTATAATATTAAACATGGTCCAAATACTAATAATTTTTTTTCAACTTTCATTACATTAATCTTTACATAGCACAGCGGAATACAAAACACCTTGAATTACAAATTTCTTTCCTTACAATAATTTCTTTTACAAATTACAGAAGCCATCACATCACTTAAACTCAAGCATCCAAAATCCAAGCTATAAGTAATCACCTGTAAAACATGAGGCTAGAGATAGCCCTAACCCCCAAAACTACAGGGGTCAGCCATAACGGTGTGAGTGACCTAAAAAAAGCAACATAAATAAAACATGAAACATGGAATCATAAACAGCATGTAATAAAGACGAAAATAAATGAATTAAGAAATAACAATGAAACATGAAGAACATCCAGTGTAGCTAGACTAAGTGTCAAGTGTAGAAAACGGAGAAACATATGCATAAACCAAATCAAGAAAACACAATACTATATGCTGACTCTCTAATGCGTACTTGTCAGATTCTATGCATCCCACTCTACATAGGTCCGGTGCAAACCCTTGACGTCTCCACTTTATAGGGTTTAATCCCCCGCCATGCAACTAATTCTACCACGATGACTACTACGAGATATAGATAAACTATGAGTATTAGCCCATACCTCGATAATTCCGGAGGTCAAACTCTATCCACAGATAGTTTCGAAGACTATTTTACTCACACCTGGGAATCTTCGAGAATACCCCACACCGCAAGCTATGGTACCTCATCACACGAATACCACTTGAGCGTCGCCTCGACCTCGATAATTCCGGAGATCAATCCCACACCACAGGTAATTCCGGAGACTATTTCACTCACACCTGGATAATTCCGGGGATTATCTCACACTGCAAGCCATACTGAGGTCCATAACTCATGTTCTCGTTCATCATATCACCACTAGTGCATGTCCTTATCTTTTTAAGTTAATTAATTTAATTTCGAACCTCCTAGAGATGGTGTACCCTATCGGACTTACTCAACAACTGATCAACAATATGCCTCAACAGGCCTAAACACAATATCTCAACTGCCGATATACTAGGGTCACACACACCCTCTAGGGACTCACACTCAAATATTTGAATTAAACTTCCATTATCAATACTTAATTTAAAACAACTTGAAAATATATGTTCAGTAGGAGATAAGGAATAGGATAGTAAGTTATAGATCAAAACCATTTAAATAATCAATCATTTAAAGTAACATTCAAATATATCAAGATATATCAGTAACAGTCGACCATAAGCAGGAGTCGATCGACTGTCCAGAACAAAAAGCCAACACTTCGAGAAAATAATTCTAAGTACGAGCAGTCGACTGTAAAAAGTCATCGGTCGACTGTCCAGAGCAAAATTTCAAGAAAACGAGAAAAACACAACAGCCAGGTAGAACGGTCGATTGTAAAATTATAACGGTCGACTGTCGACCTGCAGACAGCAGATTTTTGGTTGTGCACATTCCAACCGATACAGAGTTTTACTTTATGAAAACGAATTCTGTAAAAAGCATATTTCTTATATGGTCAATTACAACTTATAGGACATATAAGGGTCCATAAAACTAATCAAAACCACTTGAATTTATAAAAATAGTAATTAGTTGGTTTCTCTCAACTAAAACATGAATTTGTGCATATCTTAAAATAGAGTTTCTTAAGAACCATCTATATGCCAAATTAGTTTCGTATTATATTCCAAACCATATTAATACGGAAATAAGTCGAGATATAGTAACAATTCTTCGAAAACACATAAGACTCATTTTCTTCAAAGTTCACAAAATAGAGTATTCATGGAAAACAATTGTGCATGTTTATGCACCAAAGAACTTCGCAAATCCATCAATTAGAAGTAAAAACATGTTCAAATTTTAATCTTAGTAATTAAGAAATCCAAACTCAAGTAAACCTTTCACAAAATCTCAAAATCCTCAGTATGGTTATATTGCATCAAACTCAATTCAATTTCCACAATTCAATTCTCAAGACATGATCTCTTGATTCATTAACCCTCTCAAAATTTCTCAAACTCAATCACCATTATTAACTCATGAACATAAATAATTTTAACACTTACCCTAATCAAGATGCATTCATCCAAACTCAATAATAAAAATCTCATCTTTATTCAATCTATGCATGACATTCACCATATTCAACCAAATCGGCATTAATCCCAAAATAAATAGCCTACCCATGATCCATGATAGGTCATTCACAATCTCAAATCCTCCACCTGCAATTCTACTCATAAATAACTAGGGTTTCCACACAATATCCCATTTTAATCATCAATCCAATATATATATTCATACTCAAATCTTAGCATGCTTTCCACGAGATGAACACCACATACATCATACAAAAAAAAAAAAACATTTATATAACTCACTTTGTTGAAAGAATCGAATGAAGACGAAAAGAAAGTAAGAAAAACCCCTCCTTAGCAAGAAATCCAAGATCTTCTCTTTAGAACTCCAAAATATTAAGAAATAAGAAATCCCCTGTGTTGTGAAGCAAGATGATGGCTGCACTACACCCTAAATAGGTCGGGATTAAAGATTCTAGGGTTTTTGAAAACATTTGCAAAATACTCCTTTTAAATACACCTTTACATAAATAGATCCCCATACAAGGAAATTAGTTAAAACCAATTTAATTGGGTTCAAAAATCAAAAATATCCCCCACTAGCATCAGCCGGCACCGTAGGAAAACCCGAGAAAACAATTTTGCTTCTTCATCCCTTCAATTAAGAAATTTATCATAAAGATCCTCTTTTATCAAAACTTGTAAAATACATCAAATGTGTTTAAACAAAAGGCAAACTGTTTATCCCTGAGTTACCTAGGCATTATATCCAGCCCAAAATTGGAAAATCTGGAGTTTTCACCCCCATTTGGTAATTTTGCACAAAAGTCCTTCCTTTTTGAAATATTTACAAATGAGTCCAATAATTATCAGAAAAATCTAGAAAAATCACAAATAATCTGAAATAATAAATAATGAGTTTCCGCAAAATAATTTTGTCTTTTGAACTTCTCGAGAAAATATTTGCACGTGTTTTACACGTGTAAAAAGATAAATTTTTATATAAATATTTATTAATTCACCAAAAATCATTTTAATTCATTTTATAATCTCGAAAACGGTATTTTTAAAATATGGGGTACTACATTCAGTCCAGTGGATCAATCCCATGATCAAATTGCAGATCCAACGGCTATTGGCGAAGTTCACTACTGATTAGGTGCGAACCAGTTCGTACCTCATCAGTTCTCTATAAATATATATTCCCAAATTAAGTTCATCATTGCCTAGTTTCAGAAATTATTCAATCACTAAAATATGAACGAGTTCATCTTTAGTCCAGATTGAGTCTGAATATCATCACATCCATAATAATGTGAATATCTTAACATTGAGTTCAAAGCATAATAGTGTGAATATCATCACAGCCATAACCAAAGTATTGAGTTCAAAGCATGAGCATTAAAAGAAGTTCATCTTCAGCCCCAATTCAGACAAAACTTTAGACCTAAAAGCATAATGAACCCCCACCTTTTTGAAAGGGACGCAAAACTCAAAAAAAATTAGACAAAAGCAAATACTTCCCCCAATTCATATTATCGGAAGTATCAACCTCACTGTCTCCAGTGGAGCAATCCACCTCTTGAGCATAAGTTTCACTAAAAAATAACAATAAAGATGAAATTAGTCAAGCTCAATATTTAAAACAAATGAAAGTACTCTAATCAGGATTAAACATCATTTATTTCTAATCAGGATTCAAAACATCATTTATTTCTAATCATCATTTATTAGTCAAGCTCAATATAAATTAGGCATAAATAACATTTATTTGTAATCAGGATTCTAAAAAGATTCAAAACAATAAAGAATAATTCACAAAATTAACATGGAGCAATTGTCCTTCTGAGGTGGAGCGCAAAGTCCATTAAATCAACCTAAAATTAATTAAATCAACATCATGAATGAAGAACCCTAACCAAAGTACTTGTTTCTTTAGTTTATGCAATGCATCAAATATGAAAGCAATTCCCCATAGCAATTAGCAAGTTTTATCTTTAATCCTTATTCTGTACACTTTCAAAAAATGCATCAGAACACTTTCAAACTTGCCCAGTTTCAGGAAAAATTACAGCAACAACAATCTCATTGCCAAAAATATCGACAATGGGGTAATTCTAATAAAGATGTAAGCTTTACTTAACTTTGGATGTATATAAACAACTTAAAAAAAACTTAATATTGAAATTTTACCTCTATCCAAGTTAGAGATGGAGATGGAGATCGTTTAGGGTTTCGAAGCTCGAGCGGGGGTGGAGAGGGCGCGGCGTCTAAGGGATTTCGTATAGCGGTGGCAAGACAGCGGAGAGTCGGGGCGTGGGGAATCAGAAGGTGGAGCTCGGATGTAGGAGATGGAAAGGTAAGGTTAGGGTTTTGAAGGTCGATTTGGGGGTGGAGAGAACAAGCGGTAGAAGGGGGATTTCGAAGGTCGATGGGGGCTTCAGAGGAAATTGAAGGCCTATTTGATTTCGAAGGTCAAGTGGGAGGGAGAGAGAGTCAAGGCAGCAGGGGAAGCCATAGATCGAATGGGGTTCGATTCAGGGTCTGGAGAGAGAAGGAGAGAGATGAAGGAGAGAGTTAAATGACTCAACTACCCCAACGTAAAAGTGAGATGAGCGAAAGAAATTCAGTCTATTGGATCAATCCCATGATCAAATTGCAGATCCAATGGCTATTGGCGAAGTTCGCTACTGATTAGGTGCAAACCAGTTTGCACATGATCATATATATATATATATATATATATATATATATATATATATATATATATATATATATATATATGGAGTAATGGCCAACTTGTAAATAGAGTTGAGATGGGGTCCCACGGGCTGAATGAGACAGCCAGGTGATGGCTGTGTGGGGTGACATCATTGCTGACATCACCTGGGAGCCACCCGGGATGGAGACAGACAACGCAGTGTCTTTGGTCTTGCTGATGTGGCATATGACCCACTTTGGGGCTCTGTGTACACGTAGAGAGGAGAGAGAGAGAGAGAGAGATTTTATGAAAATAATCCCATATCGGGAATCACACAAGAATAATTAACTATAAATAATATAGCCTATGATCAAGAGTCACCAATCCGGTTAACCACCTTTTGAGAGGCAGCCTGTGGTGGGCAGTTGTACTATACTATATATAATTTGTCTGATAAATTTCATAAATTTTCTGAGCATGGGCAAGGGCGTTATAGGGATGGACCCATGACGAAGGTCCACCTCCCCCAAGAGAATGGAGCCGAGATCCACGTACACCTAGCATGACCCGTATCATTTGAATCTCCAAATCCTTCTCCACCACGACCTCACGAAGGAAGGACTCAGAGGTCGGCCACCTGGTGGAGGCATCAGACATCGACCACGCCGTCTCGGCGCTCCCCCAGTCACGGTCGGTGATAGACTTCTTCAGGCGTGCCACTTCCAAGCTCAGTTCCTTAGACATTCATGAATTAGGTAACGACAGTTTCTTGATCACGAGCCTATTTGCGATAGCAGATCAAGTCAGACTCCTTGGACTCCAGCCTATCCCGAAGGTACTTCATCTCGACTGAACTAAGGTCAGCTCCGAAGGTCTCATCCATCTGACACAAAAGGAAACAAGGGTTCACTCCAAGCTTTCAAAAGATCGAGACCAAGTATATTAACTCAGCAAAACAACAAGTCAAGAAAGTTCGGCCAAAAATGTATTCACTATCCCCAGAAATTTCTTACTAAAAGCGGTGGTCAGTCCGCAATTGGAAAATACAAAAAGGAAAATGGAGGATATGATTAAAACTACTTCTCAGGAGGAATCAAAACCTCTTCGTCAGCCGCCTCCTGAACATCGGCGCTTGCCGCTCCTCCCGTGCCCTTTTCAAGAGTCGTCCCTAACTCCATCTCCTCTTTGTTCCCCCTAGGCATCTTCAGAAGGTCGGCAGCTTCATGCCATAGTGAAAATCGTCAATCTTAGACAAGGGGTAATGGATCAGGAAGTGTTCCTTTGCGCATTCATATGCCTCATCCTGGCCGCGATCACCTTGTCCATGGGTGTGGCCTCCAGCTCCTGGTACCGCAGTGCCGCCGCCGCCTTGACCTCCGCCACGACACGGAGATGCTCGTAGGCTTGAGTTGTGAGGTCGGCCTGAAGGACCTGTTCGTGCCCCTAGGATGCTTCCAGCTCCAGCTTCAGCTGCTTCATTTCACGCTCATATCGCTGAGCGTTCCTCATCTCCCTCTTGAGATCCTTGGTGTGAAACCTCTTCAGCTGAGCCCCTGCCTTGGATGCCTGTGAACGAGGAGCCAAGAGTTGTTATTTTCAAACTAAAGCAAGGCCACTAAGGATAAAGCTAGCGGACAAGCAGGACCTTACCATCATGTGGGCATGAGCCCACCTCATATAGCACGTTTCGGTGGTCTCGGTCGCCAAAGAAGATCGGTCGCCCGACGCGGCAAGGCAGTCCACCACCTCGACCGATCTGGCTCCTCGGCCAGAGTGTCTGCTACTTTCACCGACCAGTCAGGGGCCCACGACCTCAGCCCCTCTTCACCTACCATCTCCAGAGCATCCGGGCGAATTGGGGGGACCCCACTCTTCAGAGCCTTAGCAACCCTACGGCTACTAGTGCCCGTCTCCCACTCTCGCACCCCTCTAACAGAGAGGGTCTTCGCCCTCTTGGGAGTTCGTTCCGAATGGCCTTTGGAGCCTCCCTGAGTGGACCCCGCTTTCGACTTCGGCTGCTCGACCCCCCTCTTCTTAGACAGGTCCCTCCTCGCCTCAAACTTGGCCTTGTCCATCGCTGCAGAGGAAAGAGAAGACTATTAACATGAAGGCAAAAGGTTAAAGAAAATAAACGAAAATGTACAAGGGTCAACAGGGCTCAGTTCGATCCAAGCAAAGTGCAACTCGGTCAGATTGGGTCAGCCGATGCTATGGCCACCTACAATTCGATTGACATCCGCCCACTCCTCTTCCGTCAACTCTCTTAGCTTCGGGGGCTTGTGGTTCAACTTGTAAAAATTCCAAGCAGTGGGAATTCCCCAAGGCACCGGGCTTCGGATGACGAAGTATTTTCCCTTTCACCCTTTTATAGAGTCCGGATGTCCGTGTACCATCTTCTTGTGAGGGCGAGGCGATTTGTAATATATGCCTTCCTGCTCTCCCAACGAGCATACCCCCAGGACGGCCCAGAAGTACTTCAACTTCAAAGGAACTCCCCTCTCCTTGCAAAGAAACATAAAGCAAACCAACTGCTTCTAGGAGTTAGAACCATACTGCACCGGACAGAGGGCCCCCCTTGTTAGTGCGGTCGATCGGTCGCGGTGCTGATGGATTTCGGGCTTAAGTCTGGGTGATTCGTGAAATGCCTAACTTGCTCTTCAAGTTAGATCGTGTGGCTCCTATAGTAGGGTTATCTCTTATGTACTATCCAATGGATATTGTAACAAGATATCAACTTAGGGTTTGTCTCTAGATCTATATAAATAATTGTAACGGCTCATAGATCCATATGATTCTATTGAGTGCCGAATAGAAGAAAAGAGTACTTCATCTGAGAGGGTGAGAGGGTTCTCCATTGTAAGCAGCATCAAGTTCCATTAGGCTTGAGACAGGGTTATGGTGAAAATTGTAATATTTTTGTATCTTCTCTAGTTGAATAATATCTCGGTTCTTCCTCTCCTGGATTAAGGCGAAAGCCCCAACCGGAACAATTCTTGTGCGCTTTTTGTGATTGGTGCGATCTATCTTTGCTTGGTAGTTTGTGTTGATTGTGTCAAAGACTCAACAAGATCCTCATAATTCCCTAACAGTGACAACATTTGGCGCAAACCCTTTCTAAAAATAGCAACAAAAAGATCGTAGCTGCTTTCATCTTCCCAACTCTGAACATTACACCAATTAAGATATTGAAAATATCAATGCATAGTTTGTCTTTCTGAAATGAAAATGTCTTGGAAAATAATCAGGGCATCATCAATGCACTTGTTCTTATTACACAGTCCATCTGATATTATATAATATGTTAGGATATCACTATCAGGGGTTAGCCGGCCTAGAACTAATCATTTTCTTATTTAGTTCTTTTGCGGCATCAACTCTTCCAGCTGCATATAACCCACCTAACAGTGAAGTATAAATTGTTGTTGTATGCTTAACACCTTTACTGGTCATATCATTGAAGAGCTTCACAGCCATATTGCATCTCCCATGCTTACCACAGGTGTGGATGAGTATGTTATAAGAAATAGCAATAGTCTTCTGGTCATTAGAGATCATTAGATCAAAAACTTTCATTGCCTCGTCCACTTTTCCTATTAAGTTGTATTCATCCATCAGTGTATTGTATGTAGTAGTAATTTTTTATTTTTTTTTGGATTTAAGTATGTAGTAGTATTAGGCTGTATATCTCGTTGAATCATCGCGTACAAATAGCTTGTGTGCTTCCACGGCCATTCCTTCTTTGCATAGACCATCGATCAATGTAGTGAACATTACAACATTAAGTTGGATTCCACGTTCCATTAGTTATGTAAAAACTTTCAATGCGTCATTTAATTTTCCTAATTTGCATTAACCATCCAATAAGAAGTTATAAGTCACAATATTTAGAGATATTCCAAGATCTATCATTTGTTCCATGTGATCTTTAACATCCTCCATTCTCCCGCTCTTGCAAAAGTCATCCAATAAAGTAGTGTAGGTAAGGGGTAAGAACATCTGGTTGCACTTTTTCTCTTTGCATTTGGTTGAATAAATTAATGGCCTCATCCATCCTTTGGCTTTTACAGTAACCATTGATCGGGAAATTATAGTTATGAAGGTTGAGCCTTAAACCATGATGCTTCATAGAATTGGGCACATTTGCAACCTCACTAAAGCAACCTTCAGTATCTTTGCACTAAAGCATTATATGCGACAGAATTAGGTCTCACACCTCTTTCAACCATCAGATCGAATAACTTGCGTGCCTCAATTGTTCCTCCATGCTTACAAAGAGAATGCATTAGTGAGCTGAATGTGACAACATCGGGAGAAAGGCCTCTCTGAAGATTCTCATGCTTTCTTTCCATCGTCCTAGAACAGAATAACCATTAATAAGGGAACTGTATGTAATCTCTGTGGAATGCCCAGATCCGACATTTCTTGAAACAATTTTGCAGACCTGTCCATGTCTTCCTCTCTGTAGAGGCCCTTGATGAGGGTGTTATAAGTGATAACATTAGGCGTCATGCATTCTATTCCTGAATGAAGCATTCTATCGAGCACCATGACTGTAGCACCCCGTGTTAAAAAAATAAATAAATAAAGATATAAATAAATAAATAAATAAATAAATAAATAAATAAATATATATATATATATATATATATACACACACACACACACACACACACACACACACACACACACTAGGTTTGCCTGTTGACACGTTCCTACGGCACGTCTTCAGAACCGTGCACCTTGTTTGATCATATAAAATAGTTTTGGAGGTCCAGCAAATTAATTGAAGTAGCAAACATAGAGCAAAAAAATATATTTTATATATATATATATATACACACACACACACACACACACACACACACACACACACACACACACACACACACACACTAGGTTTGCCTGTTGACACGTGCCTACGGCACGTCTTCAGAACCGTGCACCTTGTTTGATCATATAAAATAGTTTTGGAGGTCCAGCAAATTAATTGAAGTAGCAAACATAGAGCAAAAAAACATATTATATGATTTTTTTTTTGAATTATTTAGAGAGTTTTTTAATTTTTAAAAATTTTTATTTTTAAAATTTTTTGAATAGAAGAGGGGGGGAGAGAGAGAAAAAAATAATAATAAATAAATATAGGAGTTGTTTTGGGTGGGGGATTTGAATTTGAGTTTTGGGGGAAAACTCAAAATGTATTTTGTAAGATTAGATCTGGACCTTTGATTTTTGAGAGGATTGAAGGATAGCCACTTGATAGCTTTCTTTGTGTTTTATTATATAGATAGGTTGAAATGAAATGGGCTATTTATAAGTTGAATGGATGACATATATTAGTAAAGTGTGTTGAAATGGTAAATGAATGGGTATAGCATGGGGGCCCACATGTGATGGAGAACAGCTTTGGCTGTTTGGAATATTTGGTGTTTGACTTCCGTCAAAGCGAGGGTGACGTGGCAGGATTGCCAAGGTGGGGGCCCCACTTGTTTGCTGTGTACTTTCGGATGAAGAGAAAGAGAAAAACAAGTAAGTGTATGAGAATATTATCCCATATCGGGAATAGGAAGAAATATAATAATATATAAATAATATAGCCTATGATCAAAAGTCACATAATCAGTTAACTAATTTTTGAGAGGCAGCCTGTGGTGGCTCCCATATCAGGAATAGATCAAGAGTAGCCTGTGGGCATTTGTATTACATAGTATCTAATTTATCTTATAAATTGTCTGAGCTAGGGGCAGAAGCAGAGTCACAACCCTACATCCCTAACTAGTCCTTCCCATAGCTAAACAAGAGCCATCTTCTTCTATAAGCAGAGTCACAACCCTACATCCCTAACTAGTCCTTCCCATAGCTAAACAAGATGTACTTTGAGTTCCAACAAAAATCAAATTTGGAATTCAAAATCAATCGATCTAGCTCTCCACCCTAGACTCCCTCACCAACCCCTAAACGTCCTCCAAGCAACAACCACAGCCACCATCTTGCACTCACCGATAACTCCACCAAATGTAATTTAAATTACAAACAAAGCTAGTTTGAAATTTAAATTACACTAGAATATTCACCTCACACTTCCTAACTAAAATTTGAATTTCATAAATCTATATTGAAATTTCAAATTCAAAGAATCTCCCCCTCCACACTTCCAATTCAAATTTAAATTTCGAAACCCTAAATCGAAATTTGAATCATCTCAATCTTTCCCCAAATCTAATTTGAAATTCAATAACTCTAATTTGAATTTCAAATTTTAAATTTCAACCCAAACCCCCCTCCTCACTCCAACGAGTCGACTCTTTCGACGAACACCCCAGCTGAGGCAGTCTCGACGTCAGATGCCTGCAACCACTTCCCTCACTCTCCACCACCCTCGTCCCCCACATATTCCTATGGGCATTCCACCAAACACCATGTGAGCAAACTCATACTCTTCAGACTGGAAGTCATACCAATCTGCAGTGATGGGTCGAAGCCGTTGATCTCTTCTGCCTGGCCAGCACACCGCCGACAAAGCCATCAACCGGCCACCTTTCACTCTGCCCTCGACATCACCCCGTCGGTGTTGTTGACCACATGCCCGCAGTCGAACACACCTGAAGCTAGCCATCCAATCTCCTCCTTCAACCTCGTCGCCGCCCTGATGACGTCCCTATCCGCCCTCAACCGCAACTTGACGCTGCCGACGAGCCATCCCCGATGCCAGACGCCAGACCTCAAATGGCAGCCTGACCTCGGAATGACTGTACATCCCACCGGCAGAAGTCACTCCCACTCCCGCTTCACCTCTCTTAACGGCGTGACACCTCCCCCCGACGTCAGCAGTCTTGACGCCGGTAATCCCCGCCTTGCCGACCACATCTATACATCAGATCTACAAATAAATTCGCATCTATCCTTAGTCAGTTACACCGACGATCTCACCTCCGCTCCGGAGGTGAGGTAAAGGGGTGGTGGGGGGGGGAGGAGGATTGCGAGGGAATCCTCCCCCCTTGTAATACCCCGCAAAAATAGCATATGGCTATTTTGCATCGTAATCTGTGCGCAATTGAGAATTGCACACGATTGTGTATTTTCTAATAACAATTGATTGTTATTGAGAAATGTCAGAATTGTTGTCTACCTTATTTTATAATTTTGAAAGATTATTACGAGGTAGTTTTAATGTATTTTTGTATTGTTTATATTGTCAAAGTAGAGTTTTGGGGTTTATTTGAAATATATTTGAGACTAGGGGGCTTATATGTAATATTCCCTTATTATTTACTTATTTATCTATTTATTTATTTATTATTCCTTTTATAAAAACCCTCCCCCACCTTTTTTCCTTCTCCACTTCTTTCTTCTCCTCGTTTCCTTCCCAGCCGACAGCACCCGCCAAACCCATCGGCTCTCTCTCTCTCTCTCCGCCCAAATCTCCTCCATTTCTCCGTAGTTTTCAAATTAAATTGAGGGTAGACTAATAGAAGGGTTCTCTACATCGTGGCGGCGTCCGTTTTTCGAAAGAATTTCGAAAAGGTAAATCCTAGATTATTTTATTGTATAAAATTTAGTGTGGTAAATTTATTTTGAGTAGGAGTATTATGCTAGGGAGATTAGCAAATGTTGGGAAGGGTAGATGTGAGAAATTAGCAAGTTGTTGGAGAATTTGTAAGTTGCTAATAAATTAGGGTTTTGGATTTGTAAAAGAGAATTATATATGTAAGAATTAGTTCTCGTATGGTAGTAGAGATTGTAGTTGGACTTTTAGAATAATTTTGGGGTGCTTTTAGTAATTGTTCAAAAATAAGAATCTTGTCGGAATTCGAATGATTACGTGCAAAGCACGTGTGCATCCTAGGCGTTCAATAGAATGCCTATATGATATTGGAGTTAGTATTATTATTTTTCCGTAACTGGTTTGGATGCTTGAGCCTTGATTGCTTTGAATTTTGATGATAGGATATACTATCGGCTTTGGAGGCGTGGTGGCGCTTCGAGTCTTCGCGGGATATTTTGTGAGTATGATATCTTTTATTTTACGCACATGATGCGTTGTGGAAATTTTAAATTATGATTTGCTGTGTATTTTTAATTTCGTATCTTAGTGTAGCCTGGGTATTTTGAGCTAAGAATTAGTGTGGACACTCTTGTATGTGTCCACAACTATAGTCTAAAACTTCATAATTTTTCGAGATCATTTGATACCTCAAAAATTGTGGAGTATGGCTGGTCTGAAAGGACAGAACTGAAGCTGATTGCTTTTGGACTGAAGTCCAAAGGTCATAACCAATTGTATAGGTATGATTTTGCTATGAACTTTTGAGAGTAGCTTTCGATACGAGTCTATTTGATGATTCTCAAGTTTTAGAATTTTAAAGGATCATTTGATGAGGTCTTATAGTATCAAGGTGATTGAATTCGAGGAAATGGTTAGCTGGAAGGTTATAGACTAAGGCTTTATCTTTCCAGAATGGGTAGTATCAAGTAAGTCTGTATTGTGTATTGGAAGTTATGGGCATTGCGAAATAGCAACCTGTTGTTTAGGCCAAACGTCAAGATTAAGTTAGCTTGGGGACTTGAACTCTTAAATATTTGAGAGTCTCCCACTAGGGGATTGCTGTGGATCTCCCTACCCTTCTAGAAGTCTGATTGTGTTGATTCCGATGAGCGTAGCTTGGGTCACGGCTACTGCTATTTCTTGAGTTATTTCATCAGACAATTGATGAGGAGCCATCTGCATACCGCAGTGTGGTGATCATGAGCTATCGGGTTTTAATGATGTTTCAGCATTTTATTTGGAACTTAGATAAGTTCCGGTACTTAGTACTCATGGTGGACATGAGTGAGTTGGGATATAGCTCTGGTCGGTTTGTGGTTGGTGTCTCGATTCCTGAGTCTGTTAATGGTCAAGAATTGATGGTTATGTGTGTGCTACCTTCCTTTGAATTGTATTGCATCCTTGGGGCGCCGTTGGACCACTCGCTGAGGGTCACGGGCTGGAATTATTTGGTCGCTGACCTGTGAAGGTATTGAGAATCAGTGGATATGATTCCGGGATGATTGTTACCTTGAAGACCAGTCAGGCTCGACTTTGTTGATCGACACCGAGTGTGATTTGAATGACAACAAATTGTTAGCAAATTGCATTAATTAGGTTTTCTTTTATTGTTTCGCTCGAAGTCCGAATTGGTATTAGGGGTGATTCCCTATAATCCAACTCGTTCTGAGAGTTAGCACTAAGTGGTGATACTGGTTGTCTCTTCCTGTCATTAGGGATACGCATTGCGGCGCGTATCTTGCACTGTTAATTCCTGAAGTACCATGGTAAGAACGGGATGCTGATATCCTGGCGGATCGGAGGTATTTTAGGACCTCCGAGGTCGTCGTGTTCTGTGTTGGTGGACACGAACGGATCATAAAGGATCTTTGCGCAATGGATATACTTGCGGTATATCAGTAAGTTCGTCACAGCTTTCTAGGATGGTTCGACGCAGCAATTATTGGTGACTTCGGGGTAGTGCCCCGAATTATTTCTTTTATTTTTACCTCCTCAACCATGTCATACTATCAGGAACAGAAAGTAGACCAAATTAGAATGCATTGCATAGCGAGGGTTCAAATTCCTGAACTGGAGAAACGGCTTGATCTGGGTCACATATAGTATGGGATGCATGTGTATCCAGAATCTTGCTGACATTAGATTAAGTGCATCTGTTCTATACTCTGTATTGTTGCATTAGACTCTGGTCATGGCATACACGAACACTAGGAAATTAAGATACACATTATTTTCCATTCAAGCCGAATTGTGAGTGTGATAGTTGAACTGTGTAATGAGTGTGAAAGTGATGTATTGCGAGACGTGATGATATGTGTTGTAAGAATGAATGAATGCGATGTTATGTGATATGAAATTGGGAAGGAATATAAGTCATGAGTCTGAAATTGCAAATGGATGATAAATGAGGTGCAGTTTATGTGAAAGTAGCGTTGTGTGAATGTAAGGCTTTATGGGAGAATAAAGCTATAGGAATATTTGCGTAAGGCGTAAAGTGATGGGTCTTAAGCGACTAATTTGGAAATGATTTCCAAACTAAAGATAAGTATATGGTGAGCGGGTGTGGATATGCATACAGGAAATGACTCGGAGAGTATTTGAGGGGAATTTCCATTTATGATGTTTACATGTTCAGGTTTATCTTGGTATTCGTAAGTTCGTTCTATTTTATTTATAAAGTTTATTTTAGTTGCTTATCAATAAATTATACTCACACCAGAAATGGCTAACCCCTTAGTGTTTTAGGGGGGTTAGGGAGTCTCTGGACTACCCTAGGCCCCTACTGTTACAGGTCCTCAGTGGTGCAGATGTGAGGTGTAGACTCTGTGGAGTGGAGCTTCCTTTTACAATTGTTGCTTAAGGTTTAATTGTGTGAATAGTAAATTTTATGATTTAAGTTGTATTTTTGATGTATAAGTATATTGATGATGATGATAAGTATAGTGTGGAGTGGTATGCTATGTTGTTGACCCGTACCCATCTCGTTGTGGAGTACCGGGCCCTGTGGTATGTTTTATAAATTGTTTTCTAAAAACCTTACTACGTTTTCAAATGAATTCATGGTTTTTAATTGATATTTGATATTCTATTATGAGTTTGGCCCCCATAGCATATATATATATATATATATATATATATATATATATATATATATATATATATATATATATATATTGCCTGTGTAATTCTGCTCATTTTGGCCTGGGGAGCCCGTGATATAATTGCCTGTGATGTGAGCTATGGAATTTAGAGCAGAATTCCGTAAGCTTTTTGTGTTTCGGGGCAGAAATTTCAGGGAAAACTCTGCCGAAATTTTCTTAGAAATATAACTATCTTAGTTTATATTTAAAGTGATATAGAAATTGAAAGAATTGAGTTTGGAGTCAAAATGGGGACGTTACAGTTTGATATGATAAATTGATCCTGTGGGCAATAAAAGTGTTTTAAATTCCGTGTTATTTACTGTGTTGAGATGCATTTGAAGGCAAAGATTCTTGTTGTATCACAGATGTCCGATGAGGGGGATCCGGGGCATTACACCCCTCCCTGATCTGAGCTTCGATCGGCACCTTTTGCTTTTTGGGTTTTTTCGTGGAGTTTTTCTCTCTAGATTCTCTTTTTTTGTTAGAATGTATCCTTTGATGAGAGTGTTGAAAGTAATAATGTTTCTACTCCAATCCCTTTTAAGTATAGTACTGAAGATGGCGAAACCGAGATCTATGCAATTCATGCAGGTAAAGCAGTCTATAAGGGTACCAAAGGTGTAATCATCAGGTGCAATTCCATCAACCCAACTCATCATTTTGAAGAGGGAGACAACTGTAGAGTAGTAGTAATTATTGGAATCAGAATTTGATGGGCTTCTGCTGCTCATACGAGCGGTTCGAGCGAAGAGAATGTTAAAAGAGGTAATGCTTGGTTTGCACTGATCAGTTTATCAAATAGTTGGAGTGCATCTTCAATTCCTACTTATGTCTAACTTCATCTTCCAATCTGGATCTGTCATGAGAATTCGGGTTTTTCAGAATCCTACTAGAGATTACATTTGTAGCAACATTATATGAAGAATAGGAAGAAGAATTTAACCACACCGAAAATTTTCATGGCACAATACTGGAGTCCTTTTTGGGTTATTTCAGTTTTTTCTTCTTCTTTAGAGCCCACTGTAACAGGAATAACATTTGGGTTGTATCTTCATAAGATCAACCTGACCCGAACTTATTTCTGGGAACGGATGTTAATGGGTATATATACCCATTAAACCCGAACCCGCTCTCTCAACCCTAAACTCCTTTTGTTCCCAACTTGAAATAAATCTATTTTCTATTATAAAAGTAAGAATAAATCTGTCCAGAGCAGATTTAACCATTCATCTCATTTTTATTATATGTTAGATCTCACATGGACCACACAAATTTCTAAAAATAGACAAAATCTGGACCACATCTTACCCCTAGATGTAATCTGGATCATACAAATGCCCCCAAATAAAATCCATAATACCCACGCCCCAAACCCTTCTCTCCCTTCGCCGCTCTCTTTCTTTCTCCCAACCCGTTGCCCTCCAATCGTACGCAGCAACCACCACCACCGCCGCCACAAGACCCATCGGAAGAATACAAATCAATGGTGGAGGCGCCACCAAAACAGGTGGCGATGGCGATGGAGAGGCTCTTCTAGGCCGCGCGGCTCATCACCGACGTCAGGAAACTCAGTAAAAATTTGTCCTTTGCTTTGATTTGATTTGGTTCTGTTAGGGCTTAAGATAGGGTTCTCTATATTTGAGGAATTGGGCATTGTCAATGTCACCTAAAATTTATAAAGAAGGCCACTTGAAATTTGGAATCTGTAGATCCTAAGGTCATGTTGTTAAGCCACTGTCAAACTGCGTATCTTTCTTATTTCATTGAATTAGATGTGTAATTGATAGTTTATCAGACTGCAACTTCTATGTTTTTTTTTTAGGAAAAAGGTGGAATAATGCAACTAACTTCAACTTCTATGTTGCCTTTAATACTGTCAATTTCAATGAATTAATAACATTGCTAGCACAACCCAAACATCTCATTAATGACAGAACTTTTTTTTATTGGATTATGTGCAATGTCTTGAAGAGGTTCGATATTTAGCCAAACTAAAACCCTCCCCACCACCCTTCCCACCGCAGCCATTTTTTTTGGATTATACGGAATGTCGTTGAGATGTTTAATATTTTGCCAAATTGAATTGAGTTCCCTTATTTTATTTAATGATTTACATAATATACCATGCAATTTAGTATGTACCGGTGCAGATGTGTCCAATTTAGGCTTCAATATCACAATACCCTCCACTTCGTCTTTTAAAATTTTCAGCACCTTGCAGGCTCTTAGAAGGCTTCAAAATTGTTCTAAACTATCAGAATTGATTAGAATTTTTAAAACTTCGGAACTTAATTACCCTTGAAGACTTTTCTCTTTATCAATTAAGAATAATGATGATGCTATAATTGTTATTATGATCACCCTTAACCGTGTATAGCAATAAATTTCTTACCGTAGGTTTACCATATATTGGAGACAAGACTTGTATAATTGTTGCATTATGAAGCAAACCTTTAAACCTTAACTTCAATTGCAACAAAAAAAATCCCAATGAATGCAGGATAACAAGTTGGAGTCTCGCCAGTATTAGATGTGGTGTCTGGGGCCGGCAGTAGGCTTTGCCCTGGGAAAGAGTCGGGAATTAACTCAAAATATTTTTGTTGGATTTATGTAGTAAGTAAAATAAAATTTGAAAAGTTTGGTCCTTTTACATGGTTGAACTCAGTGTAGGATTGTTCTCCTTAGTTTACCCAATTTGCTGGCAAAAAAAGGTAGATGACAGAGAGGGTGATGGATTCATTAGACTGAGAAAGAATTTTAGACAATCAGAATGCTTACACACGAAGTGGATTAGTCATAAGAGAAGGATTTAGAAAAGGAAGAGTTGAAGAAACTGTCTATGTATTTTAGATTTCTCTACTTTTATCCTTCTTCCAACTTCACTGCAAAAATATTTGATAAGACTACTGAATAAAATATTTGCCAAAATAGTACACTTAATAAATGTACTTTGAGGATTAGCCCTAAAATATTTTGATTATTTTGTTTAGGAATTTGATGTGTAAGGGGAGGATTTCACTATTTGATATTAGCCTATAAACTGAACCCTGAAAAGTATGGTAGTGAAAGTATAGGTGTCTAAAGCATTGGAAAACATGTGGTTCGGTTGATCATGCGACATGCTTGGTAGAAAGTAGGGAACTGTGGGCTCGTTTTCGAAGAGGCTGCAGTTCAGTACTGCGAGGGGTTTATCTTCGAAAGTAGTTTTAAAAAGTGGCCTATTTCTTGAAAAAAATCCAGTTTTGGACTGTTCCCCTTGTAGGAATTTTAATTTTTTTAATGAGTAAAATCGAGGCTGAAATGGTACTCTTAAAAGAAAATGAGCAGTAATACGTTCAGTTTAACCAACCTAATCATCCATTCTGAATCAGTTTAGGTCTTATTATGTCATGCAAATTTGGTCTTAAATATTCGGGAATTGAATCAGATATTGTTTGATAACTTGTGGAAAACTGTATTCGTTGATGCTTGCTATAACTCACTGTGATACTTAACAGCAGGAAAAAGAGCACCGTAGTAGAATAACACAGAATTGTTGTACTATTACTACTATGAAATTAGCCTACTTCTTTTCTTTTTCTTTAGTATGCCAGAAAATATATTACCCCACATGAAATAAAGAAGGTCGATAAGGCTCTTTTGTAATTTGTAAAATAAAGGTTATTTAGATAACTTGATTGCAAAAATATATTACTTTTTCTTTATAAGATGCAATTTATTCAAGAAAATGCAATGCATTTAATGATAGTCTTCCCTGTTCTGGCCATTGATTTAATAAAATCAAAAATACCTTGCCTAGCAATTCCTTCTCTTCTCCTGGGCTCACCAACTGTAGCCTTCCCAGTTCTGGAAGACCCCTTCCTATATTCCATAACTATTCTTTGATATGAAAATCAAGATAATTAGATTTCCTTGTGGAAAACAAGAGGAATTTAGAAAACTGAGATAAACACAGATGAGGGGAATATAGAAGTGAATTATGCCATTCTTTCAATCCTCCTCGAATGCAAGTGTGGTACATTATCAACTCTTCCATTATGTATCAAAATGAACAAAATTGCCCGTCACATGCGGTCTATATCAATATGAACAAATTCTTCAATTATATAACCGAAAATTTCAATCAACACATTCTATCCAAATGAACAAATTACATTCATTGTATATCAAAAAGGAAGTAAAATGTTCCACCAATTAACTAGAATTCCAATCACATTGATAACAAGCAAGATAAGTAGGATAATAAACATAAACATGATAATTCCACCACTTAACCAAAATTAACATGATAATCAACTTCTTCATAATCATGTCCCAAAAAGTTGTAGTTCATCTATTACATTGAAAGTCATTAAATACTACATATCAATGTACCTTTTTCCTCAAATGCAAAGACTAATTTTTAAAAAAGTGCATAAACTAAACTTATCTCTCCCATACATTTTATCATTGAGAACAATAAAGAGACGCATATAGTTTGATCAGTGTAAAATAAACAGGTGCGTAATACTTCTGTGGAGAAAACTATGGGGAAAAAATATTTTTTTTTATTTTTTTTTCTTTCATTTTTGATGCATTGGTTGATTCAGCGAGGCGACATGCATAGGCTGTTTTATATAGTGTTATCATATGTAGCTTCTTTCTTCTTAGATGCAATTGTGGGGACCTATGCATGTTCAAGTGGACCTCAAATTTGTTTTACCATCAACTTTTATACATTTTTTATGCTTGGTTATGTAAATAGCTTGATCAGAGGCATTTGTTTTTCACCATCTTGAGAAAGTTATTGAGAATAAATGCTTGTTTATCTATCATATGAGCATTTTTGGCAAAAACTCATAATCTAACATTGTTGTCTTGCAGGTTGTGGAAGGTGATCAAGATATAGCTCAAAACAAACAATTAAGAATGAGAACAAGGATCACACAAGCATTTTGAGAGTCAGGCAAGGTCTCCAAACTTCTCAATTGTTTGCAGAACTTGATAACTTTTGAGATGAACTGCTTGCTTAAAGCAGTTATCTCTTTATGAACATATGATCATGGAGGAGAAGTGATCTTATTTAGGAAGTAGAAATTTTGAATTATTGAGTTAGTTGGATAAGATATGAGTGTCCTCCACATAGCTATATACTATGTACATATGTTTTTAAACAAGATAGAAACTATGTGCATCTGTCAACCCTTACTTATGAGTTTAGGATTTATTAATTTGTTATTTTCTATATCTTTTTATACATCTTTTATGGTTTTTGATGAGACAATTATTTACATATTTTGTATTTTCTCAAGACTTGATATGATATTTGGTGTCTTTAATGTTAAAAGTTTTTAGTATTTCATGCACATAATTAATATATATTGATCAAATTGGTATGAATTTTCTTAATGAAGTTTATAAGTTTTTTATATTGCCTCGTTCAACATTTGTAGGAGAATTTTTCTATGATTGTTCTTCTCAACAATATAAAATATTGTTAAAATATTCGACTGACATATCCACTAAGCAACGTGCACTTGGTGAATGGTAATTTTCAACTAGTTATTCCAAAAACTATAAGGAAATTCAAAGCACAAAGAAGAAGAAGAAGAAGAAGAGCAACAATGGAGTACGTCAATCCCCTCACCGGATTCTGCTTAGATGGCCGCCGTCCTAACGAAGTAACTTTCTCTCTATATATATATATGTGTGTGTGTGTGTGTGTGTGTGTGTGTGTGTATGATGTTGATGTTTGATAATGTTGAAATTAAGCCATTGAATTTGATTACAGATGAGGCAGATTAGAGGGGAGATTGGTGTCGTTGCCAAAGCTGATGGGTACTCTTTATTTTACCCTAAAACCCAATAAAATTTGAATTAAACTGAATTTTAATGAGATGGCCAATATAGATTTCAACGTGGAATTTTGAAGTTGCATTTTTGGCGGTGCAGGTCAGCTCTGTTTGAGATGGGCAACGCCAAGGTCATTGCCGCCGTCGATGGGCCCCGCGAGGTTCTTCTACATTTGTTAACCCAGTGTCTTATTTTGTTATCTTAATTCATCTTCAAATTGGACTAGATCGGTCACCTCTTTCATCAATGAAGAATTAACGAAACATAGAGTAATAAATCTTACAAACCAAAATCAACTCACACGTACTACATCAAAATACTACTAGATACATCAAACAAAAGTACATGGAGATATAAAAACTATTCAAAAGACATGACACCTCTTGAAATTCGGTGCTCTACTCTGATAGATTAGGAGTACATGTAGCCCAATCCTCCTCCTCTAATCAGCTCAATCCTTGTGTAGCTTGATGAGGACATCTTTCCTGTTTAGTTTATTTCACTACCATTTTTATTTCTGGCAATTATAGCCATATGTAATTTTTTGTATTTTTTAGATTTTGAGAATATTTTGGAGATTTGTATCAAGATGTATTTTGAGCCTATTTAAAGGCCATGAGATTAATGAGAAAGTATGCCATTATTGATTAAAAAAAATTTATATTGAGTTTTGCTCTTCCTCTCTCTCCTTTGTGTGATACAACTGAGATCTACATTAGGGTTTGTAATAAATCCTAATCAAATTTTAAGGTTTGTGATAAACTCTAAAATCTACCCCAATTAAAAAAATTCCTCAATTGCTAATCTCTAACCCTAATTAACCAAATCCCCCAAAATCCAAAACCTACTCTATAACTCCAGCCGCCACTTAATCCTCTCTCCTTCTTCTTCCTCCCATCCCGCTCAAACCCCTCATTCCCGATCAGATCCTTCACCCTCACTGTCCTCCCGCACCCGACGTCACCACCCCTCCAACACCACTTGACTACCGCCCCACTCTCCTAGCGCCGCCGCCCTACTTTCCTTCGGCGACCCATCACCACAACCCACATCCCACCGCCCTCGCTTCCTTCCTCCATTCCCGACCTCGAACCCTAGCCTCGACCAACACCGCAACCACTCTGCCCCCAACTGCACCGGTCGTGGTCGATTCATCTCCGAATCCCCCGACCACCAGCGCTCCCGTACGCCTCCGCCGGCGCTGTCGCACCTCCCCGTCGGCCAGATCTACCAGCCCTTGCTGTTGTTGCTGCTGCCCGTCTATTGTTGCTGCGTTGCTGTGTTCTTGGGTACTGTCCACTCCTACATCTACGCTGGTTTTCTTCACATTCGGTATAATCTTTCCCTTATTAAATATTTGTGTTTTACTGCCCTATTATCTAGTATATTATCTAGCTTTCCTGTCGTCCACAAAATAACTGAGATTGAGTGTCCTACATGCTAGAGTAGAGTACGAATCGGTATTGAACTTATTACTTGCTAAAACACGTAGGGATTTACTTATTGATTATAAGGTTGAATTATTAATTGGGACTGTTACATTTGATTCAATTCTTGAAAACCCATCGAACATGTTAACTGTTAAAATTTCCAAACTAGATCCGCACTTTCATGTTGGTAAAATTAACCCATTAAGATTTTTGAAAATTCTCTATTTTAGGGTTGGTTTTACATCATTTTGGTATCAGAGCGAATGTTCTTAAAACCCTAGTTCTTGCATCGTAGACATCAATTTTGCATTCATTTAGGATTGTGTAGTCTTTTATTTTTCTTTCTTTTATTTTAGTTTATTTCAGATCATTAAAAAAAAAAGAATTAGGACACACACCCCCTAGTTCACACGGTGAATGCGTCTTCGCAGCACCATCACAGATCCTGAAGAGCCTTTCTTATTCCTTCCCAATCACCCAATTAGGAACCCTAGACTCCCCAGACCTGAAATGGACAACCCTGATATCTCCGCTACCCTAGCTGCCATCCAAGCAACTCTTGCCAATATCAATCAGAGGCTTGAGAAAGTGGAGTTAAATCAAACCATTGTCCCTGAGCTTCATGCCCATCGTCAGATCCAAGGGAATGTTCATGACGATCGACGTCAAGAACGTGACCCTGACGAACAATATAAAAAGAACATTAAGGCTGACGTTCCCCAGTTTGAAGGCCACATGGAACCCCAAGCTTACCTCGATTGGATCCGTGCCGTGGACCACTACTTTGTGTGGTTTGACATGAGCGAAACCCTTAAAGTTAAATTTGCCACTATAAAATTAACGGGTAAAGCTCAACAACATTAGACCAATCTTGAACATGCCCGCAGAGGTCGAGGCCTGGCACCCATAGCCACTTGGGAGGCCATGAAAGAAAAGCTCACTGAGAGATATGTACCGCTATCTTTCCATACCCGATTGCTAGATTCATAGAACCAACTCTATCAAGGAAGTAAATCCACACAAGAATATGTTGATAAACTCGATGACTTCCTTATTCAGTGCAATGCTTTAGGTAAAGAGAGTGAAGAATATGTTAGAACATCACAAAGTCACAGAGTCTACACCCACATTTGCATATAACATTCATGACTTGCATAGAGAAATTTCCAAGGAACTCAATGAGAATAATTTTAACTACAAGTTAATAGCAGATACTAGAAGGAAATTTATAACTTTTAACATTGGTGACGAAGTGATAGTTCGGATTCATCCGGAACGGTTTCCTGTTGGACCTGTTAAGAACTTGAACATACGTGCTGCAGGCCCATTTAAGATTCTACATGCAATCAATGATAATACCTATGTCGTTGACCTTCCTGAAGGTTTTGGCATAAGTAAGACTTTCAATATTGAGGATGTGGTACTTTATGAAGGCTCAAAATTCAACCCTAGAAATTTTCTTATAGATGAGCCTACCCTGCAGCCTAATGGTGAGATTCCCACATTTACCCCTTTACCTGATACTATTCACCCACCGACAGAAGAATTGGATAATATTTTAGATGATCAGATAATCTCCACAAGAGATGGTGGTATGCACAAGTATTTGGTGAGGTGGAAAAACAAGCCGAAGTCGGATGATACTTGCAGTGATCGTAAGGGGCTCCCGCAACTGGATCCAGATCTTTTGGAGCACGATGACAGGATCACTGGTTTTGACTCGACTTGGTCGAGCTCTCTCTCCACCCGGAGAGAATGATGAGGACATCTTTCCTGTTTAGTTTATTTCACTACCATTTTTATTTCTGGCAATTCTAGCAATATGTAATCTTTTTGTATTTTTTAGATTTTGAGAATATTTTGGAGATTTGTATCGAGATGTATTTTGAGTCTATTTAAAGGCCATGAGATTAATGAGAAAGTATGCCATTATTGATTAAAAAAATTTATGTTGAGTTTTGCTCTTCCTCTCTCTCCTTTGTGTGATACAACTGAGATCTACATTAGGGTTTGTAATAAATCCTAATCAAATTTTAGGGTTTGTGATAAACTCTAAAATCTACCCCAATTAAAAAAACTAGCAAGTGACCCCACGCATGCACGGGCATGGACATTGAACCATGATCAGAACAATTGGTTTACCAAATGAAGAAAGAAGAAAAAATAATTGTATAAGTTGAAATACATTTATAATCGGAGTCCATGAACAACGGGGATAACTCGAAATGTGTTTGTATGTTCATTGTGTTTGTTTGTTTGAGCTTAAGGTAAACTTGGAAGCTTAATTAGAATTATGCAAGAATACTAAGGTAAGTAAGCATTACAGTAAGTTGAGTATCACAAAAAGATATGGCCAAACCTAAATCTAATGCAATTATTGTGTAATAAGTTTTAATAACTATGGGCCAGCAAAAAGGCCACAAAGGCCGGTGTAAAGAAAAATTTAGGACATCAGATTCCAAATATCATATGCAATAACAATTGATGAGAAAGTGTCATAAATATAGTAAATTTGTTTATGAACGAAACTTTGCACATAATATATAATAGATGGAAATCCCTAAATAGAGGCATATGTTCTAAGAAACAGATAATTGGAAACCATGGTAATAAAAAAAATGGTAGAATTTAGTATGGAATCTTACATTTATTGGTCCAAAAAGTGTTGCAACCATCAATGTGCCTGCAATAGAGAATGCCAATTATTAATCAGTAAGCATGTAAAATGATCACATACCATTGACACAAAATTTTACAACTATTCAGTGCAAAAACTCGATCTATACAGCCCTATATGCACATGCAACGAACATGGACCAAAAGATTGATTTATTCTGTCAAATACATTTGCCATCTTTGATACATAATTAATCACGAATTGTATCAATTGATGCTTATGAAATAACTATTATATTTTTGAATGTTCTCAAATGCTGATAAGAAAGTTGGTATCTCTATCACCCGAAATATATTAGAATGGTTAGCATCCACTATGTAGAGGTTGTATGGCATCCATTATGCACCAAGAGGAATGAACATTTAAAGAATAGTTAAGCCTGCAAATTATCCCAAGAAATGTGTTGTAATATTGACAATAAACATTTTAGAAAATGGATTTTTTTTGGTAAGTGAAATCATGTAAACATCAAAGTCAAAATTGTTGAGTAAATATATATTTAAGGTATGCAAAAAAGATGAGTATGTTTAATAGTGATATGGACATAATTTGTGCATGCATGTTCAGTAAGTTATTCTCGAGTCACTCGAAAACAGAAAATGTACAGTTTATAGTAAATGTACACAATTATGCATGTAATTAAGCAAAGACTGCATGGAATTAGACTGCAATTAGAAAATATGCATAGCTTGAATGATTAGAAACTTAGTCCCCTAAAGTTGGCAAAGTCGAAAACTTGACTATTGCATACCATATGGCTGTTAGAAATAAAGAAGTTTGAGTTTGTCTGCAAAGATATCAATGTGCATTGAATTAAGGCTAACATTCTTTGTGAATGCAGGTTGTAGAGCATGCAGAGCAAAGATGAGGGTTCAGGTTTGTGCATCATAGGCTCTAAGGTTTTAAAATGAGCAGGTTCCCTTAATTCCATGCTTTTATATCTAAAACTAAAGTCACACTATTTTAAGAGTTGATATGGCAAATAAAACTATATAGGGAGGATTAAGTACCTGCGGGATGATGATTTTCCAGTGAGGAAACAGACAGCTAGCATTGTACAATAGAAGATGAGGGGAATCGAAGTAAGCGGGGAGATGGTGGTGTTAATGTAGGCAAACTTCTTTAAGAATTTAAGCCATCCACCATAGCCATACCATATGGGACATTAATGACGAATCAAGAGAATCTCAATAGACCCCAGCGGCCATCGAAGCACTTGGTTAAGCCGATCTGAGAGATTGATAGGGGCAGATCCTTTGAAAGCAGGGAGATGGGGCATGGCATGCAACAGATTGGATGCCAACCACGAGTGTGCATTTTGAACCTAGTAAGAATATTTTTTCTGTAACTGAACCATAAATCCAACCAATCTGCAACAAAGTATGAAAGATTAATTGGTTGATTAAAAAAATAAACATAAGTTCCTTTCGACCGGCACGTACATTTGTATGCTATTTGCGCTGGTAACATACCTCATTATCACATTCTAATGTATCTTCAATTTTTTGCAAATGAATACCAATCAAAAGCAAGGAACCAATTACCTCATTTCTCTAATCTCATGTTCTTCAAGGATATCCATCTAGACATTAGAATGATAAAATTTAAATAGAAAATTGCATTAGAAACCGCCTTCTTGGTTTTAGTAAATAAATAAAAGGGATTAACGATAAAGTAAAAATAAAAAAAATTATGCCAGAAATCACCTTGCTTTTAGCCCTCAATTCTGTAAATAGGTCTGGTGAACCCTCAAGTTTGCGAAGTACCTTCTTGGCTCTTGCAAACTCAAACATCATGGCTACTCGTTACTTTAGAGAATCATTTTATTGTTAACAATTATAATTTATTAATTTAATTAGAAGAGAAAAATACAAAAAGATTGCAGGAAAAGCACAACTGAAATTGGAAAAATATAGCCTCAATCCAAAATAATTTTTATAAGGTAAATGAACAAATTCATCAAGTCGTACTAATCTGTACTACATTAATGTTCTATAATTTATACTTCGACACAAGTGCAAAACCAAAGCTAGTCTATCAAAATAAATCTTCAGAAGGATTTAATTTTGGACATTGATAAAAGAAAAAAAATATAATTGGTGATTAGATTGAAGTATCTACTAAACAGGGGCAAAAAATATATAAGGAATATGATATAATATCAATAATAGAGTGCAAAAATCCATTATTGGCATCTAAGGTGAATCATAGTGACATAGTCCAACTAATGGCCATATCGCAATCCCACATAAAATCACAAATAACATATTTGTATACTAATCAAAATCGTGCATATATGATCTAAGGCTACCTATCAAAACCTTAGATTCATAAGGTAACTATCGCCAATCTCTAATTTGTACCAGATGCAATAAGACTGGAAAAAAAGAAAATAAGAGAATTGTATGCAGGTTGGTCATGGAGATCTCCAGAAACTCATCACCTTGCCCTTCCCGCACTTGAGCACACTCACCTCAAGGCAATCTGAAGCTTGAGAGATACCATTTTCGCCTCTCTCGATTGCTCAGTAGAAATCATTGTGGGAAATCAATGGTGATTGCCATGTTTTAATATAGAGAAATACATAGTTACACGTAAGAGTTGAGAAAAGTTTACAAAAGAAGATCAGAAAATTCGCATATAAAGTTTTGTTCTAAAGTAAATATAAGTATTTTTTGCCTTTTAAAGATACATTTATTTAATCATAAGGAAAAAGAGCACCCACCCATTTTTCTGCTCAAGATGACTACACCCATAATTTATTACCAGTATCACTCCCCTTGTCCTTCCCCAAATAGTCAATAAACAGTCAAATAACTACAGCTCGCAACATAAATGCAAACAAAAAACCATTTAAGCATAGCCACATATAAACAATAAAAGCAAACACTCAGACAAAAAGCACATTTGGTCTATTCCATTAAATCTAAACACCCAGGGAAAGAAATTTCTCTTCAAGAACTAAGAAACTCATGTTCCAAACATCGTAGTGTCTGAAAAGTTTAGGGAAAATCCTAACCGGTTAATGTAGAATTTTGTAAGCCCCCAAACTGAAATTAATTAATTAATTATCACATTCAACAAATTATTTATATACCTCACATTATATATCAATTATCACCTTTATTTACTTCCAAAAGCAGCCTGATTATATTCACTATTATGGAACCTCCCTGAAAAAATCTATATATATATATATACATATATATGAAAAGCTTCTAATTTGAGCTTAATACCTATTATGCTAATCAAACAAATGTCAGATCCTTAATTTGGGATTTTGTCCAACTAATTAATTCTCATCTCTTATTAAAGTAATGTATAATCTAATCCTAAAAAGTCACTATTCACTAAAAATGAATATCTTTACAAAAATGTCATAATTTTCAACTAACCTAATCCCGGTCTGATTATTAATAAAGTATTAAAACCATCCCTATTTATTGCCAACAATTACATCCTATGCATTAACTACTTTAAAAATTCTTTAACAAAAAATAAAAGTTTGCTTAGGACACACACACATAAAACCCTTAGAAAATTTAAACTTCATTAGTAAAAGTAGTGAGTCAATCGATGAAAGAAGCTCAACATAATTTAAAATGGTTTCCATGAAAGCACTAGAAGGCAGAAAACCACTAATATTCAACGTGTTTTTTTCTTCTTGATTTTAACTAAATTAAAAGAGTATTTTCGATGATATATTTGCACCATAACATCTATATCTTCCATTTGACAACAATTGAAATTGGATATTTCAAAAAGCAAGACAAACATTTTTTCTAAAGCACTGAAATTATGAAATACATCTAGAAAGCTTCAAAGACAGGGTAAGACAAATATATCTTTATATGTGGAGTTTAAAAAACCAACTGCTTAGCAAAGTAGAGTATATGTATATGTATGTGTGTGTGTGTGTGTGTGTGTGTGTGTGTGTGTGGAGTTTAGAGAAACCTACTGTTTTTTTGCTTTGCTTTCGCGAAAGCTGATTCAATTTCCTTCTCAAGTTGATTTGCAGCCTCATCAAACAACTTCTTCTAGCCATCTTCTATTTCCAAAAGCATATCATTATGTTCCCTCATCTATATAAACCATAAACAAATTAATAAGAAAAATTAAAAAACAAAGCCACACATGATAAAAGATTTACCCTAAATTAGATGGAGAAATTAACAGATTCTGAAAAGAGGGAGTGGGATTATTATTAACATAGATAAATAAAAATGGAGTATGTTTAGTGAACGCAGATATTCCTTGTAATCGAGTATGTTTAGTCCCCAATCCATCATTAATTCACTAAAAAAAAAACCTTACTATAATAAGTGACCAAAAACAAAAAATGTTACAGTACCAAATTCCTTACTATAATGCAGTAAATCATCTAGAAGAATGTTCAACTAAATTAAACATGTGAACAATATTAATTCTCACCTGCCAACCAAGGAACCTGCAGTTGTAAAATACACAACGATCCGCTGTCACTCTCATAGCCACAGCTTGCTCTGAACCCTGCAAATTCATCATAATAAACCATACTGAATGGATTTTTTATTTTATTTTTTTAATTGAAATTAAAAAAGTTCCAAAAAAAAGTGTACATACAGACATACATACCTTAGGTGAAGAGTTCTCAAAAGTAACATTCTCAGCAATGAAATCCTCCCCTTCCACAATCACTCTCCTACATCCAAACATGCCGGTCCCGATCAACCGAGACTCCTGTTCACAATAAATTTCAATTAATTTTCTCAACTTCAATTCACAATTTTAACAATAATAAGTTGGGACCTGATGGTGTTGGATTTGGGTAGCGGTGTTGTCCCATGAGATGACGGTGGATTCGGGATGGAGGGCGGTGAAAGTGATGAAGTTCTTGGTTTTGGGAATGTAAACGGGTTCGTGGTAGAGACCCGGTGAGATCTGTATGATGGTCCGGACCCGGTTGGAGAAAGGGACGGAGTCAATTGCAACATGGACTTTGCGGAACTCGCAGGAGTAGTCCCTCGATATGCGAAGAACGCAAGCTAACAATTCTCATCTTTCTTGGCGTGTGCAATGACTTGTTTCTCTTTTGCTTGCCCGTGAACCATTGCTTTTTCTTGTTTTTAATGTTTTCAGTGTACTTTTTCTTCTTCCTTTCTAGTACTTCCCGCTGACATAGTTATGAGCTCAGGATGTGCAGATTTAGTTAACTAATTATATTATATTATAATACACACCCTAAAGTTATTTCTTTAAAGAGTAGACACGAAAGAAAAACTAAAAGCTTCATCTGATTTAGTTGAAGTTAATATTGAATTCATATTTGTCTAGCACTAATAACTCACATGCTCTTAATAGCCGTATTTGACATAATCAGTAAGCCAAATTGTAACTTAGAAATTGATTGCACAAATGCACAAAAGATCCGAGAAGAAAAATATAGGCAGATGGAAACTCAATAACTATTTAATATTAAAAAAAAAACAATTTATATAAATTTGGATAAGTATTGCCATAGTAGTAAACATCAATTTCCAAAATACCATGACATTATAATTAAATGCCTATCTATAAATCTCTACACTTTTATGAACCAACTATTCAAATACCATGACGTTATAATTTATTGTAAGTAGTAATACAAAGACCTTTGCCCAAGATCTATGCTCAAGTATAGTCAACACCTGCATCAATTTCCAACAACATGTTTTTAATTTTAAAAAACGACAACTGCAAGAATCAATTTTAGCTACATCAAGTCATATTTCCCAATGCACCTACTACTTTCACTGTTTTAATCTAGTAAGAAATTTTCAACATTTAGTCAATTCGATCTAATCATAAATTCATTCAACACGATAACATAGTTACACAAAGCAGTAAACATGATTAACTAATTACTTAGATGCTCTTAATTTTTAGAAAAGGACATGGAGCATAGATACTTACAAAACAAATTTTACTCATAACTGATGCCTTCACTCCACAATCTTCCAAGCTTCATTGACCAAATATTAGAAAACTTTCATCACCTCCTCCACCTACTCATCAAAACTTGGCTCCGAACCATCTACTTCCTCAAACAGAAGATCAGTTTCCGCACTACAATTCGACGACAATGAACTGGGCCAATTAATGCTCTTTAGCAACGAAGCTACCTCCATTGCACCTACAAAGAGATCCCAAAATACACACGGACATCTCATTCTTAACACCGTTTATCGCTAACCACTCAAGATATAAAAAAAGGAAAATATTCAGCAATTTTGTTATGGGTTGGTTGCAATCTTCAACTCACCTTGTACCTCAAATTGAATCACCCAAACCCTAACCCCAAACCTTTCCCTCATGATAAGAAGGTTCGACGAAAGACTTAATGGTGGGAAATGCGTAATCGCAGATATTACTATGAAGTGAAGAACAATTGTATAAATTGTTTAGATGGTTACCTGAAATCGACGTCGCTGTGGTTTTGATGGCGAGGGCTGTGGAGAAAGGGTTGGGTTTTGGGTTCTTTTGGAAGGTGCTTATAGATGCAACGAAACGCTCAATTTAGAACACCTTGATCTCCAAATCCGAGCACCCAATCCCTAACAATAAACCTGGAAGAGGAAAAAAAAGGAAAAAAAAGGATTACAAACCAAAATAAATTATTACAGGCTCAAAAGAGATGTCTCTCAAAAGATTTTATCCAAATCCCAAATTCGAGAACCGAAACTCTAACCCCAAACGAAATTGAAAAAGAGGAAAATAATAACCTTGCTATTTTAGGGGATGGTTTAGGATAGGGGAGGACGCACGACAGTTCGAGTGTCATCGGAGTTTATGGCGAAGGCTAACCAGTGGCCGTCGGAGGTTCTGCCGAAGTCGGATGGAGGTGGGGGATGGACGCCACATCGAGTGGGTTCAGTGCTGCTGCCGGAGGCTAACCCAGTGGACATCGAAATTGCTGCCGAACTTGAGTGATGTGGTCGAAAAGAGAAGAGATGAGAAAGAGGGACTTTTGTTTTGGAAATGGTAGGGTTTTTTTTGGGTTCGGAGAGAGGGTGAGAAACAATGAGAAAGATAGAGAAGGATCAAGCAATCTGAGTAACTATTCATGCTACAACCACCCCATTTTATTCCATCCAGGTCTATCAAAGTGTACACCCAATCAAAACTTTCAAAGTGTACACTTTTAATAAAACAGAGTGCAAATAACACTCCTTAATCTACATCAATCTCAACCTTACGATTTCAATCAGAGAGCACGGAACTGATGGCAATTCCGTAATATTTATAAAATTCCAGGGTTAAAGTGGGAACTGAAAGAGGGCTAAATCCCTTTTTCCTATGGCCTTTAAGTATTTAATAAAACAGAGTGCAAATAACACTCCTTAATCTACATCAATCTCAACCTTACGATTTCAATCAGAGAGCACGGAACTGATGGCAATTCCGTAATATTTATAAAATTCCAGGGTTAAAGTGGGAACTGAAAGAGGGCTAAATCCCTTTTTCCTATGGCCTTTAAGTAGTAGTATAGATACCTCAATTGCAAATCTCTAACCCTAATTAACCAAATCCCCAAAAATCCAAAACCTACTCTATAACTCCAGCCGCCACTTAATCCTCTCTCCTTCTTCTTCCTCCCATCCCGCTCAAACCCCTCATTCCCGATCAGATCCTTCACCCTCACTGTCCTCCCGCACCCGACGTGACCACCCCTCCAACACCACTTGACTACCGCCCCACTCTCCTAGCGCCGCCGCCCTACTTTCCTTCGGCGACCCATCACCACAACCCACATCCCACCGCACTCGCTTCCTTCCTCCATTCCCGACCTCGAACCCTAGCCTCGACCAACACCGCAACCACTCTGCCCCCAACTGCACCGGTCGTGGTCGATTCATCTCCGAATCCCCCGACCACCAGCGCTCCCGTACGCCTCCGCCGGCGCTGTCGCACCTCCCCGTCGGCCAGATCTACCAGCCCTTGCTATTGTTGCTGCCGCCCGTCTATTGTTGCTGCATTGCTGTGTTCTTGGGTACTGTCCACTCCTACATTTACGCTGGTTTTCTTCGCATTCGGTATAATCTTTCCCTTATTAAATATTTGTGTTTTACTGCCCTATTATCTAGTATATTATCTAGCTTTCCTGTCGTCCACAAAATAACTGAGATTGAGTGTTCTACACTCTAGAGTAGACTACGAATCGGTATTGAACTTATTACTTGCTAAAACACGTAGGGATTTACTTATTGATTATAATGTTGAATTATTAATTGGGACTGTTACATTTGATTCAATTCTTGAAAACCCATCGAACCTGTTAACTGTTAAAATTTCCAAACTAGATTCGCACTTTCATGTTGGTAAAATTAACCCATTAAGATTCTTGGAAATTTTCTATTTTAGGGTTGGTTTTAGGATTTATTAATTTGTTATTTTCTATATCTTTTTATACATCTTTTATGGTTTTTGATGAGACAATTATTTACATATTTTGAATTTTCTCAAGACTTGATATGATATTTGGTGTCTTTAATGTTAAAAGTTTTAAGTATTTCATGCACATAATTAATATATATTGATCAAATTGGTATGAATTTTCTTAATGAAGTTTATAAGTTTTTTATATTGCCTCGTTCAACATTTGTAGGAGAATTTTTCTATGATTGTTCTTCTCCACAATATAAAATATTGTTAAAATATTCGACTGACATATCCACTAAGCAACGTGCACTTGGTGAATGGTAATTTTCAACTAGTTATTCCAAAAACTACAAAGAAATTCAAAGCACAAAGAAGAAGAAGAAGAGCAACAATGGAGTACGTCAATCCCCTTACCGGATTCCGCTTAGATGGCCGCCGTCCTAACGAAGTAACTTTCTCTCTCTCTCTATATATATATATGTGTGTGTGTGTGTATGATGTTGATGTTTGATAATGTTGAAATTAAGCCATCGAATTTGATTACAGATGAGGCAGATTAGAGGGGAGATTGGTGTCGTTGCCAAAGCTGATGGGTACTCTTTATTTTACCCTAAAACCCAATAAAATTTGAATTAAACTGAATTTTAATGAGATGGCCAATATAGATTTCAACGTGGAATTTTGAAGTTGCGTTTTTGGCGGTGCAGGTTAGCTCTGTTTGAGATGGGCAACACCAAGGTCATTGCCGCCGTCTATGGGCCCCGCGAAGTTCTTCTACATTTGTTAACCCAGTGTCTTATTTTGTTATCTTAATTCATCTTCAAATTGGACTAGACCGGTCACCTCTTTCATCAATGAAGAATTAACGAAACATAGAGTAATAAATCTTACAAACCAAAATCAACTCACGTACTACATCAAAATACTACTAGATACATCAAACAAAAGTACATGGAGATATAAAAACTATTCAAAAGACATGACACCTCTTGAAATTCGGTGCTCTACTCTGATAGATTAGGAGTACATGTAGCCCAATCCTCCTCCTCTAATCAGCTCAATCCATGCGTAGCCTCTTCCTCACCCCAGCCTGACTTGCCCATGTATCAATAAGAGCTAAGATTTTATGTAACATAATATGAATTTTACAGTTCAAATTGAGAGAACAAGACTCATTCTTATCAAGCCATAGGATCCACATAATAGCCGCTATAGTAATATCCTACACTACCATGTATTCTTTCCTAATCCATCTTTCTCTCCACCCCTCCCACATATCATCAATATTGTTAGGGATCTCAATACTATCAAAGGCTAGACTCAAAGCTTCCCACGTTAGTCGAGGTTTAGGACAATAAAAGAAAATATGATTAACATCTTCAATCAATAGGCATCTAGGGCATCTTGTGTCTATAATAATGTTAGTTTTCCTAATATTTAGTTTGGAGATGATAGCGTTGTTCATCACCAACCACATGAATGCTTTCACTTTAGATGGAACCTTGGACTTCCATATTATGTTTGCATTGCCTTAGACCCCCATCATTCAAATATCGATACAACGATCTTATTGAAGAAGTGTTCGAAGTTTCTAGTCTCCATTCCCCCTCTTTGTATCCACTCCCTTGTCTTCCTATATCTAACCATATTGGTGATAATCTGTAGATAGCTCTTGTTCTTGTCGGATATGATACCCTTAAACTCAATTATGAGCCTAGCATTTCTCCACACATCCGCGATTAGGGCATCCACCTTTACCACTTGTAAAGAGTTATCCCCACATTACTTGTCCTTCCAAAATCTAGTATCCATCCCGTTTTCCACTCGACATTTGGTGTTCGCGACTAGAGCACACTATATAACTACTTTATGACATTAAGATCATAAGATGTCAACCCATAAACCATTTTTTTTAGTTGTGTAACATTGTTATACATGCTAATAATGAATATATTTATGAAAAAATTTGGGTTGTTTGTAACACTTCGATTGACTTGTTTAATGGTGAAAGTTATACCTGTACCATATATAATCTGCAAGATCGTAGCTTGTCATGTGAAACTAAATGAAGTTTAAATTTAGATATTTTCTATGAATGCCAAAAAGGTGTTTGCACATTTTTAGGGAACTCCTTTAGAAATGACTAAGTAATGTTGGGCAAGTGTTGTGTTTACTACCTGGGATTGTAGATACTGCACACTTGATAGCCCTATCGGAGATGCTAATCGGGAAAGCTTCCTATAATTCTATAATTGGCAAAATTTAAAAAAACTATACAAAACTTTTGGCCAGTTTAAAAAAACTACACTAAATTTTTTTTTAAAAGGACACAATGTTTAAATAAGGTCCACTGGGTTAGTTAGGGTTAGGGTAGGGTTTTAAAAAACCACTTTCATCTTTCATTTGTGTTTAAAAAATCCACACTCATCTTTTATTTGTGTTTAAAAAAACATCACTTAACTAATCAGATGTTTAAATAAACCCTCCGAACTAATCCTAACCCTAACTCTAACTAACCCAGTTGACCTTATTTAAACATTGTGTCTTTTTTTTAAAAAAAAACTTTAGTGTAGTTTTCTTAAACTGGCCAAAAGTTTTGTTTAGTTTTTTTAAATTTTTCCTTCTAGAATTTGGTGGAGCATAGGGAAGCTTTCTGATACTGCAATTAGTTTTTTTGCGTAGGATGATAGTGCAATTAGCTTTTATAACCAAGGAGGCCAAAAAGCATTTTTTTACCATTTAAGAAATTCTTTTCTTCTGTGTACTCTTGGCCTGGGCAGCCAAAGAGCTAAATGTAAACATTTTTACAAATGTCTGAGCAGCTAATATCAACTCTTCTCATAAGAATTCCAAATGTTGGTTGAAATTCCTAGGTGTATGTGTGCATGTCTGACGGAACTATATCAAAAAATATATATAAATTCAGTATTATCAATAACTGATTTTGCAGACCAGAAGTACTCTCTCATTTTTAATTTTTCCATAAGTTATTTGTAGACTTCCTGTCTGATTAAATGTTCTACTTGATACAGGTCCAAAACAGGATCCAGCAAATTAATGACCAAGCACTGGTAGCTTTACCTCTCTTTCGGACCGAGTTATTTATTGCCAAATCATTTTTCTTATTGTTATTATGTTTATTCGATATGTCTTGGCAACTCAGGTACGTTGTGATTACAGCATGGCTAATTTTAGCACTGGAGACCGTACAAGAAGACCCAAGGGTGACAGGTGCGTCCCCTTTAAAATATAAACTAATCCTTATTTCATCTCATTTGGGCCAAATTTATGATTTCTTTTCTTATTTTGAAATTAATTATATTTGATGCTCATGGTGCACACGGTTGCGTATCCTTAACGTTGAAACTTTTTATATCAAATATGCATGGAAATTTTTATTATGAATATGAAGAGTTGGGTAAGCCCACATAGATTGGAGCTGGCAATTCGATGCAGAAGTGTGAATTTTGTGTAGTAATTATTTCAACCCCAAAACTCCAACCTTTTAGTAGTTTTACGACAATATTTCTTGTGTATGTAAAATGATAGATAAGGGGAACATACTTGCTGTTGTGCGGAATACGAATGGACCACCAATCAAAGAGAGAAATAGCGAAGAAAAACAGAAAACAAACAAACACAAGGACACAAAGATTTAATGTGGTTCGGCAAAACAAGTGCCTACATCCACGGGGCGGTTGGGGTTTCTTCTTCAAATAATCACCAATGGGTGAAACAAACCCTTACAGAGATGACGGCTGCAAAATCCGAATAGAGGTCTCTCTCTTTACAAAACCCTAACGGGTGTATTTATAGGAAAACTACTGGGCCTTTCGAAATGGGCCTTTTCTAGTTCATAAACCCGCCTACAGTCGACTGGTCTTCTTACCAGTCGACTGGTATTTAGTTCTGGACAGTCGACTGAGACACACCTTCAGTCGACTGCTGCTGCTGTATCCTTAGCCTTTGAAACTTCTCTCTGGACAGTCGACTGGTTCCCATAGTCAGTCGACTGATGTACTGGAACTTTCGATTGCTGCAGATACGACGGATATAAACAAACTGAACCAGAATCGAGCCATTATCCTACAATCTCCACCTTGGCGAGATCTTCCAAGTAGCCCAAACAATCTCCCGAAATACTCCAAAACAAATGCTCATCATCAAATGTAACAAAAACAAACTCCACCTTAGTATGATATCACATACTAACCAAACAAAACGAAGCACCATTCCAACCGCCCATTCCAAATCATCAAGCACGCAAAATATTAGCCAGGTTCATGCAATGCTTGAACTTGGCTGCCCCAAAAATTTTGGTCAACATATCAGCAGGATTATCAGCTGTCCCAATCTTCACCAGAAGAATATCACCATCCTTTATCAAATCACGCACAAAATGATAACGGACATCAATATGTTTGGTCCTCGAATGATGAACTTGGTTCTTCGCTAAATGGATAGCACTCTGACTGTCACAGTGTACCTCCACCTTCTCCCGATGAATTCCCAAGCTCTTCAAAAGTCCATGAATCCAAATAGCTTCCTTCATGGCCTCAGCAACTGCCATGTATTCAGCCTCAGTAGTAGACAACGCTACAGTGGACTGCAAATTGGACCTCCAACTTATAGGTGCTCTAGCCATAGTAAACAAATAGCCTGTAGTAGACCGCCTCTTATCTAGATCACCTGCATAGTCAGAATCAACATAACCCACCAATAACCTGCTAATATTGTCATCCCTCTCAAACTTCAAACCCACATCTGTGGTGCCACTTATGTACCTCAAAATCCATTTAGCTGCTTGCCAATGCTCTCTGCCTGGATCATGCATATATCGACTAACCATACTCACCGCCTGAGAGATGTCTGGTCGAGTACAAACCATGGCATACATCAAACTGCCAACCACACTAGTGTAAGGTACATTAGCCATATACTGTCTCTCTTCATCTGTACTTGGAGACTGAGAAGCACTAATTCTGAAATGAGTGGCTAAGGATGTACTGACTGGTTTAGTTTTCTCATCTATACCAAACCATTTCAGCACCTTCAAAAGATATTGCTTCTGTGTCAAACTCACTATGCCCTTTGCTCTGTCTCTAGCTATCTCCATCCCAAGTATTTTCTTGGCTTCACCAAGATCCTTCATCTCGAATTCAGAACTCAGCTGATTCTTCAAATTTTGAATCTCCTTAGCATTTTTAGAGGCAATCAACATGTCATCCACATATAATAACAGATATATGAAAGAGCTATCCTGCAACTTTCTGAAATAGACACAATGATCATACTCACTTCTGGAATATCTCTGCACTTTCATAAACTGATCAAACCTCAAATACCACTGCCTTGGAGATTGCTTCAACCCATAGAGAGACTTCTTCAACCTGCAAACATAATTTTCCTTCCCAGCTGTCTTAAACCCATCTGGCTGCAACATATAAATTTCTTCATCTAGGTCCCCATGTAAGAATGCAGTCTTCACATCCATCTGTGTCAATTCAAGATCAAACTGTGCTACCAAAGCTAACAAAATCCGAATAGAAGGATGCTTCACAACTGGAGAGAACACTTCATTATAGTCAATTCCTTCCTTTTGACCATACCCCTTTGCAACTAGTCTAGCCTTGAACCGAACACTGTCTTTTGGACCTTCTTTCTTCGTATATACCCACTTGCAACCGATAGCTTTCTTCCCCTTTGGCAATTGCACTAGATCCCAAGTCTTGTTCTTATGAAGAGAGTTCATCTCTTCATCCATAGCAACTTTCCAATCTGCATTTTCAGAACTCCTAGTAGCTTCTTTGAAGTTGGAAGGAACTTCATCATCAACAATGGGAAGAGCAAATGCAACTGTTTCTGTAAAGCGAGATAGTCGTTTGATATCTCTTCTTTGCCTTCTTGCTGCAATTGATTCTTCCTGCTGGGGAGGGTCTTGGATAGGAACTTCTTCCTCATCCTCAGTATCAACCACATCATCTTCATTTTGGGCAGGAGTAGAATTTTCAACTGAACGCTTTTCTAACTCCACCTGTTGGAGAACTCTCGCACCAGTCGACTGAGAGCACCTATCAGTCGACTGTCCCGAGCTAATCTTCAACTTCTCTTCATCAGGATCACCAGTCGACTGCATATGAGGACCAGTCGACTGTCCCGAGCTGATCATGCTGGTCTCATCAAAGGTAACATCCCTGCTGATTACTAACTTTTTCTGTTCTGGACACCACAACCTGTAACCTTTGACACCAGTACTGAAACCAACAAATATAGCCTTTTTGGCTCTTGCATCAAGTTTAGTTTCAGTTACATGAAAATAAGCAGGACAACCAAATATATGCAAAAAACTATAATCAGATGCAGGTTTACCACTCCATACCTCAATAGGTGTTTTGCCTTCTAGTGCTGCAGATGGTAAACGGTTGACAATGTGGCTTGCATATATAACAGCTTCTGCCCAAAATGTCTTCTTCAATCCGGACTGTGCTAGCATACATCTCACCTTCTCAAGTAAGGTTCTGTTCATCCTTTCTGCAACCCCATTTTGCTGTGGAGTCTTCCTAACTGTGAAGTGCTTCTGGATCCCTTCATCTTCACACAATTTCAGAAACGGATCGTTCTTGTATTCCCCTCCATTATCTGACCTCAGAACCTTAATCTTCCTTCCAGTCTGGTTTTCAACTTTCTTCTTCCAACTTGTGAACAATGTCAAAACTTCATCTTTGTGTTTCATGGTATATACCCAAACTCGTCTGGAGTAGTCATCAACAAATGTAACAAACCAGTGTCTACCACTCATAGAAGGTGTCTGAGTAGGGCCCCAAACATCTGTGTGCACATAATCGAGGATACCCTTTGTCTGATGTACAGCTGTACCAAATTTCACCCTAGTTTGCTTACCTAACACACAATGTTCACAAAATTCCAACTTGCAACCTTTAGCATCTTTAAGCAACCCTTGCTTCACAAGCCCCTGCAAGGCCTTTTCTCCTGCATGCCCGAGTCGCATATGCCACAACCTAGTAGAGTCGGGAACAACCTGTTTAGGCTTTTCAGTTACACTGGCAGCCTGACCCAAATATGTTTTTCCCTGCAAGAAAAACAAGTTCCTTTTCCTTTGTCCTTTCATCACCACAAGTGCTCCGTTAGTCACCTTCAGAATGCCACCTTCACTAGCAAATTTCATTCCACTGGCCTCCAAAACACCAAGTGAAATCAAATTCTTTTTCAAATCTGGAACATACCATACATCTGAAAGCTCCCTAATAAGACCATCGTGCATTAGCAATTCAATCTTCCCGATTCCTACCTTCTTACAAGGTGCATCATTTCCCATCAAAACTACCCCACCATCCATATACTCTAAGGAAGTAAACCACTCCTTTTTCCAAGACATATGATAGGAGGCTGCTGTATCAAGAAACCATACTTCTTGATAAAGTGAGGGACTAGTTGCAAGTGTATAAGAAAAATCATCGTCACTATCTACATTATCAACAATCACATTTGCAGTCGAATTTCCCTTATTTCGTAGCTTAGGACAATCCTTTTTCCAATGCCCCCTTTCATGACAGAAAGCACATTCATCTCTGGCTGGTATCTTTCTGTCCTTTGAAACTCCTCTCGATTTGGAACGAGATTTGTTTCCTTTATTCCCAGATTTGGTCTCAGATCTGGTCTCAGTTCTGCCCCTTACAATCAATGCTTCAGAAGTTTCTCTATCAACCATTTTATCCCTTCTCCTAGTTTTATTATTCAACAGGGCATTTGCAACATCTTCATATTTAACAGTGTCTTTTCCATATATTAAAGTAGTTGCTAAATGATCATAACATTCGGGTAATGAATTCAACAGAATTAGGGCTTTGTCTTCATCTTTAATTTGCTCATCCAAATTTAACAAATCAGCCAATAATTTATTAAATGATTCAACATGAGCGTTCATAGACATACCTTCAGTATAGGTGAAGCGAAAAAGTCTCTTCTTCAAATACAGCCGATTCTCCAAACTTTTCCTCATGTATTTGTCTTCGAGTTTCTTCCACAACACCGCAGCAATGGTATCCCTCATCAAATCATACTTCTGAGCCTTCGCGATAAAGAGCCGAATAGTTCCACACGCAACTCGATTCAACTTCTTCCAATCTACATCGGACATATTCTTTGGTTTTTCTTCCTCCAAAGCAACATCTTGTTCTTGTTGAACCAGAACATCCAACACCTCACACTGCCACATCCCGAAATTGTTTGTTCCATCAAATTTTTCAACTTCAAATTTTGCGTTGTGAATCGTTGTTCTGGACGAACTTGATCCCACAACATCCTTGGTTGCATCTGCTTCACTCGCCATCTCCCTCTAGGTCGAACCGAAAGCTCTGATACCACTTGTTGTGCGGAATACGAATGGACCACCAATCAAAGAGAGAAATAGCGAAGAAAAACAGAAAACAAACAAACACAAGGACACAAAGATTTAATGTGGTTCGGCAAAACAAGTGCCTACATCCACGGGGCGGTTGGGGTTTCTTCTTCAAATAATCACCAATGGGTGAAACAAACCCTTACAGAGATGACGGCTGCAAAATCCGAATAGAGGTCTCTCTCTTTACAAAACCCTAACGGGTGTATTTATAGGGAAACTACTGGGCCTTTCGAAATGGGCCTTTTCTAGTTCACAAACCCGTCTACAGTCGACTGGTCTTCTTACCAGTCGACTGGTATTTAGTTCTGGACAGTCGACTGAGACACACCTTCAGTCGACTGCTGCTGCTGTATCCTTAGCCTTTGAAACTTCTCTCTGGACAGTCGACTGGTTCCCATAGTCAGTCGACTGATGTACTGGAACTTTCGATTGCTGCAGATACGACGGATATAAACAAACTGAACCAGAATCGAGCCATTATCCTACACTTGCAACCAATGAGATTGTTCCTCCAACACATTCCTAACAAAATGTACTAGAATAAAACTTCTTGGTGAACTCCATTATCGATAACTAATTCATTCATACAAATATTCTGGAAGTTGAATCCTTCCCTTAAACCTACTTGTTTGGATTGGACTATATCTAATAACTTATATTTTCATTACTCTTTATTCTTTAACGTGATATAGAAGTTTCCGAGAATCATGCTGTGTCCATCTGAATCTAATATATCTAATGTTTTCAAAGTGCGAACTTCTCTGTGTTAAGTTATGTTTTAACAGACATTTATTTTCTTAGATTCTTTCACTCAAAATGTCAATCTGAACTTAGTAGTGAGTAAGGTCATCTTTATGCATAAACTCTTTTGCCCTTTTCTTCAACATTTCTTGGTCCTTCGTTACACTTACAATCAGAAATTTAGACTACTACTGTTATTTTTTAAGTGCTAGTTTATTTTTATCTCTTGTTATTACTGCATGTTACTTTTTTTTTTGATTTTATGGTGAATTTTCAAATAATTATTCCTTCGGTAATTTATAAAAATTTTGTAGATTCTGCCAGTAAGAAATTTTTTGTAGTTATTTTCTGAAATATTTTCTATAATTCCATCTATGTCGTTAGAGTTTTTCTTCGGTTAACCGGATATTTTTGACCCTTAAAGTGAATAATTCCTGACTCTGTTAGTGTTTGTGCCTCCATGTCCCTCTTTGAAAAACTGAAGAATACAGCTGTACCTTACAAGGAAAAACCCTAACACCCTTGTGTCTTGCATCATCTTGCTTACCCACTTTGTAGTGTGCCTTCGTTTTCAATTTGTTAAATTATTGATTCACCTTTAATGAGTTTGGATTTCCTTAAATGGGAATAAGTTAGGGTAGATGGACTGTAAGATACTTACATGATTGAAACTGTAACATTGTGGACGTTGACTTTCCCTTTGTGCATACTCCCTTAAAGGTATTCTATTAATCTCTGTGATATTGAGTAAATTAGATTAGGGATGGCATTCGGGTCACTCGGGCCGGGCTGGACTAGCCCGGGCTTTGCCCTGTCCCGGGCCTACCCGGGTCGGGCTCGAAGACATCACGGGCCGGACCGGCTAGTGGGGGAAAACCCTGGCTCGGACCTGGCCCCCGGCCCCAATGGTGGGGGCCGGGCTGGGCCAGTTTGCGGTCCGGGCCGATTTTTGAGGGGAATTTGTTTTTTTTAATATATTAAAGATCAAGTATTAAATTGTAATTTCATAACAATTGCAAAGAACCAAGTATTAAATTGATTCAATAAATTTGAAATTTTTAAATAAAATGAAGTACATGAATAAAATTTCATACAAATAGATCAAATTGCAAAACAAGGGAATAACTTGAATTTAGAGGTCGAGATGACCTCTATTTATTATGTTTTGAGAGGAAGAAGTTCAAGAAAACCCAACTAATTAAGAGATATAGATGAGAATAATCAACTATTTTAAATCTACAAATTAAACATATATTAAAATACCGCATGAGTGTTTGAAGTTTGAAGAATGAATGTTGAGAGGGTTGAGACTTGAGAGCTTGTAGTAGACTAGTAGTATTGATTGTTGTTGTTGATCACTTGATTGTTGTTGTAGACTAGTAGTATTGAGAGATAGTAGAGAGAATGAGAGGTTTGAGTGAATTAGTGAAGAGAAATGAAAGAAATGATGTGGTATATATAAAATATACAATTTTTTTGATTTCCTAAAGTACCCCCCAAAACTAGCCAGTATAAATCGGTTGGGGGCAATTTGGTAATATTATTTTTTTTTAATTTCTGAAAGAAAAAAATACTATAGCAACGGTCGGCTATCCCAGACCTGTTGCCACCCCTAGATTAGATCATTACAATGTGAGATGATTTGACCTAACATGACTTTGAACTCATGCGTAGACCTAATAAATGTCGAGCCATTTCTGAACCGTTTTGAGCAACAGGGATACTTATCGAAGATACAACATTTTATGATTTCATTACTAAGATGTCCATAGTGACTTAACTCTCCATTTTTATGCATCGATCTGATGAGACTAATTGGAGCTTTGAGATATTACCGAGACATACCTTGCTGCTTATGTGTTTTAGACATACTCCACTATATACATTGGTACAATTGAATGTTACATATATCCTTCTATACATAGAAAATTTGAAAGATTTATGCTATTTCAGTTGTACGTCTTAAATATCTACGTCTAAATAATTCCATAAAGGTGGATGTCTGTGATTGTTTGTATGCACATGTTCAGTATTGTCAGGGATTGGAGGAGGGGGTGTGATGGAGGAATAAGCCATGCCCCTCAGGCAACTTTAAGAAATATCTAGAGTTAATTTCGCTAAGTCTTATCTTATTGGTCTGGGGAGGTGTGACGAGGTGTCCCCCGCCCTGTTGGCTAATGTCCTTGAATGCAGAGTTGGGAGGTTCCCAATCAAATACTTAGGTGTTCCCCTGCGGCCGGGGCAACTCAAACGTAGTGATTGGGCTATTCTAATTGAGAGAATTGAGAAATGTCTCCCCGGGTGGAAGAGGAAACACCTCTCGCTAGGAGGCAGGATTACCCTCATTAATGCGGTCCTCTCCAATCTTCCTATTTATTGGATGTCCATCTACGAATTTCCCATCTGGGTTATCAACAAGATTGATAAGATTCGTAGGGATTTCTTGTGGAAGGGGGGCCGAGAAGATGGTAAAGGCCTGCCTCTTGTCAAATGGAGCCAGGTATGTAGGAAAAAAGAGTTTGGAGGGTTGGGACTTTTGAATCTCCGAGACATGAATAGGGCCCTTCTTTGTAAATGGTGGTGGAAGATCCATGCGCGCCTGCCCCAAGACCACTGTTGGGCTCGATACAGGAGGTGCAGACGCTTCAAATTTGGGGGGGGGCAGCATCGTAGAAACGTGTCCCCAATGTGGAGGGGAATTGACAAGCTCGGCGAGCTCTTCCACAGTCATTCCCCAAGTATTGTGGGGAATGGGACTAGTACCCGTTTTTGGCTAGACGCTTGGGCCGGCCCAAACTCCCTTGCCTCTTTGTTCCCGGAGAGTTTTGAGCATGCCCTTGATAAGCATGCTCTTGTGGCAGAATGCTGGGGCAGGTCCTCCTGGCGCCCCAGATTTGCGCCCCCTCTAGCTATCTTCAGCGCCCCCATTATCACCTTTTTAGGGGGTTCCCTTAGAGTGTCGGAGCTCTCGACTGACCAGAGAGGTTGGCGGCTAAACCCGTCCAACCAATTTTCGGTCAACTCCATGTACTCAGTTCTATCTGATGGAGGGATTAGATGTGCCCTCAGTAGAGTCATTTGGAAGTCTAGCGCACCGCACAAGGTCCTCGCCTTCCTATGGTTGGTCTCTAAGGATGCAATTCTCACGAGAGTCAATCTTGCTAAGAGGGGTTTGATTACCATGGTCTCCTGCCCTAGGTGCGGGCATGGAGAGGAAGATATTAGTCATCTTTTCCTTGAATGCATTTTTAGTAGGCGGGTATGGGAGTTCCTTCTTTTGGGCTTGGGAATCAGGAGATTTCCGACGAGAGTTAATAACTTATGGGGAGAATTCCGGATATCGAAGATTGGTCGAGAACAAGTGAGAGAGTGGGACTGTCTAGTTGCAGCTACTTTATGGGTCATCTGGCTTGATAGAAATGATTCATGTTTTAGAGCTCATTCATGTAACTTTACTCAGTTAATTTATAAAATCTTGTCTCTCACTTCGTATTGGTTGACTCTCCCAGGTGTTAGGAAGAAAGTCAAGACGAGGATCGTTTTCCCAGATGGAGATGCTGGCCCGGGTCATGCCAACTTCTGATCCACACTTCCAGTCGGGCAGACCAGGACTTCGGTCGATCTTGCTTTTCTTCTGTGTTTTGATGCATTTTCAGATTTGGGGAAAGGATGTATTTTGAGTTGTTGTATTTTGGGAGGAGTTGCTGACTTTGTAGCAAGGCTCTATTATGTATTTGCTTAAGTTATCTATGAGATTTGATGGCAATTCTCTTGCCATCTTTTATTCAAAAAAAAAAAAAAAAAAAAAAAAAAAAACTTTAAGAAATATCCTAATATAATTATAGAATAGAAATTGATACTATTTCCTACTTCTTTTTAAAAAAAAGGTCATTGTGTTTCACCCAAAATTGGACGTCACTATGCAGTAGAAGCTTTGTAAAAGAGATGACAAAATTTTACAATTGGTTGGGATATAATGCCAACCATCTATCGTTAGTCGCTTTGTGCAAAATTCCTAGCTAAGGTCCTTGTAAAATAATGGACAAAAGATGGGTTAGTTGTTTCCTTTGTTTTCTCGAAGACTGCGATTAACAGTTAAGAAAGGTAATTACATATTTATATATTTTGTATCTTTTTTACTTTTGCACATAAGTCACTGATTAAGACAAGATCCAAACAGTATCCATCGACTCATTCTTATTTCTAAAACAGGAGAAGCCACATAATTGCTGATTATTTTAGTTACAGCGTTGTCAGAATAGATAATAAAACCGAAATACTGAATGTATCTGTCTGAATGCATACACTCCTACATAAGCGTTCTGGTCAGCGCTATTATTATTTATCTAAATGTTACATCCTTTTCATCAACAAGCCTTCCCATTTGACAACTTTTTAATCAAATTTTTTTTTTTTTGGACAACTTCCTGTTTAGCAGGATATCAGCATGTACTCAAAGCAAACATCTTTGTATTCTTTGTTTGAACAATTCTTATTGCTAAGTCATCTATGATAGTTGCAAGCAGTTGATTAAATTTATGGACAGACCAGAGAACGTGCCAATGTCAAAGTACAAGATTTCTTTGATAAAATTGTTTGCCTTTAGATCCTATGAAAAAGATAAAATTAGACCACTTTTATGAAGTTGGAAAATTTGGAAATTTTAAAACTTCTGTGGTTGTATTGAAAATTTGAAGGTTTCCTTCTTGCTGGCTGGCCAATAAATTCTCTTAATTCCTCTTACCATGCCAAGGTCTAACCTCCTTTGAGAACTAAATTACCCCCAACAAATTGAATTACTCATGACTATTGTGTGCCTTCTCCATCATTAAATTTTTACTCTTTCCCTTTACAACATCTCTACAATATGGATTCAAATACATTCATAAGGCTAAAGGGTTAAAATATTCTTACTCTCTTTATAAGATCTCTTCTCTGAGGGTGGATGAATGAGGGGGAATGGTTTTTATCATAAATTCTATTTGAGGTATCATCTAAAATTTTCAAAGCTCGTCTTGAGTTTCTTCCCAAAGCCATATGAACCAAAGAACTGTGATCGCTGATTCACCTAACATCATATTGATAGAACATATTCCGGTTCTTATAAGAAACTATATTTATGGGCATTCATTCTCTTCTCAGAAGATAATACTTTAGTTAACGTATTCTTAGATTGTAATAGTTTAGAAACTCAGATCATTCAATTATATAGAGTGGCCAAGTTTGTAGAAATAAACTATAAATTTAAATGGTGACTATGGGTCATATATGATTATATGTTGTAAGTTGGATTTATAAACTGTGAATATCATGACAAGAGGTGTTTTTGCATTACTATAAAGAGTTTTGCTGCTTCCCCCTTCCTATTACTTCCACAATTTGCATCTAAAATTCATAGCACATAGGCATCTTTGCTTTCAAAATTTTGACATTCTTAACTATTTCCTTTTATACTTCGCTTAAGGATTTAACCAGGTTTCTATATTTCCATTTCTTTTTCATTAAGGTGATTCTCAAAACTATGTTGCAGTAGGGATCTTTCCAAGATACTTGTGGACACACCGATATGTTATTCCCTAATGTCTTAAATATATTCTTGTCAGTTTGCTACCTAAAGATTTAGTATCCTTACCTTTTCGTTCCATCGTTTCTTTTGGTCAACATGGTTCTTTTGTTCCCTTAAACACGGTTTTTGAGATAGTATATATGGTATGTCACTGTTTTAAAAATCGGTCTAGGCAGCCGCCTAAGTGGTGCCTAGTCGCTAGGCGGTTCCTAGGCATTTGAAAAAAATCGGTTTGACCTATTAGGCGGGTCTAGATGGGGTTTAGGTGGGTCCAGGCGGATTTGGGCGGGCCTAGGCGCACCCAAATCATAACACAGAGCTTAGCCGATCCAACCCAACCCGGACCCGTTTAAAAAATGATTTTCGGGTCTAGAAGGAGTTAAGAGACTTGGTTCATATTAGTAGTAGTAGTAATAGTTCTAAGGTGGTGTCTTTTGCTTGTAGTTGTAGGTGTGGTCGGGTTGTTTGTTTTCAAGTTGAGGATTTAGCGTTATTGTTTCGATATAAACTTATCAATGAAACGGGATGACAACAGTCTTCCTATATTCAAAAATATATATACTTATATAGCTACTACATATTTAGACAATCATCTAATTAAGAAGAGATAGCTTATGTTAATTTCCCTTTACCCTTATGTTAATTAAGAAGAGATGTGTTCAAGGGGGCAAGTCGTTCATTCAGGTCAATGGTAAGCCGGGCAAAGAAATTAAATGCAAAAGAGGACTCAGGCAGGGGGACCCTTTGTCATCAATGTTGTTCGCGTTAGTTGCAGACGGCTTAGCTGAAATGGTCAAGAGAGGCCGAGATCAAGGTTTTATAAAGGGTATAAGGGTAAAGGGAATTACTGAAGCGATATCAATCCTACAATACGCCGACGATACGCTATTATTTGGAGCAGCCAAGGAGGAGGAGATGGGTGCTATTAAACTGGCCTTACAATGTTTTGGGGCATGGTCCGGGCTTAAAGTTAATCTGGCCAAAACGGCTGTCATCCCGATCAGCGAACAGCTATCAGTTCCTATCGAGGGAATCCAGAGTTTTTTTGGGTGCGATAGAGGAAGTTTTCCCCTAACCTATTTAGGGGTGCCTATTAGGCCGGGCGCCCTGCAAAGATCCGATTGGGTACCCCTCATTGAAAAGATAGAGAAGAAACTAGCCGGATGGAAGGGACGTTTATTAACTTTAGGTGGCCGTGTTACCCTGCTTAATTCGGTGCTGAGTAGCCTACCCACGTTCCTTATGTCGATCTATGAGATGCCGCAGTGGGTGATCAGGAGGATTGATAAAAGCAGAAGAAGGTTCCTATGGAAAGGCGCGGACGAATCCAGCAAAGGTTTACCACTGGTAAAGTGGGGTAGAGTTTGCAAAAGAAAGGAATTTGGAGGATTAGGGATCCTTAACCTTAGAGACATGAACAAGGCGTTGCTGAGTAAATGGTGGTGGAAGATGAGGAGAAGACGAAATCAGTGGTGGTGTATTTCATTTGAAAGGTATAGAAGGAGGAAGGCGAACCGTTTTGGAGGGAGAAGGGCATCAGGGAAATATTCAGCTCTTTGGAAGGGAGTCGCTAAAGTAGGTCAATTATACCACGCTCATACTAGGTGTTGGGTAGGAAAAGGGAAGGATACAAGGTTTTGGTACGATAAGTGGTGTGGGGACTCAAGTCTGAGCAGTCTATTCCCAGAAGCAGCAGAGGCGACGATTAATACCAACACCACTGTAGCGGAGGTGTGTCGTAGCAGGAGGATCTCGTTGGAGATTAGGGGACAAGTGACCCAGAGTGAGATCGACGTATTCACTAGACTCAACAAGGTCGTTCAGGAAGAAGGGAGATTTAATGACAGTATGGACGATAGTAGAGAGTGGCTTCTGGAGCGTACCGGGGACTTCACGGTTTCTTCATTATACAGGCGCATCAACGACGGAGGAATGCGATGCAAGGAAGCCAAAATCATTTGGAATCTGTCCGTTCCTCATAGGGTCAAGATTTTTGCATGGCTAGTGAGGCATAATGCAATCCTTTCGAAGGTCAATTTGCAGAAAAGGAAGGCGACAATCGTAACGCTTTGCGGGGTGTGCGAGAGAGAGGAAGAGGATACCGATCATCTTTTATTTACGTGTCCTAATGCTAAACTAGCTTGGGAGAATATCTGTATTCGGATTGGGGTGGCTCAAATCCCAAAATGCAGTGCACATGTCTGGGGTAAATGTCGGGTAGAGTTAGGGGGCATTAAGGATAGAGATGATTGGGGTATTGCTGCTGCAGCAACGATGTGGGGTATTTGGTTGACGCGGAATGATTTATGCTTTCGTAATTCAAAATGTTCAATGATAGGACTTATGCACAGAATTCTAACATTTGCTCATGATTGGACAGGTAACCGGGGCGCTGTGAAACGCCTGCGGATGGAGGATGAGGAATAGGAGGCATACGAATCGTTGCCAGGGTTAGCAGCTGGAGACTGTCGATTGGATGTTTTGGTGCCATGGGATGGTGGCAGTCCTAGAGTTGCTACAGATAGGTGCCCTCGGGCAATGTATCACTTGTATCTTACCGCTTTCTAGTATCCTAGTTTGATGTAGCTGTAGTATTTTCTGGTAGTCGCTTCTATGTATTTCTTTGATGTTCGGTAGTAGGTTTAGACTGATCTATGTATGCTGTACTACTTTGTTTCTTTAATATTGCATTAATGAAACGATGACGATGTCATCTTTTATCAAAAAAAAAAAAAAAAAAAAAAAAAAAAAAAAAAAATTTCCTGAAATTGTTTTCATAGAAGGAAAACACACAACCCAACATTACAAATTGTCAGTTGGAGTTCATTGAAAACCACTAGTACAACATTGTTTGCCTCCAAGATATCAAATCTACCGATGCTTTTGATTATGAAAAGATAAGTCAATCCATATTTCAAAAGAGACGGACTAGATCTAGTATAATAGTTTATTTTCTCGATACATCTAATTAAGATATTAAAAATTATGATCATTATCCTGACAAATCATCACTCTAGCCAAATATGTTTCCAAAATCAACACCTTGATGCAATTGTCTTTTAGACTTTCAAAAACTCATCTTGCAATAGCAAGGAGAAAAATCAAGGGTAAGAATGAGGAGTAATGCATGGTGGAACAACAAAACAAAACCAAAAGATAAATTGGGGCCAAAATAATTTTTTTAAAAAAAAAGACTAGCACCTAGCCACCTAGGCCCCCGCTTACAAGATCTAGGCTCCAAGCCTCCATCGGCCGCCGACTACCGCCTAACGACTTTTAGAACATTGCCATTTCCGTACTTCTCTATTGTTACTTCTGTAGATGGAGGTTATCGGAATCTTTGTTTAATTAGTCTATGCATTATACCCTTCTATGTTCTCTTAACTCGTCTACTTAGATTCGCTCATTTGAAACGTCTTTTCCAGCCTAGATAATATTATGTGTGTTCTCATGGTCTCTACATGTATGCTACTTAGATCAGTTAACTAATGTATTTATTATATATTATAGGCGATCTACAGAATTATCTTTGGTGATTCGCCAAACCACGATCGCAGGTAATGTTCTGAAACCTATTGGGGATTCTCTTTTGATGTATGTAATCCTGCTTGTTTTGAATATTTTTTGGCTTTTCTTTTCGTGTTTTTCTGCACACTTTTCAGATTGATATATTTGTCCAAGTTCTTCAAGCTGATGATGGTAAGTCAACTTTTTATCCTTTCAATTTCATCAATTTATCTGTTTCTTTTCTCATGAAACGAGTTCTTCTGTACTTATTTTATATTTGAATGACTTGCATTTCGTTTAGGGACGAGATCGGCGTGCATTAATGCTGCTACACTAGCACTAGCAGATGCAGGGATTCCAACGAAGGATCTTGTTACCTCTTGTAGTGCTGGATATCTTTGTACAACTCCTTTGCTGGGTCTGGTTATTGACCTTATCTTCATTTATCCGTTTATCTTCCTAGAAACCCAAGTAACTGGATGGAAGTCTTGAATTAAATATTTCTGTTGACAGATCTGAACTATGTAGAAGACAGTGCAGGGGGTCCAGATGTCACGGTTGGAATACTAGTAAAGATGGGCAAAGTGACTCTCCTTCAGGTTTATTAATGATTAATCCTTGCTTAAGAATATAAACTTTATCTGTAGGTTTTCTGTTTGAATGCATATTATTTTGACATCCTTGTTTGATGACATGGAGGATGATCTAGTTTATTTCCTCTGCTTATTCCAATTATTTATTGAGCAGAGAAATTGCATCTGGAGCTTGGACATGATATGATAACTGAAAAAGTTGAAATTTATAAAAGAAAATTCTAAGCGAGACCTTGTATGGCATTGCATTGTTAAGTATAGATTAGATGGAGATAACATACGTTTGCATAGTTTGAAGCTTAGTGTCTGTAGGTCTCTGCCATTCAACTATCAGTAATGTCAGGCTAATTAGATGTATCCATAGGCAACATCCCAATACAATACGTCCTTCTTTGTATCAACAAACATTTGGAAATATTACACCAAATTTTCTACTGACTATTTTAGGGCAACACTTTCAGTCCTCATTCGATAAAGTTATATGAATGTCTGTGAACACATAAACACGGTCTAATTACTTAATGAGCTGTGTGCCAATAAAAGCAGTGAGAAAATGAGAACTCCAGCCTCAAAGCTAATTAGGAAAGGTTATCTCTAATATAGGTCCCTTAAGAAATGTTTATTGGGCATTAAGTCCCCCCAAATTATAATAAACACAGTCAGGGCCCCCAAATGGAAGTTACTAGTTAAATTGGATTCCTAGTTAGTAAACTCAGCTTAGATGTGGAATTTTTTGTTTAAACTAACGGGTGGGGGGAAATTCAGAAGAAGGGAGAGAAGTAACATTCGTGGCGGATTTAGAAAGGCTGAAGAGTGAAGGCGCATATAGGGTTGGTGACAAAGAATGACAGGAAGAAGAGAGAGAATATGATGTTAGGCTCGAATTAGAATTAGTACTACTATCAGAATTACGTTAATGTTTGAGACTTGGGTAAGGGTTATCCTTGTAAACAGTAATGGATGTTATGCTGAGTATAATCAACAGAAGGGTTTATTGTAACCGGTAACCACTGATAAGCAACTTATATTACTAATGAGCCCTATTAAACATTTCAGTAATGTAAAGGCTGAGGTTCGATAAATGGCAACCAAACTGCTACCATATCAGTTAATGCTTATATAAGAATATACCAGTGTAGTCACTTACTAATGTTCCACTGTTAATTAGTTAATGATGTATTGAATTATTGCACGTGAATGCTTGAGCTATTATCTTTGGTCAATGCTCTGGAATGTTTTCTGGGTGGCCATTTGTCTTTATTTTTGTCTTAAAGAAACACCTAATGAGGTTTATTAAGATAAAATTCTTGATATCACTCCTATAAGTAAGGCTAATGGACGTACTTTGTTGTCTTCCATTTGAAGGGCATATATCTACATTGTACCCACCATTTAGCATTATTATCTCTGTATTTGATTTTTTGAGGCAAAATATCTTTAGGTTTGTTGCTCTCAAGTTTGTTGTCATAGCCGTCTCTCTGCGTTAGTGAGAGCCTGGTGAGTTTACATTTTACTCATTACTTCGCTCCTTGTGTCTTGGCTCGGAACTACCCATGAATTTTTTTGAAGGCAAGAGATGAGGCTTAATGCCTTCCTCTAGATGTAAATTGACTGTAAGAGGCATTTCGGTGTATTGAATTCATTTTAAATTGATCACGTTTTATGGATGAGCACATTTATTTTAGAAAATGTAAAACTACCTAGGAAACCTTATTGTTCTTCGTGTCTCTTTAGCTTCTCTTTTTTTGCATTAGAGTTGAATGTAGTTCCATAGATCTTATTTTTATATTAATAAGCGTAAGTTTTTTATTTGTGGTCTTGTGTCATGAATCAGTATTTTCCTTGTATAGCCACATATACCTCAAAGAGGTATAATTCCTTGTCGCCAGCAATGTATTAGTCATAGAACACCTTTCCATGTTTACTCTAAAGCTACTTAGACATTTTCTATGATTTAACATTCGTGATCATGCATCAAACTTTCTGATGCATTTGTGTCTCTCGTGTCAAATATGGCTGCCATGGTTGGTGGCTGCCATGGTTGGTGCACCCTCCCCCACCAACCCCCCCACCTACCATTGGGAGGCTATATAAAGCCTCCCTTCCCCTCTCTTCAGAATCATCCCCTCCTTCATCCCCTCCTTCATCCCATCCTCACTCATAAGAGAAGAAGAGAAAGAAAGAGAGTTAAAAGAAATTTGGGTTTGGGTTTTTTTGAGTGTGTAAAACACTTTGTAGAGAGAGAGAATTTTTGTGAGAAAAAATTCTTGGGGTTTTGGGTTGTGAGTATTTTTTGAGTGTTTTGTGAGGAAAAACACTTTGAACAATTTTCTCCCCTACAGTAAAGATCTGCAGCAGCTCCGGAGACGTAGGCACCAAATTGTGCCGAACTCCTTATCAATTTTTGTGTGTGCTATTTTAGCTTACATTTCGCATTCTTGCTAATCTGGTGAAAGGGAAAAGTTGTGTTTTTTTCCCAACAACTGGTATCAGAGCTCTGGTTGTGATTTCTGTCGAAGAATAGTCAGAAACGATCCAGAAGAAGCCAGATTCGAGTGGGAGCGATGGCCGCAGACGAAGGGAAGGTGAAAATTGAAAAGTTCGATGGTGCGGACTTTGGCTTTTGGAAGATGCAGATTGAAGATTATCTGTATCAGAAAAAACTGTATCAACCTCTCTCGGGGAAACAACCAAAAGACATGGAGGAGGAGGACTGGGCTCTTCTCGACCGACAAGCCCTTGGAGTTATCCGGTTGACGCTCTCCCGTAATGTTGCTTTCAACATCGCAAAGGAAAAGACCACGGCGGGTCTTATGGCGGCTCTCTCCAGCATGTACGAGAAGCCATCGGCCTCAAACAAAGTTCACTTGATGAGGCGGTTATTTAACTTGCGGATGACGGAAGGCGCATCGGTGGCTCAACATCTGAACGAACTCAACACAATCACAACCCAGTTGAGTTCCGTAGAAATTGAGTTCGATGATGAAGTTCGGGCTTTGATTCTCTTATCTTCTCTACCAGACAGTTGGAATGCTACTGTTACAGCAGTCAGTAGTTCGTCAGGAAATAGTAAATTGAAGTTCGACGATGTTCGGGATCTGGTATTGAGTGAAGAAATTCGGCGGAGAGAATCAGGTGAAGCATCAACATCCTCCTCAGCTTTGCACACGGAGTCAAGAGGAAGGACTTCAGAAAGAAACTTTAATCGCGGCAGATCGCAATCTAGACGGGGTAAATCTAGATCGGGAAAGAAAGCTTTCAACTGCTACAACTGTGGCAAGAGGGGTCACTTTCAACGGGACTGCCGAGCACCGAAGAAAGCTACCGGCACACAGGAATCTGCCAACGTGACCGAGGAAGCTGGCGATGCTATGATTCTAAGCGTCAACAGTCCGATTGAATCATGGATCTTGGATTCAGGGGCATCTTTCCACTCCACCCCATGCAGAGAAATCATGGAGAACTACGTTAGTGGTGATTTCGGGAAGGTTCATCTAGCCGATGATGAGACCTTGAAGATCGTGGGAAAAGGAGACATTCGAGTAAAGTTGCCGAACCGGACTACATGGAAGCTGCAAGGAGTGAGACATATTCCTGGCCTCAAAAGGAATTTGATCTCAGTGGGACAGCTGGATGGAGAAGGTTATTGTACAACCTTTTCAGGCTGTGAATGGAAGATTACCAAAGGAGCACTTGTTATTGCTCGTGGTAAGAAGACTGGTACTCTCTATGTGACCTCAAACTTGGAGAGTATCATTGCAAGTGCAGATGCTGATGAAAAATCAAATCTATGGCACCAAAGGCTTGGTCATATGAGCGAGAAAGGTATGAAGACACTCATATCAAAGGGGAAGCTGCCAGATCTGAAGAGCGTGGATGTTGGCCTATGCGAGGATTGTATCTTCGGCAAACAGAAGAAGGTCAGCTTTGCAAAGATTGGCAAGGCACCCAAGGCAGAAAAGTTAGAGTTGGTTCATACTGATGTATGGGGACCATCTCCGGTTCAATCTCTAGCAGGCTCATTGTATTATGTCACCTTCATTGATGATTCTACAAGGAAGGTGTGGGTATATTTTCTGAAGAAGAAATCAGAAGTCTTTGATACCTTCAGAAAATGGAAAGCCATGGTGGAAAATGAAACTGGTTTGAAAGTCAAGCGTCTGAGGTCTGACAATGGTGGAGAGTACACAGATCGTAGATTCAGAGAATTCTGCGCGAACAACGGCATCAAGATGGAGAAAACGATTCCCATGACACCGCAGCAGAATGGCGTAGCAGAGCGCATGAACAGAACTCTGAATGAACGTGCCAGAAGCATGAGAATACACGCTGGCTAACCCAAGATGTTCTGGGCTGAAGCCGTCAACACTGCTGCCTACTTGATCAACCGTGGGCCATCAGTACCTTTGGATGGTGGAATACCAGAGGAAGTTTGGAGCAAAAAAGAGGTAAACCTTTCACACTTGAAAGTGTTTGGTTGTATTTCTTATGTGCATATTGATTCTGCTGAAAGAAGTAAATTAGATCCGAAATCTAATAAATGTGTTTTTATTGGATATGGTGGTGACGAGTTCGGCTACCGATTTTGGGATTACGAAAATCGGAAGATCATCAGAAGCCGAGATGTCATATTCAATGAGAATGCGATGTACAAAGACAGATCAACTGCAGAATCAAGTAGCTCCAGTACACATGCTGAAACGAAGGAATTCGTAGAGTTCGAGGAGATATCTGGAAGTGATGTCCAGATTAGTCCTGAAGCAGTTCATGAAGAACCAAGAACGCCAGAAGTGAGACGCTCCTCCAGAATTCCTAAACCAATCCAGCGCTATTCGCCTTCTTTGCACTACTTGTTGCTAACTGACAGTGGAGAACCAGAGTGTTATGATGAAGCAATGCAAGTGGAGGATTCAGTCAAGTGGGAGTCTGCCATGAAAGATGAGATGGACTCGCTCATGTCAAATCAGACGTGGGAGTTAGCTGAACTACCACCAGGCAAGAAAGCTCTCCATAACAAGTGGATTTTCAGAATCAAAGAAGAGCACGATGGAAGCAAGCGCTACAAAGCAAGATTGGTAGTCAAAGGCTTTCAGCAAAAAGAAGGTATTGATTACAATGAAATTTTTTCTCCAGTCGTGAAGCTGACTACAATCAGACTGATATTGAAAATTGTAGCTGCAGAAAATTTACATCTTGAACAATTAGATGTAAAGACAGCTTTCCTTCATGGTGATTTGGAGGAGGAGATTTATATGAAGCAACCAGAAGGCTTCATACAGGCGAACAAGAAGAACCTCGTCTGCAGACTAAAAAAGAGCTTGTATGGCTTAAAACAAGCTCCCAGACAGTGGTACATGAAGTTTGATTACTTCATGAGCAGCAGCGGTTTCACAAGATGCCATGCAGATCATTGTTGCTACATCAAGAAGTTCGATAATAGCTTCATTATACTATTATTGTATGTAGATGATATGCTTGTTGCAGGTCCTGACATGCAAGAGATCATCAATCTGAAGCAAGAATTGTCGAAGCAATTCGCAATGAAAGATCTAGGCGCTGCAAAGCAGATTCTTGGAATGAGGATCAAGAGGGACACGAAGTCGAGGACTTTGATGTTATCGCAGGCTGAGTACATTAACAGAGTACTCTCCAGGTTCAACATGCAGGATGCTAAGCCAGTGAGCACACCTTTGGGTGTTCATTTCAGACTTTCCAAAGAACAGTCACCGAAGACGGAAGAAGAGCGTGCACACATGGAGAAGGTTCCGTACGCCTCAGCAATTGGAAGTCTGATGTATGCTATGGTTTGTACCAGACCAGATATTGCTCAAGCAGTGGGAGCTGTTAGCAGGTACATGAATAATCCAGGCAAAGTACACTGGGAAGCAGTTAAATGGATCCTCAGATATCTGCGAGGTACCACAGATAAAGCACTTTGTTTCAAAGGTAGAGATATGACACTCACAGGCTATGTGGATGCTGATTTAGCCGGAAATGTCGATATCAGAAAGAGCACTACAGGGTATGTCTATACTCTAGGAGGTACAGCCGTGAGTTGGGTCTCTCAGCTACAGAAGATAGTTGCTCTCTCTACAACTGAAGCAGAATATGTCGCTGTTACAGAAGCCAGCAAGGAAATGGTTTGGCTACAAAGTTTCTTGGAAGAACTGGGCCAGAAACAAGAAGACAATGTCTTATATTGCGACAGTCAGAGTGCTATCCATTTGGCAAAGAATCCGTCTTTTCATTCCAGAACAAAACATATACAAGTACGATATCATTTCATCCGGTCTCTTCTGGAAGATGGGATTTTGAAGTTAGAAAAGATCAGTGGAAGTCAAAATCCGGCGGACATGCTAACAAAGACGGTGACTATTGACAAACTGAAGCTATGCTCAGCTTCAGTTGGCCTACACGAATGATGAGACCGGAAAGAGCTGCTGCATTGATCGAGGTGTGAAGACTAATTGAAATTCGTCTTCAAGTGGGAGATTGTCAAATATGGCTGCCATGGTTGGTGGCTGCCATGGTTGGTGCACCCTCCCCCACCAACCCCCCCACCTACCATTGGGAGGCTATATAAAGCCTCCCTTCCCCTCTCTTCAGAATCATCCCCTCCTTCATCCCCTCCTTCATCCCATCCTCACTCATAAGAGAAGAAGAGAAAGAAAGAGAGTTAAAAGAAATTTGGGTTTGGGTTTTTTTGAGTGTGTAAAACACTTTGTAGAGAGAGAGAATTTTTGTGAGAAAAAATTCTTGGGGTTTTGGGTTGTGAGTATTTTTTGAGTGTTTTGTGAGGAAAAACACTTTGTACAATTTTCTCCCCTACAGTAAAGATCTGCAGCAGCTCCGGAGACGTAGGCACCAAATTGTGCCGAACTCCTTATCAATTTTTGTGTGTGCTATTTTAGCTTACATTTCGCATTCTTGCTAATCTGGTGAAAGGGAAAAGTTGTGTTTTTTTCCCAACAACTGGTATCAGAGCTCTGGTTGTGATTTCTGTCGAAGAATAGTCAGAAACGATCCAGAAGAAGCCAGATTCGAGTGGGAGCGATGGCCGCAGACGAAGGGAAGGTGAAAATTGAAAAGTTCGATGGTGCGGACTTTGGCTTTTGGAAGATGCAGATTGAAGATTATCTGTATCAGAAAAAACTGTATCAACCTCTCTCGGGGAAACAACCAAAAGACATGGAGGAGGAGGACTGGGCTCTTCTCGACCGACAAGCCCTTGGAGTTATCCGGTTGACGCTCTCCCGTAATGTTGCTTTCAACATCGCAAAGGAAAAGACCACGGCGGGTCTTATGGCGGCTCTCTCCAGCATGTACGAGAAGCCATCGGCCTCAAACAAAGTTCACTTGATGAGGCGGTTATTCAACTTGCGGATGACGGAAGGCGCATCGGTGGCTCAACATCTGAACGAACTCAACACAATCACAACCCAGTTGAGTTCCGTAGAAATTGAGTTCGATGATGAAGTTCGGGCTTTGATTCTCTTATCTTCTCTACCAGACAGTTGGAATGCTACTGTTACAGCAGTCAGTAGTTCGTCAGGAAATAGTAAATTGAAGTTCGACGATGTTCGGGATCTGGTATTGAGTGAAGAAATTCGGCGGAGAGAATCAGGTGAAGCATCAACATCCTCCTCAGCTTTGCACACGGAGTCAAGAGGAAGGACTTCAGAAAGAAACTTTAATCGCGGCAGATCGCAATCTAGACGGGGTAAATCTAGATCGGGAAAGAAAGCTTTCAACTGCTACAACTGTGGCAAGAGGGGTCACTTTCAACGGGACTGCCGAGCACCGAAGAAAGCTACCGGCACACAGGAATCTGCCAACGTGACCGAGGAAGCTGGCGATGCTATGATTCTAAGCATCAACAGTCCGATTGAATCATGGATCTTGGATTCAGGGGCATCTTTCCACTCCACCCCATGCAGAGAAATCATGGAGAACTACGTTAGTGGTGATTTCGGGAAGGTTCATCTAGCCGATGATGAGACCTTGAAGATCGTGGGAAAAGGAGACATTCGAGTAAAGTTGCCGAACCGGACTACATGGAAGCTGCAAGGAGTGAGACATATTCCTGGCCTCAAAAGGAATTTGATCTCAGTGGGACAGCTGGATGGAGAAGGTTATTGTACAACCTTTTCAGGCTGTGAATGGAAGATTACCAAAGGAGCACTTGTTATTGCTCGTGGTAAGAAGACTGGTACTCTCTATGTGACCTCAAACTTGGAGAGTATCATTGCAAGTGCAGATGCTGATGAAAAATCAAATCTATGGCACCAAAGGCTTGGTCATATGAGCGAGAAAGGTATGAAGACACTCATATCAAAGGGGAAGCTGCCAGATCTGAAGAGCGTGGATGTTGGCCTATGCGAGGATTGTATCTTCGGCAAACAGAAGAAGGTCAGCTTTGCAAAGATTGGCAAGGCACCCAAGGCAGAAAAGTTAGAGTTGGTTCATACTGATGTATGGGGACCATCTCCGGTTCAATCTCTAGCAGGCTCATTGTATTATGTCACCTTCATTGATGATTCTACAAGGAAGGTGTGGGTATATTTTCTGAAGAAGAAATCAGAAGTCTTTGATACCTTCAGAAAATGGAAAGCCATGGTGGAAAATGAAACTGGTTTGAAAGTCAAGCGTCTGAGGTCTGACAATGGTGGAGAGTACACAGATCGTAGATTCAGAGAATTCTGCGCGAACAACGGCATCAAGATGGAGAAAACGATTCCCATGACACCGTAGCAGAATGGCGTAGCAGAGCGCATGAACAGAACTCTGAATGAACGTGCCAGAAGCATGAGGATACACGCTGGCTAACCCAAGATGTTCTGGGCTGAAGCCGTCAACACTGCTGCCTACTTGATCAACCGTGGGCCATCAGTACCTTTGGATGGTGGAATACCAGAGGAAGTTTGGAGCAAAAAAGAGGTAAACCTTTCACACTTGAAAGTGTTTGGTTGTATTTCTTATGTGCATATTGATTCTGCTGAAAGAAGTAAATTAGATCCGAAATCTAATAAATGTGTTTTTATTGGATATGGTGGTGACGAGTTCGGCTACCGATTTTGGGATTACGAAAATCGGAAGATCATCAGAAGCCGAGATGTCATATTCAATGAGAATGCGATGTACAAAGACAGATCAACTGCAGAATCAAGTAGCTCCAGTACACATGCTGAAACGAAGGAATTCGTAGAGTTCGAGGAGATATCTGGAAGTGATGTCCAGATTAGTCCTGAAGCAGTTCATGAAGAACCAAGAACGCCAGAAGTGAGACGCTCCTCCAGAATTCCTAAACCAATCCAGCGCTATTCGCCTTCTTTGCACTACTTGTTGCTAACTGACAGTGGAGAACCAGAGTGTTATGATGAAGCAATGCAAGTGGAGGATTCAGTCAAGTGGGAGTCTGCCATGAAAGATGAGATGGACTCGCTCATGTCAAATCAGACGTGGGAGTTAGCTGAACTACCACCAGGCAAGAAAGCTCTCCATAACAAGTGGATTTTCAGAATCAAAGAAGAGCACGATGGAAGCAAGCGCTACAAAGCAAGATTGGTAGTCAAAGGCTTTCAGCAAAAAGAAGGTATTGATTACAATGAAATTTTTTCTCCAGTCGTGAAGCTGACTACAATCAGACTGATATTGAAAATTGTAGCTGCAGAAAATTTACATCTTGAACAATTAGATGTAAAGACAGCTTTCCTTCATGGTGATTTGGAGGAGGAGATTTATATGAAGCAACCAGAAGGCTTCATACAGGCGAACAAGAAGAACCTCGTCTGCAGACTAAAAAAGAGCTTGTATGGCTTAAAACAAGCTCCCAGACAGTGGTACATGAAGTTTGATTACTTCATGAGCAGCAGCGGTTTCACAAGATGCCATGCAGATCATTGTTGCTACATCAAGAAGTTCGATAATAGCTTCATTATACTATTATTGTATGTAGATGATATGCTTGTTGCAGGTCCTGACATGCAAGAGATCATCAATCTGAAGCAAGAATTGTCGAAGCAATTCGCAATGAAAGATCTAGGCGCTGCAAAGCAGATTCTTGGAATGAGGATCAAGAGGGACACGAAGTCGAGGACTTTGATGTTATCGCAGGCTGAGTACATTAACAGAGTACTCTCCAGGTTCAACATGCAGGATGCTAAGCCAGTGAGCACACCTTTGGGTGTTCATTTCAGACTTTCCAAAGAATAGTCACCGAAGACGGAAGAAGAGCGTGCACACATGGAGAAGGTTCCGTACGCCTCAGCAATTGGAAGTCTGATGTATGCTATGGTTTGTACCAGACCAGATATTGCTCAAGCAGTGGGAGCTGTTAGCAGGTACATGAATAATCCAGGCAAAGTACACTGGGAAGCAGTTAAATGGATCCTCAGATATCTGCGAGGTACCACAGATAAAGCACTTTGTTTCAAAGGTAGAGATATGACACTCACAGGCTATGTAGATGCTGATTTAGCCGGAAATGTCGATATCAGAAAGAGCACTACAGGGTATGTCTATACTCTAGGAGGTACAGCCGTGAGTTGGGTCTCTCAGCTACAGAAGATAGTTGCTCTCTCTACAACTGAAGCAGAATATGTCGCTGTTACAGAAGCCAGCAAGGAAATGGTTTGGCTACAAAGTTTCTTGGAAGAACTGGGCCAGAAACAAGAAGACAATGTCTTATATTGCGACAGTCAGAGTGCTATCCATTTGGCAAAGAATCCGTCTTTTCATTCCAGAACAAAACATATACAAGTACGATATCATTTCATCCGGTCTCTTCTGGAAGATGGGATTTTGAAGTTAGAAAAGATCAGTGGAAGTCAAAATCCGGCGGACATGCTAACAAAGACGGTGACTATTGACAAACTGAAGCTATGCTCAGCTTCAGTTGGCCTACACGAATGATGAGACCGGAAAGAGCTGCTGCATTGATCGAGGTGTGAAGACTAATTGAAATTCGTCTTCAAGTGGGAGATTGTCAAATATGGCTGCCATGGTTGGTGGCTGCCATGGTTGGTGCACCCTCCCCCACCAACCCCCCCACCTACCATTGGGAGGCTATATAAAGCCTCCCTTCCCCTCTCTTCAGAATCATCCCCTCCTTCATCCCCTCCTTCATCCCATCCTCACTCATAAGAGAAGAAGAGAAAGAAAGAGAGTTAAAAGAAATTTGGGTTTGGGTTTTTTTGAGTGTGTAAACACTTTGTAGAGAGAGAGAATTTTTGTGAGAGAAAATTCTTGGGGTTTTGGGTTGTGAGTATTTTTTGAGTGTTTTGTGAGGAAAAACACTTTGTACAATTTTCTCCCCTACAGTAAAGATCTGCAGCAGCTCCGGAGACGTAGGCACCAAATTGTGCCGAACTCCTTATCAATTTTTGTGTGTGCTATTTTAGCTTACATTTCGCATTCTTGCTAATCTGGTGAAAGGGAAAAGTTGTGTTTTTTTCCCAACATCTCGATCTTGTTTTTATCTTCCTATTGAGGTCTATAAACGAACTATATGTTCACTCTCCTGATATAAGAGAGAACACTTCAATTGCAATTTTACCGGTGCTGAAGGTGCTGGCAGCAAAACACTTTGTTGCTGCTATTTGTATATGAATATTTTTGAATGTAAAGCTACACATGCAATATTTCGTTAACTTCGACTCCCTTTTCACATCCAAAAAGCACACCCAGACAAAAGATGATTTTTCATTTTCTAATGTGATGATCCGGATTCAACCATAAATTGAATGGTTGTATACATGTGAATGGAAGTGGGAGCCTAATTTATGGTTGTATACATGTGAATGGAAGTGGGAGCCTAAGTGTCGATTACGCTTTTAGTTATACTTTGGCATCCCATTGCATCCTTTTAAGAATGTATTATATTGAACAATCTCATGGTCATCATGGAGCATGTTCTGTTTTCATTCTCATTCTGCTGCTACACATGTTTTGTTGTTGTTCAGTTCATCGGAACATATGACTGATATCCATGTTGCTACAAACTCAGATGGATGCAAAACTTCTAATGGATATATTTGAAAATGTCATGCAACTTGCAATTGAGGGCTGCAAAGCCATAGCTCAATACATTAGGGAGGTAAGAAATCTTGCAGTTTACTTAGTTTCGACCATTTGGTTATTTTTCAAGCAGAATGCTCACGGTCTTTGATACATACTAGCCCTCGTACTGTTCATGTGTTTACATTCCAGATAAACATATCCACAAAAATATGGCTATAATTGGCTTAAGTAAAAAATTTAACCCTGATACCACATATATGGCCTTTGCATCCACTCATTGGGAATACCTGTTGCTATTTAGCTTATTGATATGTTTGCTTATGTCCAAAGTGGGTTTTGGCTATCAGGTTCTCCTGGAAAATACCAAACAACTGGAGTATCGGAGAGGCTTTAAATGATGAGCAAAAGGTGTTTAGTTTTACTCTTAACTTGAATTCAGTCTCCACCTGTAACGCATATATGAAAATGCAGCAATAGCTAGGAGCTGAGCTACCTATTTGTGAAATGGATAGATAATGTTAAGAGATTCATCGGATGAACCTGTCTATAAACATTAAGAGATTCACTGCAAAATTGTTTGAAGTTGGTCATATGACTCGTATCCAATGTTCGCAATGTATTCTGATTGTAATCCCTTAAAGGAAGATGTCTCATCAAAATTACCTTTATAAATCCATGGATGCTGTTAATTGTCAATCTGGTCGTTGGCCTTAAGTTTAATTTGTATTTACGTGGTCACATATTGCTTTTATGAATCTCCCAATCTGAACTTTGTTAACCGATTGATTGCTATCTTCATGTCTGACTAACTCGATGACTTATAACTCAAAATCATGAGATTCTTTACATTTACTGGCAAATTCAGTAGTCATCCTATTGCAGTCTCTGTCATTTAAACAAACATGTACAACTGTTATAACTACAATTAGTGACTATGTGGACAAATATTATGATTGGAAAGCCATACATCGTGAGTAATTTACTAGTGAGATATGAACATAACCTTTTTGATCACCCTACAAAGGATTTATCCACAGAGATGAAGGTAGACCATATGTTAGTCATCACCGACAGTGGCAGCCATAATTTTTCGTTATTGTGGAAGAAGTCTCATCATCAGCTACCCACAAATTAGACCAGCAACTACTGCACGAAAGAATTAACTTTTATGGAGTTACCTTATTTTGTGTTGTCAGGGCTGGCCCTGAGTTCTCGAGGGCCCGAGGGAGGCGAAAGGCCAAAATAATTATTTTTGAGGAACCCTAATTACAATATATTTTTTTTACGTGCAAAATATGTTCCATGTAGCTATGCCCCTGCTCACAGGAAACAAAAGCCTTCAATATTTTGATGGAAGCAAACATTCGATCAGAAGTATGACAAAATTGCACATACATTTGATTGAAATAAAACAAAACAAAATCAAATAAAGCTACTAGAGAGGATCCCTGTATCAGCTCCGGCAAAGATAGTACATCGCACATGGATAGGTGTTTGGAGGGTAGCCGGACTTTGCCCCACAGTTGCGGAGATAGCTGTTACCCGGGCCCGAGTAGCACACTGCATTATCAGGCTTCAGCGTTGCAGGGCTGATCGCTTTCCCCTGCAGAAGGAACGTTCGCTGATTGGTTACCTCAGAGTCTATGAGGAGGAGCTCCTCCTTCTTGTTGTTGTTCATTGCTGCATCGAGATTGGGGCCTATGGATGAAGATGATGCATTGCTTGCCTGAGGTATCATCATCATTGTTGTCATTTCTGTTGCTTCAGAAATTGTTGGAAGTTGAAAGAATACTGGAAAAATGAGGATGAGGAAGAATGCCATTGTTGTTGCCATGCCAAAGAATTGAGTGATTGCTCCCATCGACCGTATTGGATTTATACTACTTTTTTTGTTGGGAAAATTAATTTTTAATTACTCGTATGACCGTTGTTTTTTATTTAAACCCTTAAGTTATACACTATAATCTATCACTAGTCACTACCGAATATAATTTTAAAAACTCATTTCTAGTAAACAAGTGAAATAAACTTCTTTTGAGTTGAAATACCCTACTCACTGAACTGTAATATTGAAGAATAAAACAATTTCTTAAAAAATAAATTCGACTATGATAGATGTTTTTACAGAATTTATACTCTCTCAATTGAAATGTGCTAATTTTTTATGATCAAATGATATTCAAAGTTTATCTTAATTAGGAAAACATCTGTAAAAAAATGAGAGAGGAGAGAGCATGACTGCCTTAGAACAAGAACAGATCTTGTGCTCAGGTTCTAATGGCCCCTACTCCTCATCATTACCCTCCTCGATCTCACCGCCCACACCTATTGCATCCTACCCCTTTCACTTTCCAACCAAAGAAGCCCCCTCTCCTCCCCAAACCCTTCTTCCCCCCAAATCCCTACACCCCTCACCGCCTCAAGCCTCATCAAGGAAATCTTCAAAAAAAAAAATGGAGACTCGTTGCATGCGCTGAGGAGACATGGATCATCTGGCGGTGGACTGCCGCAGGAGCGGGATTCACTGTTTTAACTGTCGAAAGTTCGGCCATCGTGTTCGCGATTGTCCGATCTTCAACAGGCGGGAGTCCTTGACCATCGAGTTAGCTCATAATTCAGAAATAGCATCCGCCATTCCTGCGCTGCATGCAAGCGCTTTTCTTCATCTGATTAACCCTCGCTCCCGCTGTCACGCCCCGCTTCCCAAAACACGGAATGCAAGCACGTGACTCGGCCCAGCGAATGACTTACGTCACCCATAGGCTGTTAATGATCTAACTCAACAATATAACAGTAATAAAACAACCACGCATGTAATGAAAGAATAATCACATAAATAACAATATTAGAAATTAATGCATAAAATTTAACCAATATCAAATAACTCAACATCTGGAATTTTAATAAACAGTTTTCGGGTCGAAGCCCACATTACAAAGAAATAACATTTATCCAAATTTATTTAAAGTCCTCAAATGAAACATCATTTATTCTAGTGCCACGGTAAAATCCCTTCACCAATGCTGCTCTCCTATTCCATCTGGTAAATCTTCCTGATTGCCTGTAAATTGTTCATCTAAAAAGAGGAAAAAGGAAGTCCTTAGAGCAAGTCGTGGACATGCAAGTGGAGAAACAGAGAAACAATAACAATAGTGGTGAAGCAATGAATTCAATAAACGATGAAGTCAAAAATGTTGAACAGTGGCAATGAGGTAACAGTATATTATGCAATAACTATGATCTATCACAATAACGGTAAACAATATCAATAATGACAATAATAACGATAACACTGTTCGATAAAGATAACAATATGCAATGATAATGCAATGAGAGCCTTATGTCTATTATTATTTTTATCCTAACTAATGCACGTACTACTGTGTCCCATGTGTGCCGTACCACAGGTTCGATGCATACAATCAATTTCGTTTAGATTAAGGTGGTAGATTCTATAGTTCATGTACTAGGAATGATGACGATAGCGATAAACACGGGACATGTGTAATTTCTTACACGATGCCGATAACGATAAAACACGGGACATGTGTAATTTCTTACACGATGCCGATAACGATAAAACACGGGACATGTGTAATTTCTTACACGATGCCGATAACGATAAAACACTGGCCATCATCCGAGTACACTTACTATATTGTCAACTACCCTAATCAACCCTTAACCCCGGCTTGCTTTACTTTCTTTACTCAATTATCATACAATAATGCAATTAATAAGGGACGCTAGAGAAGGTGAGAAAACAACCCTAAGATCATGCAATATACTATATACAATTAAATACACTAAATATAACATTATAAACACAATTGTACATTATAAAATATAGAATCTCAATTCTGGACAGCAGTAGGTTGCTGTACCAAAATCAGCATTCCCGTCGCTACAGGGCAGCAAATGTGGATCCGTCAGATGGTCTAGAAACTAGACTCCCACCCGGTTCCAACGCATACTTAAAGTCTATTTTCCGACGACGGTAGCTAAGTGAAATTCGGTGTACTTTATGGGTTTTAGTTTCTGGCTGAGTGTAGATGTTGTCTAATTTTAATTATAAATGCAGTAAATAAATATTATAAAAAGCAGTAAAAATACTTTTTAACATCCTAAACATGTTATCTACAAACCTGGAATTTATCTTGGCTATATATGATTAATAGTTCACCTAATTCATTAGCCTAAGTTGTTATGTACGTGAATCTGGAATTACAGCGCAGCTGTGGTAAAAGGTTCATAACTGGAGCAGTATAACTCCGAATTCGAAAGTTTTGGTGTCTATCGACATCTAGACAGATAGGGCTACGATTTACTTTTAGGGAGTTTCTGATTTTAATGAAGTGTTCTAGGTCTAAACAGCATGTTAAGGTTCAGATTAGCGTAATTTTCTGAATAGTCTATATGTTCATTTTAAGTAAAATGGTAAAAATAAGATTTTAATAATAGTAAATTGGAGTTTAATTAATCTTAATCACAGCGAATCAACCTTAGGTGAACATGGTATTAATATAGGTGATGTCTAACATTTTAATAACTACAATTCAACAAATTAGCAATAACAATCACATTAACGATCAACAAATTTCTACAATTTACTATAGCTATTTGTCATTTAATTTCATGATATGAAATGTGTCTACAATTCCCTATTTTTATAATCAATAACTATAACTATATGGTGTATGAACATCTCTATACTTTAGAGGCAAAAAGATGGCACGATGTCGAGACTACCACTTGGATTCGCTCGTGTAAATCCGTGGCATCTCGACGATTGATACAATAATATTTTATGATTTTTTAAATAAGATCCACTTGCGGAATTTCAAAAATAATTATCGAATATGATACAAGAAAAATACATTCGATAGAAGTGACTTGCCTTTTACTTTGTAGACGATTCGAAAATAAATAAAGAATAACGGGATCAGAATCCCGGGGATCAATCCCAAGAGTGCGTGCGAAGACCGTGTGAAGAAAGCTAGTAGATAGCAATAATTCTCCCACACCCGATCAGCCAAAACAGCAAACGGCGGAATAGGATTTGGTGTGGCCGAACACGAAATGCCGGATGCAGCCAATGGGATCGTTCCAATACAGCGGATCCCGCCCGAACAGCAAACAGCGGAATCAGATCCGCTGTGGCAAAACAGCGAAACGGCGATCAGATCGGAGAGCTGGACTCGAATCTCGATGCGATCGGACGGTTGAAATTCACTCCCGCTCGAATCGTCTTCTTCTTCTTCCTTCTTCACTGAGCCAGAGAGCGAGGGAGAGGACGACGGCGCGGGGCTGGCTCGACGACTGCGACGCGATGTGGTGGCTGGTCGGGAAGCGACGCAACCACAATCGACGGCTGGGGTGACGGCGGCGACGCTCTGCTTTCGCGCTCGAAAACAGGGGAGAAGGAGCGGACTGCCTCGGGACTTGGACGGCGCGACGGAGGTGATGAAGACGACGGTCGGGGGGATGAGAGGATGGTGGTGGCGGTTGGTTTGGTTCGGTGATGGAGTTTGGGTTCACGGCGTCGAGGCGAGGAAGTGGAGGGGAAGACGACGATGGATTGGCGATGGCGATGGAGTTGGGGACGATGGCAATGGAGAGGAGTGGGTTGACGACGGTGAAGGCGAAGGTGGTGAAGGGGGGGTTTGGTGGGTTCGACAGTAGGGGGAGGAAGAGAAGGGGAGTGGGGTTTTTGCTTCGTTTTGTTTTTGTTTGTTTTTGTTTCGTTCTGTTGGGTTTGTTTTAATCAGAGGAGAGGGAGAGAGAGAGAGTACGGGAGGGAGAGATATTAGGGAAGGTTACAAGATTGTGGGAGAGATTAGAGGGCTAATAATTAGGGATTTAGTTACCTAATCATTGGGAATCATTGGGAGTTACTGATTTTGGAGAGTGATTAAGGGGAATTGATGTGATTAGCCGTTAGGGAGAGATTGGGGGTAGCATGGGTTAGTGGGTTTGGGTGAGATATCCATTAGGATGTGGGTTATGGGCTACGGGTACAAAGTGAGTTAAATGATGTCAATTCACAACCCAAGGAGAGACAAGTACTCTAAAATAAATCCGAATTAAGACATACAAGGAGTGGATTTTTAATGAGCAATTGAGATGAGGAATAATCGATAAATAACATTCGACTAAATATTATTTAACACAAAAATGGAGCAAATGAAATGAATTTCAATTACATTCGAGATTACAATTAGAATCAATAATAGAAATAGGAAAAATGGAAACGGGAGTTACAATCCTACCCACCTTACAATAAAATTTCGTCCTCGAAATTTACTCAAGTGGCGATAGGGTAACCCCGAAGAACAGAAAAGAATCACACAAAAAGGTGGGGAAACTTCTTCTGGATCTCATCCTCAAGCTCCCAAGTCGACTCAGCCGGCGAGTGAGGATTCCAACCAACTCGAACCAACCTGATGACCTTGTTCTTCAGAACCTTCTCTCGTCGGTCCAAGATCGAAACTGGAGGGATCTCGCAGGACAAATCTGGCCGAATAGACAACTCCGAGTAGTCGATGACATGACTATCATCCCTGACGTACTTCCTGAGTTGGGAGACATGAAAGACGTCATGTACTCCAGACAATGTCGGCGGTAACGCGAGTCTATAGGCCACCTTGCCTACTCGCTCTACAATATCAAACGGCCCAATGAATCTAGGACTTAGTTTGCCCCCGCCTCCAAACCGGATAACTCCCTTCCACGGTGATACTTTGAGGAACACATGATCACCCACTTCGAACTCCAATGGCCTTCTATGAACATCTGCCCATTTCCTCTGCCTATCCTGAGCTGCCTGCAGGTGCTTCCTGATCTGGGCTACGGCATCAACAGTCTTCGTGATCAGTTCGGGCCCCAATAGCTTCCTCTCACCAATGTCGTCCCAACACACTGGCGACCGACACTTTCGACCATACAAGGCTTCAAAGGGAGCAGCTTTAAGACTTGCTTGGTAGCTATTGTTATACGAGAACTCTACCAAGTGCAGGTGATCCTCCCAAGATCCTCTAAACTGAAGTACACAGGACCGCAACATGTCCTCTAATGTCTGAATGGTCCTTTCTGATTGCCCGTCTGTCTGAGGGTGGAAAGCTGTACTATACTTCAACTTGCTTCCCAGACTGCTCTGAAGACTCTCCCAGAACTGTGATCGAAATCTAGTGTCTCTGTCTGATACAATGCTGACAGGAACCCCATGCAATCTAACGATCTCCTGCATGTATTTCTCCGCGAGACTCTCGGTAGACTGACCAACTCTGAACGGGATAAAATGGGCACTCTTCGTCAGCCTGTCAACAATCACCCAAATGGCATTGTGACCCCTGGGACTTCTTGGCAAAGCAGTAACAAAGTCCATGGTGATGTGCTCCTACTTCCACTCCGGAATGGGAAGAGGCTGAAGAAGTCCGGCGGTCCTCTGGTGTTCTGCCTTCACCTGCTGGCAGACTAAACACTGAGACACAAATCTAGCTACGGCCCTCTTCATACCATGCCACCAAAAGTGAAGTTTCAAATCCCGATACATCTTGGTACCACCGGGATGAATAGAGTATGCCGACTGGTGGGCTTCCTCGAGTAATTTCTGCCTAACTTCACCCTTTGGGACACACAACCTAGCCCCAAAGCGAAGCGACCCATCTGAATGGATGACCATATCGGTCCTTGTACCTGCCTCAACTTCTGCCCTGAATCCCTGTAACTGCTCGTCACCTGCCTGTGCTTCCTTAATTTGCTCAACCAGAGATGACTGCATCTGAAGCATCATACAACTCCGATCGGTACCCGGAAGAATCACATTCAAGTCCAATCTTCGCATCTGCTCAATAAGTTCCTTCTGCTGAGTCAAGCACATGACGACTGGCCTTCTACTTAACGCATCTGGCACCGAGTTCACCTTACCGGGGTGATACTACAAATTGATGTCGTAGTCGGCCATCAACTCCAACCAACGCCTCTGCCTCATGTTCAACTCTTTCTGAGTGAAGACATACTTGAGACTTTTGTGGTCAGTAAAGATTTCCACTCGGTCTCCAAGTAGGTAGTGTCTCCATAATTTCAGAGCATAGATCACCGCTGCCAATTCCAAGTCATGGGTAGGGTAGTTCTTCTCGTGCGGCCTCAACTGCCTGGACGCATAAGCAACAACCCGACCCTTCTGCATCAACACTGCACCTAGACCTCTGCCTGAAGCGTCGCAGTGAATCACGAATCCACCTGATCCATCTGGTATAGTCAGCACAGGTGCTGACGTCAATCTGCTTTTCAACTCTGTGAAAGCTTCACTGCAAGCCTCATCCCAAGTAAACCTCTGATCCTTTCCTGTCAGTTTAGTTAGCGGTCCAGCAATCTTCGAGAAGTCTTGGACAAACTTCCGATAATACCCTGCTAGCCCGAGAAAACTCCTCACCTCTGACACTGACTTAGGCACCGGCCAATCTTTAACTGCCGCAATCTTGGACGGATCAACAGAGATTCCTTCGCCCGAGACAATATGCCCTAAGAAGGCAACTCTATCCAACCAAAACTCGCACTTGCTAAGCTTTCCGTACAATTGATGTTCCCTCAATGTCTGCAAGACAATTCGCAAGTGCTCGGCATGCTCATCACGACTCCGAGAATGGACGAGGATATCGTCGATGAACACCACGACGAACTTGTCCAGGAAGGGAGAGAAGACCCGATTCATCAAGCTCATAAACACGGCTGGAGCGTTCGTGACTCCGAAGGGCATGACCAAGAACTCATAGTGGCCATAACGAGTGCGAAAGGCAGTCTTCGGTATATCTTCGGTCTTCACCTTGACCTGATGGTACCCAGAACGCAGGTCTAGCTTCGAGAACACAGCAGCTCCCCCCAATTGGTCGAACAAGTCGTCGATCCTCGGCAGCGGGTACCGGTTCTTCACTGTGGCATTGTTCAACTCACGGTAGTCCATGCACAACCTGCGACTACCATCCTTCTTGTTGACGAACAGTACAGGAGCTCCCCAAGGCGAGACACTCGGCCTGATAAAACCCTTATTCAGCATTTCCTGAATCTGTTCCTTCAACTCCACCATTTCAACTGGCGCCAACCGGTACGGACTCTTAGAAATAGGAGCGGTACCCGGCTGAACTTCAATGCCAAATTCCACCTCTCGATCGGGAGGCAATCCGGGAAATTCCTCTGGGAATACATCCAGGAATTCCCGCACTATAAGAGGCGCAGCCTCACAGTCTGTGTGCAACTCTATTGCACAATCTTCCTCATCTGCTACCTTCTTACCGCGTCCAAGAGGTGTCTCCCCGGCATGAAACTCGAACTCTGCATGTCCCGGAATCATGAACACTACCTTCTTCTCCCGGCAATCAATAACAGCATGACTTTCCCCCAGCCAATCCATGCCGAGAATTACATCGAACCCTGAATTCCCGATCACTATCAAATTTGCCTTGAAATCTGTGCCCCAAATAACTAGAGGGCTCCGCTTGCACTCCCTAGAGCAAACGATAACACCGCCACCTGTGGTGATGTTCCAAGCTGCTGGCATGTCACTGCACTCCAACTGGTGATGATCCACAAAGCGGGAAGAGACGAAGGAATGGGTCGCTCCGGAATCAAACAAGACATGGGCGGGAAAGGAATGAACTAAAATAATACCTATGATAGAATCAAAAATATGGGAAGAGATGAATAGGGCAGGATAATAGGGATTAAGAAATGCTAATGTGAAAAGAAACTACCCACTGAATGATGCAAGGATGAATAACTAAAATAGAAAGCAGATAACAATAATAATAAAACATAAATATACCTGCGACGACTTCCTCAGCGGTTTCAGCTTCCTCCGCAGTCAGGTTGAAGGCCTGACCACGACCTCCAGATGGACCTCCCTGAGGAGCGGCTCTCCTCTGGCCAAAAACCTGTCTCTGAGGTGGGAGTGGTGGTCCGCCCTGCCCACGCCCAAGCGCTCTCTGCGGAGCGGAACTTCCAACTGGTGCAGTGGCCCCGGACCTCGGGCAATCGCGAACCATGTGGTCGCCGCTACCACATAAGAGGCACTGACGGTTGGCTAACCTACAGTCCCCACGCATGTGTCCATCCTTGTGACAGTACGAACAGACTAGGTTCGCCCTCTGAGCGGCAGGTGTATAAGGCTGTGCTCTGGCAGGGAAGGTCGGTGCTGGCCTCCTGATAGGCCCTCCAGACGGCCTAGCGGGGATAGGATGCGAAGCGGGCCGCTGGTTGGCGCGCTTCCGTTTACTGGCCTGCTCCTGGCTTCTAGTAGCCTCCAGGATATCTGAATAGGAACGGAGCCGCAAGGCAGCCAGACGATCCTGAATATCGAGGTCCAAGCCCTGCATGAAACGGCGGCCCTTATCCCACTCATTTGTCACCATGGAAGCCGCAAAACGGCTAAGTCGAGTGAACTCCGTAGCATACTCATCCACGGTCCGATTCCCCTGGTTCAAGGCAGCATCTCAGTTAAAAATTGGCATATTTATGAAATAATAATGAAAATTGCATAATAACACTATCTGTCTAACCTGTGTGAGTGTGACGAATTGCCGCTCCATTTCATTTTTCGTCACATCAGGAAAGAACTTTGTGAGAAAGCTCTCTCTGAAGATGTCCCAAGCGATGGGGCGTTCCAGCCTCTCTACTTCAGCTCGCCACCAAATCTGGGCGAGATCAATGAGTTGGATGCTCACGACATCCACTCGGTCAACGTCGGCTATCCTTGCCGCGATCATCAGCTGTTCGGTCCTAATGAGCCATTGCTCGGCTTCCAGTGGACCTTCCGTACCTGCGAATTTATCTGGATGTAGCTTCATGAAATCCGCTACATTTCCAGGTCGTGGTGGCAAGACCGCAGGCACTGGTACAGCAGGCTCTCGATTGACAGCTCCCAAGGCCACCCTCATCATTTCTGCATGTTCCCGCCTCATCATTTCTGCTTGCTCCCGCTGCATCTGCATCATTTGCTGCATCATCAGCTCGGTCTGTTCGCGTTGCATTTGCATTATTTGAGCCATAGTGGGCGCCTCTGGCTGGCTGGAAGAAGAAGCACCTCTTCTTAGCATCTCCAAGATCTGGGCGATGGTGGGCTCCTCGGGCTGCTCATCACCAGCACGAGAAGTAGAAGCACCTTTTCTAGCCATGGTCTGAAATAAGAATCAAACAGTTAGCATCCAGATTCATAAGTTGGTTATCAATTATCCATGTGATCAATGTGGTTTACATATTGTTGAGTCAGACCGGTTAAACTCAAGCTAATCAGGGTCCAATCCCGAACTAGTTAGAGTCAAACCTGGCTCTGATACCACTAAAAACCTTGTCACGCCCCGCTTCCCAAAACACGGAATGCAAGCACGTGACTCGGCCCAGCGAATGACTTACATCACCCATAGGCTGTTAATGATCCAACTGAACAATATAACAGTAATAAAACAACCACGCATGCAATGAAAGAATAATCACATAAATAACAATATTGGAAATTAATGCATAAAATTTAACCAATATCAAATAACTCAACATCTGGAATTTTAATAAACAGTTTTCGGGTCGAAGCCCACATTACAAAGAAATAACATTTATCCAAATTTATTTAAAGTCCTCAAATGAAACATCATTTATTCTGGTGCCACGGTAAAATCCCTTCACCAATGCTGCTCTCCTATTCCATCTGGTAAATCTTCTTGATTGCCTGTAAATTGTTCATCTAAAAAGAGGAAAAAAGAAGTCCTTAGAGCAAGTCGTGGACATGCAAGTGGAGAAACAGAGAAACAATAACAATAGTGGTGAAGCAATGAATTCAATAAACGATGAAGTCAAAAATGTTGAACAGTGGCAATGTGGTAACAATATATTATGCAATAACTATGATCTATCACAATAACGGTAAACAATATCAATAATGACAATAATAACGATAACACTGTTCGATAAAGATAACAATATGCAATGATAATGCAATGAGAGCCTTATGTCTATTATTATTTTTATCCTAACTAATGCACGTACTACTGTGTCCCATGTGTGCCGTACCACAGGTTCGATGCATACAATCAATTTCGTTTAGATTAAGGTGGTAGATTCTATAGTTCATGTACTAGGAATGATGACGATAGCGATAAACACGGGACATGTGTAATTTTTTACACGATGCCGATAACGATAAAACACGGGACATGTGTAATTTCTTACACGATGCCGATAACGATAAAACACGGGACATGTGTAATTTCTTACACGATGCCGATAACGATAAAACACTGGCCATCATCCGAGTACACTTACTATATTGTCAACTACCCTAATCAATCCTTAACCCCGGCTTGCTTTACTTTCCGTACTCAATTATCATACAATAATGCAATTAATAAGGGACGCTAGAGAAGGTGAGAAAACAACCCTAAGATCATGCAATATACTATATACAATTAAATACACTAAATATAACATTATAAACACAATTGTACATTATAAAATATAGAATCTCAATTCTGGACAGCAGTAGGTTGCTGTACCAAAATCAGCATTCCCGTCGCTACAGGGCAGCAAATGTGGATCCGTCAAGTGGTCTAGAAACTAGACTCCCACCCGGTTCCAATGCATACTTAAAGTCTATTTTCCGACGACGGTAGCTAAGTGAAATTCGGTGTTCTTTATGGGTTTTAGTTTCTGGCTGAGTGTAGATGTTGTCTAATTTTAATTATAAATGCAGTAAATAAATATTATAAAAAGCAGTAAAAATACTTTTTAACATCCTAAACATGTTATCTACAAACCTGGAATTTATCTTGGCTATATATGATTAATAGTTCACCTAATTCATTAGCCTAAGTTGTTATGTACGTGAATCTGGAATTACAGCGCAGCTGTGGTAAAAGGTTCATAACTGGAGCAGTATAACTCCGAATTCGAAAGTTTTGGTGTCTATCGACATCTAGACAGATAGGGCTACGATTTACTTTCAGGGAGTTTCTGATTTTAATGAAGTGTTCTAGGTCTAAACAGCATGTTAAGGTTTAGATTAGCGTAATTTTCTGAATAGTCTATATGTTCATTTTAAGTAAAATGGTAAAAATAAGATTTTAATAATAGTAAATTGGAGTTTAATTAATCTTAATCACAGCGAATCAACCTTAGGTGAACATGGTATTAATATAGGTGATGTCTAACATTTTAATAACTACAATTCAACAAATTAGCAATAACAATCACATTAACGATCAACAAATTTCTACAATTTACTATAGCTATTTGTCATTTAATTTCATGATATGAAATGTGTCTACAATTCCCTATTTTTATAATCAATAACTATAACTATATGGTATATGAACATCTCTATACTTTAGAGGCAAAAAGATGGCACGATGTCGAGACTACCACTTGGATTCGCTCGTGTAAATCCGTGGCAACTCGACGATTGATACAATAATATTTTATGATTTTTTAATAAGATCCACTTGCGGAATTTCAACAATAATTATCGAATATGATACAAGAAAAATACATTCGATAGAAGTGACTTGCCTTTTACTTTGTAGACGATTCGAAAATAAATAAAGAATAACGGGATCAGAATCCCGGGGATCAATCCCAAGAGTGCGTGCGAAGACCGTGTGAAGAAAGCTAGTAGATAGCAATAATTCTCCCACACCCGATCAGCCAAAACAGCAAACGGAGGAATAGGATTTGGTGTGGCCGAACACGAAACGCCGGATGCAGCCAATGGGATCGTTCCAATACAGCGGATCCCGCCCGAACAGCAAACAGCGGAATCAGATCCGCTGTGGCAAAACAGCGAAACGGCAATCAGATCAGAGAGCTGGACTCGAATCTCGATGCGATCGGACGGTTGAAATTCACTCCCGCTCGAATCGTCTTCTTCTTCTTCTTCCTTCTTCACTGAGCCAAAGAGCGAGGGAGAGGACGACGGCGCGGGGCTGGCTCGACGACTGCGACGCGATGTGGTGGCTGGTCGGGAAGCGACGCAACCACAATCGACGGCTGGGGTGACGGCGGCGACGCTCTGCTTTCGCGCTCGAAAACAGGGGAGAAGGAGCGGACTGCCTCGGGACTTGGACGGCGTGACGGAGGTGATGAAGACGACGGTCGGGGGGATGAGAGGATGGTGGTGGAGGTTGGTTTGGTTCGGTGATGGATTTTGGGTTCACGGCGTCGAGGCGAGGAAGTGGAGGGGAAGACGACGATGGATTGGCGGTGGCGATGGAGTTGGGGACGACGGCAATGGAGAGGAGTGGGTTGACGACGGTGAAGGCGAAGGTGGTGAAGGGGGGTTTGGTGGGTTCGACAGTAGGGGGAGGAAGAGAAGGGGAGTGGGGTTTTTGCTTCGTTTTGTTTTTGTTTGTTTTTGTTTCGTTCTGTTGGGTTTGTTTTAATCAGAGGAGAGGGAGAGAGAGAGAGTACGGGAGGGGTGAGATATTAGGGGAGGTTACAAGATTGTGGGAGAGATTAGAGGGCTAATAATTAGGGATTTAGTTACCTAATCATTGGGAATCATTGGGAGTTACTGATTTTGGAGAGTGATTAAGGGGAATTGATGTGATTAGCCGTTAGGGAGAGATTGGGGGTAGCATGGGTTAGTGGGTTTGGGTGAGATATCCATTAGGATGTGGGTTATGGGCTACGGGTACAAAGTGAGTCAAATGATGTCAATTCACAACCCAAGGAGAGACAAGTACTCTAAAATAAATCCGAATTAAGACATACAAGGAGTGGATTTTTAATGAGCAATTGAGATGAGGAATAATCGATAAATAACATTCGACTAAATATTATTTAACACAAAAATGGGGCAAATGAAATGAATTTCAATTACATTCGAGATTACAATTAGAATCAATAATAGAAATAGGAAAAATGGAAACGGGAGTTACACCCGCCCAGATGTGGCAATGGTGGAGAGCGCTCTTAACTTCGCTTGGAAGCGACAGGGCGGATAGTGGGAGGTTAAGAGGGTTAGCGATGGAGTTTTCCAAGTCCAATTCCCATCACAGGAAGGGACCAAAAGGGCTATTGCCGACGGTGTATTCCAGTTCTCTGGCTTTAACGCAACCTTCTCTCCATGGTCGATGAAGTATGGAGCTAAAATGAAGTCGAAGCCAAGCTTCATCTGGATCAAAGTTCCTTTGCTGCATTTTCATATGTGGAATCAAAGCTCCATCGAGCAGATTGTTCAGCCCTTCGGAAAGTATGTTACCATGAGTGGAGATATGAAAAATGTGGTCTCTCGAGATCAAGCCCTCATTCTAATTGAAGTTGAAGATGTTTGCCACATCCCGAAGAACATCCTCATTCACTATCGAGTGCCTTGGACCAAGGAGCTGCAAGTTCATGAGGTGCCTATGCTAATCCTCGGCAATCCAATCCCCTTCGCTGACGTTGCCAGCGGCAAGGTACAGTTTTTTTCCCAAAACACCGGATCCTCCACTAGCTTCTGGCGTCGGAGGGAAGCGCCGCCAGAGCAGCATGTGGCTGTTAACCACCCACAAATCTCGGAAGGAAATCAAGGAATTATCGGGGACTAGAAAGGAAATGCGAAGATCGAGGAGACAGTTGGTTCGATTAAGGATTTTGTGACACAGTCACTACCCCCACAGAATCTTTCCTTTTTTGCGAATCAATTTTTGAACATTTCTGGTATGGCGGAATCAAGTGACAAAGTTCCAAAAGTGGTCCCTCCCCCTCAGCAAATTGCGGCAACAGTTGAGGCAATTCCTGTCAATGATTTGGTTGTCAACGCTCCCCCCCATCATTGAGATTCAATCCGACTCTCCCAAGGGTAATTTGAATATTTCTACTGCGGCTTCTCAAACCCACCTTGACATCTCTGCCAGCTCGCACGATATCACACCTGAAGAGGAGGTGTGTCAGATGGAGTGGAAGGACAAGATTGTTAACATTCCTCAGTCCTTATTCCTAGAAATTCAACCTGCAGTAGAGTCGACACTTGAGGCAGCTGTCACCAAACGTGTTTCCAAGCTTGAGGCCCCAAAGACCTTCCAATTCAGCTCAGGCACCATGGCAGCTAGAGCAATTAGCTTCAAAACCAAATCCCTCATCCCTAGGCGTCGCCTGAATGCCTCCTCTTTTCCCTCAAGCTCTGCCCCCCCCCCCCCCCCCCCCCCGGGCTTTGAAGAAGGAGAAAGCAAGCGTCATAAGCGCAGCAGATCTGCCACAAAAATCTCTTCATCCAGGCCATTCCTGCAACATCTTCGTTCCTCTGTTAAGGCTGCGTCCCTCCGCAAATCTGCAGGTACATCATCTTCCAAGAATTCTATTACCAATGCATGTTGTAATCCATTCGCTTTGCTTTCTAACGAGGATATCATTGAAGTAGCGAAATCTGTAGGAGTGGAGGCTACTGAGCCACACTCATTCGTCAAACTCAAGCAGGTTGCAGAGGTTGCAGTTGATCCCCCCAGATCAACAGCAACACCTCAACTAGTTGCCTAAGATTTTTGGCACCCTAGCTTGCTTTTGCTTTTGCTGTGTTTTATCTTTTCAATGAAGATCGGAAGTTGGAATGTTCGGGGGTTAGGCAACCCCTATAAATGTGCCCTTATCAAAGATGACCTTCGCAACGCCCAAATCACTTTGGCCTGCATGCAAGAGTCCAAGTTATCTAAGCCCTCTCCACACAAACTTTCTTCTATTGGAGGCAATTTTATCACCAATTGGAGATCCTTAGACGCCACCGATAGTCGTGGCAGTATTCTTATTGGTTGGAATGATAATGTCTTTGACTGCCTCTATTGTGCAATCGACATCTTCTCTATTTCCCTATCCTTTCGTATCAGGTCATCTGGCTTGGAATGGTCCTTAACCTCCGTCTATGCCCCTTTTGAGCTTGATGATAGTGACCTCTGTTTTCATGAAATCTTGCACCGGAGAATACTACTTTGTGATGACTCGGTCGTTTGTGGGGATTTCAATGCGACTATTTCCAATCAAGAAAGAAATAGAGGCTCTAGCTCTAGCAAAGACATGAAAAATTTTCAAAATTGGATCCAACAATTACAACTCATTTATCTTCCGCTTGCAGGTCGGAAGTACACTGGTCCAATTTTAGAGAAAATCCTTCTTTGGCACGGCTAGACAGATTCCTTATCTCAAGTCAATTTGATCAATCTTTCATCTCCTGTGTTCAGCACTCCCTACCCCGCATTGCTTCAGATCATTGCCCTATTATTCTCGACTCCCAAGCAATTCAGAACAAAATCAACAACTTCAAATTTGAGAAAGCATGGGCCTCTCACAAGGATTTTAATCACAACATCTTCATTTGGTGGTCCAGCTTCAGCTGCGCAGGATCCAAGTTTGATATTTTTGCCAAGAAGCTAATACTCTTAAAGAAAAGGATCAGACGTTGGAAAAATGAGGAATTTGGTCACATTCCCAAATGCAAGGAGTCCCTACTCGAAGTTATCCACAACCTCGGCAGTCTAGCTGATTCTCAAGCTTTAAACCCCTCCCAATCTGCTGAACTCTCTGCTGCCCGTGCTGAATATCAACAATTGATCTAAGCAGAAGTTACTTACTGGAGACAAAGATCACGAATCACTTGGATCCAAGAGGGCGATGCTAACACAAAGTTCTTCCACTCTATGGCTAATGGGAGGTGTCGCAAGAATTTCATTTTCTCTCTCCTTCACAATGGTGACCTCATCACAGACCAGTCGGCGATTAGATCTTGCTTTGAGACACATTTCCAAGATATTTGTGGCACTAGCTTAGCACTAGATTTTAGAGTAGAATGTGCCTCTCTCTATATCCCCTCTCATCTTCTGATCTTTCCGTGCTTGAAGCACCATTCAGTAAGGAAGAAATAAAGCGAGCAATCTTCAGCATGAATGGAGACAAAGCTCTGGGTCCAGATGGCTTCTCTATGCATTTCTATCAACAACATTGGGAGACTATCCAAGATGACTTGTGTAGTATGCTTTTGGCCATCCAAAATGGGGAAGTAGTCATCGATAGATTGAACTACTCTACCATTGTCCTCATTCTCAAATGTGAAGGTGCCTCCTCTGTTTCTGACTACCGTCCTATTAGCCTGCTCAACTGCTCCATGAAGATTTTCACCAAAATTCTTGCTAACAGATTGAGCCCTATTCTGCATACTCTTGTATCCTCTTCACAAAGTGCCTTCCTCAAGGGTAAATTTACGGTTGATTGCTTTCCAGTAGCTTACGAAGCAATCAATCCGTGTTGCTCTAAGAAATCTGATTCTCTTATGCTGAAAATTGATTTTCGCAAGGCCTTCGATACTTTTAACTGGGTTTTTTTGGAGCAACTCCTTATTGCAAGAGGTTTTGGCCCCCGTTGGTGCTCTTGGATCAAAGCCATACTGCATTCTACCAAATCTAATGTTTTGGTCAATGGCGTTGGCGGTAAGACCATTGTCTCTAAGAGGGGTCTCAAGCAAGGCGACCTTTTATCTTCGATGCTTTTCATACTTGTTGTTGATGTTCTTGCACAAATGTTGCGCACTGGCAGAGATAATGGCACTTTCTTTTAGCTTAACCTGCGAGGATCCTTAGTTCACCTCTCCATTCTCCAGATTGCCGACGACACACTTATTTTCTGCAAAGGGGATGAGCAAGAAGTGCTCCACCTTAGAGTGTTCATGCATCTCTTTACGAATGTCTCCGGCCTCCATATCAACCTCTCTAAATCTTCTATTCTTTATTTTGGACACTCTCAGGCCAAGCTCAATGCTTTTGCTCATATCTTAGGCTGCAAACAAGACACCCTACCGACCAAATATCTAGGGATGCCACCCTCTAAAGGAAGGCTCAAGAACAGGGACTGGCAACCTCTGCTCCTTAAAATTGAGAGGAGATTGTCCACGTGGAAAGTTCGTCTCTTATCTGGGGGGGGGGGGAGCTCATTTTGATCAACTCTGTTCTTAGCGCCCTACCAACTTATTTTGCCTCATTCTTCAAGCTGCCTCAGTGGGTGATTGCCAGGATCGATCAAATGAGAAGTATATTTTTTTGGGTTAGAGGAGACACCAAGGCTACGGGGGTTTCTTGTACGAATTGGAAGCGTATATGCCAACCTAAAAACCAGGGAGGCCTTGGAGTCTTGGACCTACAACAATTCAATAATGCACTTCTCATGAAATGGTGGTGGAAACTATATACTGAAGATTCCCTTTGCTCTCAAACTCTCAAGTCACTCTACTTCAACAACACTACTAGTGCATTCATCTGCAAGACACAGGCTTCGGATTTTTGGAAGAATTTGTTCAAACTTAAAGAACAATTCGACCAAGGCATCTCTTGGCAACTTGGCGATGGAACTATGGTTACGTTCTGGACTTCTAAATGGATAGAGGGTAACAATATTGATACCCTCTTTCCTTCCCTTTTTGAAGATGCATGGAACAAAGAAGCCTCTCTGCGCTTTCAGGGCACATTAGACGAATGCAGCTGGATTTGGAGACCTAGCCTTCACACCTCTTCTTCTAGCATCATCCTTATTGAAAAGAGAAATCTTTTACAGTCCATTTTGAACATTCAGCCTTCTCCACTCCCTGATATCTTCCGCTGGAATCACTCTTGTACTGGGAGCTACATCATCAAATCAGCCTATAGCTTTTATAGCACTTCTGGCCTCATCTCTCCCTTCTATCGAGCTTGTTGGCAGAATTGCGCACCACTAAAATGCAAAATTTTCATTTGGATGCTGAGTGGGAAAAAGCTAAACTCCAAGGAAAGGTTGCATTCTAGAGGTTGGGATGGTGATCTAACATGCACCTCCTGTGCATGTCAGATTGAAACCACTTACCATATTTTCTTCGAGTGCCCTGTGGCTGCTCAAACCTGGCTGCACTTCACACAATCTTTCTGAATCACAAACCTGCCTGGGTCTATTACTGAATGCTTCTCATATTGGTGTTTTTCTCACAACAAGCACAAATTCACTCACTCATGGCATTTGTTACACTAGCTGTTTGTTGGAGTTTATAGAATGCTAGAAATGACAGAGTTTTTTACAGCAAACATACAACTGTGGATAAACTAATCTCTAATACAAAATTTTGGTTCTCATATTGGCTAGATTCAAGAGGGGAGTCCAAGAAGAAAGCAAGGATATTGGAGGAGCTCAGAGGCACAGGCGACAGTGATCTCATGAGACCTGCTAGGGGCAGTAGTGCAGACATTACCCCAAGTTAATCACCAACATGGCTTCTCTGTTTTTGATTGTATCTTTTTGGGACATTGTTGTAGTCCGATATTTTGTTCAAACTCTTGCTTCTAGTATTGTATGCTTTTCTTCCGACTGAAGGTGGTTCCTTTTTTGTACGGGCTATGCTTCGGGTGAAGAAGGAGGATGAGATCATGTCTTTGGGACTAGTAGAGGTGCACGACAACAGTCCAATGCCCTCTCTACGACCCAACGGCATGCCATCTCGATCTCAGACTCACCCTATGCTCGATTGAACCTCCTACAGTCTTTTTTGTAATAGTTTTAGGAGTTTCCTTTAATATATCTATATAATAAAACACAAAGAAAGCTATCAAGTGGCTCACCTTCAATCCCCCCAAAAATCAAAGGCCCAGATCTAGCTTCACAAAATATATTTTCCCCCTCAAAAGTTTCCCCCCAAAACTCAAATTCAAATCCCCCACCCAAAACAACTCTTATATTTATTTAAATTTTTTTCCTCTCTCTTTCCCTCCCTCTTCTATTCAAAAAATTAAGAAAATAAAAATTTTTAAATTTTTAAAAAAATTTAAAAATTAAAAAACTAAAAAATTTAAAAATTTAAAAACTTTAAAAATAATTCAAAAAAATCAAAAATCATATAATATGTTTTTTGCTGGACCTCCAAAAGTTTCTCATATAATATGTTTGCTACTTCAATTATTTTGCTTGACCTCCAAAACTATTTTATATAATCAAATAAGGTGCACTGTTCCGAAGACGTGTCAACGGGAAAACCTAGTATATATATATTCTGTGAGGTAGGATAATCCTACCTTTTGCCGGTCAAAAAAAAAATGTGCTAATTTTGATTAGAGTTATCAATTGCTTTGTCCGGGGAGAGGGCTTTCAAAAAAAATTGGACGATCGGAGAATAGAGTTAAGAGTGATAAAATAGGTCAAAGGATTTGATAGAAAACCGTGATCTAATAGGTGACTTAAGATAAATTTCCACTAGAAAATTGAAAGCTGTTTAGAAAATGATCTAATGGGTCCAAAATGGAAAAGATAGCGATCCGTGATCCAATGTGAACTGCGGAATCTTTTTGTTTTTCTACTCTTTTGAAAGAATATGAAATATGTGAAGAGAGGTAGGATTTGCTCGAGTACAGTGTTTATTATAAAGGAGGAAATACCAACTGCAATTTACCTTAAATCTCAAATAATATTATATTCAAATAGCATCTGAAAATTTTAAAATAGAACAAAAAAACTTTCATCCGTTAATTTTTAAGCAGAAATAACTCCACTCTCGTTTTTTTTTTCTTTTCAATTCAGTTTTTTTTTTCAATCATTTTTCCCCCTTCAATTTTTAAAGTTTTTTCGAGTTTTTATTAGTGGTTGATGGAGAAGGTGAAGATGGTGTTTGATGGTGATGGTGGAAATGGGGGTCAGTGGTGGGAATTTTTTCCCCAAATGACCCTTTTTATGAAAGTTTTGCCACAAACGACCTGTTTTTTTTTTTAATTCCATAAACGCCCCACTCGCTTTTTGAAAAAGCGAGTGTGGTATAATCCATCACGCTTTCTCAAAAAGCAAGTCTTAGGTTTCAGAAAATTGGAAACCTAAGACTCGCTTTTTGAAACACCGCGGATGATAATGCCACACTCGCTTTTTCAAAAAGCGAGTCTTGGCCTTCTTTGCCCAGCAACACGCTTTTTGAAAAAGCGGGGGTAATTTACCCACACTCGCTTTTTCAAAAAGCGAGTGTCGTTTGGGACTTAAACCCCCCACCCCCAAAACAGATCTCACTATTCTCTTTCTTTCTCCTTCTACGCTCGCGAAACCCTAACCCATCGTCGGAAATCTTCGATTTAAGGTCCTATTCCATCAAATTAGCTGTCGATTAACTCCTAAATTCTTCACTATCTCATCCCAGTCCAATTGCCCACTTTGATATTGCTGGTTCTTTCGATTTTGTGGTGATTGCGGTGGCGTTCCTCAAAAAGGGGGTTGAACGATTTGGGGGTGTATCTCGTGGTTCAATTCTTGCATGAAGATTGAGGTATATTTCTCAAACTCTATATTTTCTAATGTTGTATATATATTTAGAATTATTTGTGCATCACATTGCTGGTAATGTGTGTATAATTTGTGATTTGTGAGTAAATGTAGAATTGAACCAGTATAATGTAGAATTTGTAGAATTTGTGAGTAAATGTAGATTTTGTGAGTAAAATTAGGATATAACTATTACTAATCCAAACTAGTATAATGCACGTGTTCTATATTTAGGTATGTTGTATTTGCATTTCACATAATTTTGCTTATGTGATTATTTAAATTGCTAAAATGAATTGCAATATGTAACCAAACTTCATTACCTGCTTATTGTGCTCAAATCTTGTAGTGGGTCTTTTTAAGAGTTTGAAACGTAAGGATATCCTTACTTCAAATTGATTTCTATATGAAGTAATATCCTAATTTTATTTGTTTGTGAACCTCAACTCTCCCATTATAATAGTTATAGATGTTCGTATGTGTTCTATATTTCTTGGTTTTATATTTTGGTATTGTTAATAATGATTGCTCGCTCCACATTGTAGGATACTCTTATTTTTTGAAAAATGCCACGGAATAGAGGACGTGTGGAGGTAGGTTCTAGTAGTAGAGCCAATCGTGGCGATGGACCACATACATCTTTTGGCCCACCTCCACGCGGTGGACGTGGTGGTGGTCGTCGTGGTGGCACCGAACGGAATAATGTAAGCTTATAATTTTCTGCATTCGATTTGTTTCATTATCATATAATTGAATGATATATTTCTTTGCTGATGAAAATATTGTTTTGCAAGTCCCAAGTAACCCAAATGTGGCTGATACTTCGTCCCCGACCCCTTCTTCATCTACTATTCCCCTTGGTGGTCCAGGTCCCCTCGACCCTGCTCTTCTTTCTCTTCAGTCGCACCATCGTTCTAGAGATGTGTGGGAGGGCGATTCGAAAGAGTGTACATTCCGTGGGGGTCATCCACTCCCTATGCATCCACGGATTCACCAAATCTTACGGGATTGCGGACTATATGGTATTGCACTGATGAGCGGCATCAAGTGCGATCGGCCACTGCTTACAGCACTCCTCGAGAGATGGCGTCCTGAGACCCACAGCTTCCACCTTTCAGTTGGAGAAATGACTGTTACGTTGCAGGACGTTTCAATAATCACAGGCCTTACGGTAGATGGGCAGGCGGTGACTAGATCTATGGACTTCGACGCTCCATATTTAGTAGAACAATATCTTGGGGGTCGAAGTGGAGACTGGTGCAGTAGTTGGGAAACAGATTCGGTTGAAGTGGTTAAAGGAAAAATTCAAAGACCGATTGACAGATGATTCGACTGAAGAGGAGGTCCACTACTACTGCAGGGCGTACATCCTGACTCTTTTTGGAGGTGTATTGTTCTCTAATTCCAGCGGCCATTCCGTCCCCCTCATGTACCTCCCGCTTATTGCAGACCTTGGACGAGTCGGCCAGTACAGTTGGGGTAGTGTTGCCTTAGCATCCCTCTACAGGAGTTTGTGCCTGTGTAGTCTCGGGTCCGTGCAGATGAATGGCCCGATGATATTGCTTCAAGTGTGGAGCTGGGAGCGTATCCATGTTAGACGTCCTGTAGTTAGGAAATAATCACCCAGCTGGATCCATCTCCCTGAGGACCAGTACATGCTACCTCCTATTGGTGTGTACTGGTCCGGTAACCTTACTTGGACTGCCAACCCGAACAGGTGCCTGACCTACTACCGTGTGAGTTGGACAGGTTGGTAGATAACTGCGTAGTATGGATGCCCTACACGGAGGAGCGTCTCGCTCGAATACCGCCCATCTCCCTGTTTAGGTGAGATCTTTGGCTAACAAAAGCACCACTCATCAACTTCAGCACTGTCGAGTTCTATTATGTGAACAGAGTACTACGACAGTTTGGTCTGCAGCAGGCGATTCCGATAGCCGAGCCTTTCAATGCGGATATTCATAAAATTACTGGAATGGGTCGTACGTCAGGGCATAATTGGGCGAAAAGCTTCTCGGCATATGTCGAGAGATGGAATTTACAAAGGTTCGATGAAATCATCCACAACATACCTCCATTTGACTTAGCAATGCACGAGAACTATATGAATTGGTATGGGAGGATGACAAGGCGGTACATCTCTCCGACAGGACAGACTCCAGCAGGCGTGGTGATGTCTATACGTCGACCGGCAGATGAACCAGTAGATGTACACTCAATGCATTTGCCTATGTTTCAACCAAAGGCATCGGCTGTTCGCACGATTGTAAGTTTTTTAGTACTGTTAAGTTTTTTAGTTTTTTTGAACTGGAACTACAAAGTCCAACTTATTATATATTGTAGATGGCCCAGACTTGGATTATGGGCAAGAAATGTGCAGCTGTGTTGAGTAGCAACGTAGCCGATGCGGTTAAAGACTTCGCACGCGAGATGCTGACGTCCTGTCGAGCACAGGCTGATGCTGTGGGAGAGGGGGCGACCCTGGATGCTATCTCAACAGATCCAACACTCGCTTTCCCAAACACCGCGACTCTTTACACCAAACTCGCTTTCTCAGAAAGCGAGTCTTTGGCTTGTTGAAAAAAATCTACAGGCAACAGACTCGCTTTCTGAGAAAGCGCGGTGTTCTGTATAAGACTCGGTTTTTGGAAAAGCGAGTCTTGCCTATGTTAATGAAATCTTTTTGTTGGATTACGATACTCATAACGCAACAAACACACCAGGACATCAACATACCAGGACATCATTTGAAATTCAATTGCCCATCCATCATGTGACTATAAAAACAATTAATTTCAGCCATACAATTTTGTAACACTTCAATGAATGGGCAAATGAATTTCAAATGATTTGATTTTACATATTTAGACTAATTTAGATGTGTAGATCAATGTGAACGGTTCGGATTTTCGATATGAACGCCCGAAGATGTAGTGTTCACGCGGTGAGCACCAAAGTAGTGTGCAACGGATCCTTTCCCATATAGAGAATATATATATATATATATATATATATATATATATATATATATATATATATATATATATATATGGAGCCCTTTATATATAGGGAGCCCTTCGGTTGAGAACTAATTTTGGTGAGAACTTCGTGAGAACTCAAGGAGTAGACTCCCCATGAAAAATCCGAACCGTGCATCTCACTCTACATGCCTTAGATAGCACAACATAAAGAATTCAAATAATTTGAAGTTCATTTGCCCATCCATCAAATGGAGTAGAATTTTCAGCCATACAATTTTGCGTTTATGTAAATCATGGGAAAACAAACATCAAATTATGTGATTTCTTTATGTTATGCTATCTAAGGCGTGTAGAACGAGATGGCTGGTTCGGATTTTTCATGGGGGGTCTACTCCTTGAGTTCTCACCGAATTAGTTCTCAACCGAATGGCTCCATATATATATATATATATATATATATATATATACTAGGTTTTGCCCGTTGACACGTGCCTACGGCACGTCTTCGGAATGGTACACCTTATTTGATCATATAAAATAGTTTTGGAGGTCCACCAAATTAAATGAAGTAGCAAACATATTATATGAGAAATTTTTGGGGATATAGCAAAAAACATATTATATGATTTTTTTTATTTTTTTATTTTTTGAATTATTTTTAAAGTTTTTAGTTTTTTTAATTTTTTTAGTTTTTTTAATTTTAATTTTTTAAAATTTTTTTAAAAATTTTTATTCTCTTAATTTTTTGAATAGAAGAGGGAAGGAGAGAGAGAAAAAAAATAATTAAATAAACGGTTCGGATTTGATTTTACATATTTTTTGAATAATTTGATTTTACATATTTAGACTAATTTAGATGTGTAGATCAATGTGAACGGTTCAGATTTTCGATATGAACGCCCGAAGGCCTAGTGTTCACGCGGTGAGCACCAAAGTAGTGTACAACGGATCCTTTCCCTATATATATATATATATATATATATATATATATATAGATAGATAGATAGAGAGAGAGAGAGAGAGAGAGAGAGAGAGAGAGAGAGAAATAATAAAATTAATAAATGAGTTGTTGGGGGGGAGGGGGGGAGAGAATTTGAATTTGAGTTTTGGGGAAAACTTTGAGGAGGGGGGGGATGTGTTTTGTAAGGTTAGATCTGGGCCTTTGGTTTTGCGGGGATTGAAGGAGAGCCACTTGATAGCTTTCTTTGTGTTTTATTATATATACTAGATTTGCCCGTGGGCACGTGCCTACGGCACGTCTTCGGAACGATACAAAACACGAAAAGCCATGTAAACAGTAAAACAATAATTATGTAGCTCAAGTTTGAATAGTATGACAATAATTAGTTATAAATAAAAGTCTATATTTCGATTAGTATATGAGTATATGTTGAAAAATAATTATAAATGGGGGTATAAAATCTAACTTCTTAGAACTTTAAGTGCGAAAAATAATGAAATTTAATTACTGAAGAGATATTTGCTATTAAAAATTATGAAAATTTACAAAACCAAAATCTTAAAATCTAAATTTCTAAGTAAATAAAGAAAAAATGAGATAGAGAGAGAGTGAGAGAAAGAGAAAAAGAGAAATTTGAAAAAGTAAAGAGATAAGAGATAGATAGTAATAAAGTAATGAGTTTTTTCGGGGGGGGGGGGGGGGGGGGGGGGGAGGGGGAGAAATTTGAAAAAGTAAAGAGATAAGAGATAGATAGTAATAAAGTAATGAGTTTTTTACGCGGGGGGGGGGGGGGGGGGGGGGGGGGGGGGGATTTTGGAGGGAAAATGTGTTTTTTGAGGTTTGATATGGACCTTTGATTTTGGGAGGATTGATTGTGAGCCACTTGATAGATTTCTTTGTAATTTATTTTATGTATATATATATATATATATATATATATATATATATATATATATATATATATCTAATATTATAATGGGAGAAGGGCTTAGTGTCATTTGTCATTGTGTCATTTTGTCAACACGTGCAGCGCACGTGTTGGTATTTTTTTTTTCTTTTTGTCCTTTTCACTCCCCCTCCCCATTTTCTCCACGTGCAACGCACGTGTATAATACTAGATTTTTTTTGGTCCTTTTCATTCCCCCTCCCCATTTTTCTCACGTGCAATGCACGTGTATAATACTAGTATATATAATGGGAGAATGTCTTAGTGTCATTTGTCATTTTGTCATTCTACCAGCATGTGCAACGCACGTACATAACTAATATAAAAGAGGTTTGCAGTTCAAATCCTCCCTACGTCAGAGTTTTTTTTTTTTTTTTTTGAAATTATTAAAACGTGCATCGCAAGTGTAAATTACTGGTCTAATATTATAATGGGAGAAGGCCTTAGTGTCATTTGTCATTTTGTCATTCTACCAACATGTAGAACACACGTACATAGCTATTATAAATAAGGTTTCCGGTTCAAATCCTCCCTATGTCAAAGTTTTTATTTTTATTTCTTGAAATTATTAAAACGTGCATCGCACCTATAAATTACTAGTGTGTGTGTGTGTGTGTGTGTGTGTGTGTGTGTGTGTGTGTGTGTGTATATATATATATATATATATATATATATATATATATATATATATATATATATATATATATATATACTATTATTAAGCAAAGCTTCATTTTGGTGGTTTTTTACTATTATGCCCCCATATACATAAAAAGCTAAAAAAATATATAAGGTTAATTATGTAATTTTCACTTCACATTTAAAGTCTCCATAAAATTTTGTTCCCTCAAAAATCGAAACCGTCTCTTCCTTTCCCTCCATCGAATTCGTGCATTGCACGTGCTTATTCCCAGTGCAAATTGCACATGCTAAACCATAAAATGTGCATTGCACGTGCTGATTACTAGTATATATATATATAGACACAGAGAGAGAGTACATTTTGAAACTCACAGGAAACAAATGCCTTCAATTTGATCGAAGCAACATTCAGAAGTATGACAGACATGCACATACATTCAGAAGTGGTCAATCATTTCTCTCTCTCTCTCTCTCTCAATATAAATCCATACACTCTCTCTCTAAATACAAATCTTCTCTTATTTCCGAGTTAATTAAATTGAAGCCCCAATGACCGAATTTGGCTTCAAGGTCATGAAGGAGGCAGAATTAAATTAAAAAAAAGGCATTTGCTTTAAAAAGGAAAAGAACAGAAATTGATTCAAACAAACATCATGGTCTTTGAGTCTTTGACAAACATACAAATACGCATAAAGATTAAACATGTCAAAACCTACGAGGTTTGATTCAGCTAGTAGGAATTGAATGGAGATGAAGTCAGGGGCAAAACCAGGATAATTTTGCTCGGGGAGCAAGTAATAAACAAATTTAAGAAGGAAAAAAACAAATTATAAAGTAAATATAATTGTTTAGCATGGAGATCTAGTCTTTCAAAGATAGTTCACATGTCATACTTTTAAACAAAAATAAATTGAAAAAGTCAAACTGTCTTGATTTTTTACAAAATCCCAAAAGGTATATTTGTCATATTCCAATAAATAAAAACATGTGTAACCTAAAAGAACTGTGATCTGTGTTCTAGAAAATTCTTTGATAATTGTATCTATGGAAAAATCTTCAGTTATTTCTCTTTCAATAAAAATCATCAAGTAGTTCGCAAGATAATCATCCTCCATCTTGTTTCGACGCCTATTTTTCACAAAACTCATTGTCGAAAATACCCTCTCGGTAGTTGCTGTAGAAATCAGTAATGTAAGCACAAGCCTAATCAGTCGATCTACAAGATGATAGATAATTGACTTTCTAGATCTCGCTAATGCTTAACATAACTCGGAAAGAGATGACAAATTCTTGAATTCACTACGATGAGGAATATCAAGTATATAATGTTCTAGTTGATACTTTAAATGTGTTTGATCTTGCTCAGAGAAATCTTGAGGATCGAATTGGCTTACAAGCTTGCAAATTTTCTCAATATTAAAGGATATGCATATCTCAGATCCAAACTACCACTCAGCACAAGTAAATCAACTGTATTTTCATTAATCGGATATTTAATTCTTGCAATTGAGAATCAATTGTGGCAATGAATATGTCAACCCGATATTGATGTGTAAATCACCCTGGGGGGAGGGGTAAATAGGGTGATTGTGCGGAAATTAAAAATTAAAATTAAGTTGCAAAGTAAATGAGAAGAGATAGAGAAAGCTAACACAGCACGCACATGTGACACAATGATATAACGTGGTTCGACCCCAAAGTTTACGTCCACACCACCTACTTGTAGCAATTCTTCGCCACAAGCATTCCACTATACTCAAACCTTTGTACAGTTTTTCTCGGATTCAGGCCGAGAGACCTATTACACACACAGGACTTCTAAGACAAGCTAAGTTAATCTCACCGAAATGGAAGAAAAGAAAAACTCAAGATCTTTAATGATCCTGACTGAAAAACACAAATTAGTATCACACACTCGGATCGATTGTTGAATTGATTAGTTCAGAAGATTTTTCTCAGAGGAATAAGTGAGGAATATGCAGTGGGTTCGTCTAAATAAATAGACAGGGAAGTGTATCTCTCAAAAATAGAAACGATACATTCCAAAAGAGTAATCAACACGAGGTACGGTCGACCGCAAATATGGACATTCGACCGTTCATCTTTTAATCGAAAGTCGAAAGATGAATGGTCGACTGTCTCATTATTTTAACAGCGATGAGCAGTCGACTGTGGTGCAGTCGATCGATAATGTGGTACGGTCGACCGCAATCGTGCTGATTGTGAAGAAACCACTTTATATTCTTACCATAAACTAATCAATCAAGAATCAATCAATTACATATAAAAATCCTCACATATACGGAAAGAAAGAAGCTGATCTTGCTGGTTTTCTTGGGTACTAATCAACATGTGCTCTTTTTGAATAACATCTTCTTTTGCTTGATTTTGCAATTCTTCTTTATTACTTTCCTTCTTTTTCTTGATACTCAATCTTTGTAGCTTCATATTGATTTATTTTATTCCTGAAAATATGAACTTCTCAACTGAAACTTATTAGTATTTGTAAGAACGTTTTGTGCTCACAAAACTAAGAGTCAACATGATGTTCGACTGTAAGATGAGGATGTGGATATCGAGATGGATATTTTCTTGCATATTGAGCAGACATATCCGGTACATCCATTTTACGTTTCTCACAAAATAATCTTATCTGATCAAGTAAGGTTTCGCAACCAGTCTCCCTAAGATTTTGAAGAAGAGTCTTTGTAGAAGATACAAGGTGCACTGCATTTACAATGTCTTGAGAATTCTCTACAAAGCTTGACAAAGAAGATCAGTGATTTCAAAAACTTCTTTCGTGAGGTGTAATATAAGGATAATTGGAAAGATGTTAAAATCTCATAAGCTTTCTCTGCATCTGCACGTTGAGCAAAGTCACCATCATCTTTGAGACTAATAAGAACTTCACATGTTGGGCTAAACATATTCAACACGATTAAAACATTCAAAAAGATTCTCCCCCTTTTTGGAACACACCAAGAGGGAACTAGAAATGATAAATGATATATAAACAAGGTGTATAACATACTCCCCCTAAATTTAGTACTCCCTCTAAATTCATGCATGGAAAATATAGATGAATATACAATAAAAATGTGAGTGAAGAGCAAACATGAAAATAAGAAATTTTGGGGAATATTATATTTCTTAAAAACAGAAGGAAAATCTACTTACATGATACCGTTGAGCGCGAGACTCTTTGATATACAGTGAGAGCTCTTCATGGTATCATAGATTTGAGATTTTCCCGAGAGACATAGAGCAAAAGATTAAAAAATAAATTTCAACAAATTAGAAACCATAGAAGAACTGTAAATAAATTTTCCTTGCACACCAAAAGTAAAAAACAAAAAGCCAAAATTTAAAAAAACAGAGGCAAGAACGATTGACCGCATGGTCGACCGCAAATATACATACAGAGGGTAGTTTGATTGAGACCCGAGGAGGAACCGGTCGACCGCTCGGTCGACCGAAATGCAGATACGACATGATTATAAAAAAATAGAAGCACATTGTCACGCCCCGCTTTCTAAAAATACGGAATACGAGTACATGACATTGGCCCAGTGAATGACTAACATCACCCATAAGCTGTTTATCCGATCAACTCAACAATATAATCAATACAGAACAATTGCGCAAGCAATAATAATAATATCATGAACAAAAGTACTTCAAATGAAGCAATAAAAATATCCAAATACAATAATAATAATAATCCAATATCTGGAAACAATAATAAAATTCAGGACATAAACCCAAAACAATAATAATCCAATCCAAAAATAATAACAAGTCTCAATACATTAAGTTTATTTAAAGCAATAAGCAATTAGAAAGCAGTAGTCTTCAGAATGTTTGTTCTTCTTCATTACCTGTATACACTTCATCTAAAAAGAGGAGAAAAATTTTTCTTAGAGTAAGTCATGGACAACAAGTAGAGAAAGTATGGAACAATGGAATAACAGTATAACAATGAATTCAATAGATCAATATGAATCAATAACATGGGACAATAATCATGATAAGCGATGCAATGGCTATAAACAATGATTCAATATTCAGTAACAGTAATCAATGATCAATAACAATAACACTTAGCCAATATTCGATATCAATACGAACAATGATGAACAATATGTAATATCGATGTGTAATCCTTATGTTTATTAATCATTTTTAACTCCTAACTAATGTACGTACTACTGTGTCCAATGTGTTCCGTACCACAGGTTCGATGCATACAATCAATTTCGTTTAGACTATAGTGTAGAATCTATAGTTCAAGTACGGGGTATGATGAGATAACAATATAACACGGGCCAAGGTGCAATTTCTTATACAATGACGATATCAATAATAACACGGGCCAATGTGCAATTTCTTACACAATAACGATATCAATAATAACACGGGCCATCATCCGAGTACAGTCCCTATATCATTAACTACTATAGTCAATCCCTTAAACCCCGGCTTGTTAATTATTTATCAGTACAGTCCCTATATCATCAACCTCCATCCCCATCTCCACTAAATCATGTCTGCCACAAGTTCATATCGGGGATCATCAATGCAGATGACATTGATGTGCGATTGCGAGCTACCCAGGAGAGCCAAGATCGTTGAGTGTGTGAGAGGTAAGAATCAAGGTAGGTTTTTCTACTCTTGGCCCAATTATAAAAGGTAAGGATGAGTCTGGATGCAAGTTTTTAAAGTGGGTATCAATGGAGTATGATAGAGATGAGAAACAAATGGTGGTGGTGGAGTTGAAAGGAATGTTGTCTGAACAGAATGAGGTGTTAAAAGCATTGAAATCAACAGAACCCGGCTGCAAAGAGGTGTTAAACGAGATGAAATTGGTCAAGGTAACTTTAACCGCGAAGATTGTTCAGTTGGAGAATATGATTAGTGGCTTCACATCGGTGCTTCATACTTGTTTTGTTCTTTTTGTTGTCCATATTCTTGTTGTTAATGTGATGCAAATCATGTATGGAAGGCGATGAAAATTTAATATGGATATTGTAAGAACTTTAAGTAATTTGAATGAATGAATGAAGCTTTAGCATGTCAGCTTGATCATGTTTTCAATGTGCACTATCAGTATTTGTATATGAAGTGCAATATCTGCATTATCAATATGAATTATCTGGGTATAAATTACCAATAAGGAGTATATGTATATATGAAGAACTAAAGTTCAAAGCACGAGCCACCCAAAAAAATGCATCTCCATGTACAGAATTCATTCATGAATAATGTATATCAATAAAAACTAATTCCAGAATGCATCTTAGCATGCATAATTCAACCCAAAAAAATTGTTTCCACAACCATACACAGACTTGAATGTTGTTAATCCAAACTAATACATAATCTTAAGCTGTATATCCCAAGCATTCAAAAGTTCACATTGATATAATTCGACAAACAGGGTTTCAAGAGGAAGAAATAGATACATAAAATTCAATGCTGATATATAAATAAAAAGTGATACATAATTACAAACTAATATTTCATTCCAATCTGATACACAAACTAATATATAATTACAAACTAATTTGTTGGTTTAGTTGGTTGAGAAAGTGGTCAAGTTTGAACTCCTGGACACTGCATGTGTGGTTCACTAATTGCTGTTCATGTTCCTTTTGAATGAGATAGCTGCTTGATGGTTAATGCCTGCAACACATGCTTGAGAAGCAGTTTTTTGACCATCACCTGTAATTGGACATAGTATCATACATTACTTCCATGGCATCTTGAACATACACACAATATGGGCATTCTGATTGAGAAATACAAATACTAGTGCATGTATATGTAAAAAAAATTGTTTTGAGAATCGTATCAATGACCATTGTATATTTTTTACTTTAAGACATGTATCAGTGTACTCTATTTAGCTTGATAATTGTATCTATGTGTACTTTTCTCATGGTCACTTATTATTTTTTTGTTTTTTGTTATTTGTTATTTGTTATTTGCTATTTTGTTATTTTGTTAATTTGTATTTTTGAGACTTTTATCAGTGGTCTTGAGACTTGAATCAATGGAGGCTGGTTTTTTTTGGAATGTGTATCAATGGCCTCTAATTTTTTGGACAATTGTATCAATGACATCTGAAATTTTTTTAGACTTGTAACTGACTTGAGAACTATAGCTTAACCAATGCACACTCTGTTAGAACCTGAATATAAAATACTAAAAATCCCAACAGAATTTGTGAAGAAATCAAATACAGAAAGGAAAACAGTAAACAATAAACTTGTACAGAGTCGAGATTTTGAAGAATCTCTGTCCTTAAAGCAGAATTTGCCCCGTAGTGTGACGGTTACCGGCAAATCGCTTCCCAGGATACAACTGTACATTCTCTGAAGATGCAGCACCCTTGCTTCAGAGACAACGAACTGCTGTCTGTGTGTACTCTCAGTTGACAGATATTGGACTCAGAGCAGAGGAAGAAGAAGAGGAAGACTGAAGTGAAAAATATTTTCTGTATCACCCTGGGAGCTGATGTCTGGGTCTGGATATATAGATAAGAGTTGGACTGGAGACTGTTCAGCAGCCATTACTCTGTAACAGCAGAGTAATGGGGACTCTTCAGCTTAGTAACTGGTGAGCCATTACTCTGCTGTTACAGAGTAATGGCCTCAGTTACTGAATCTGAAAAGTCTTTTCAGTTCAGTAGGGGAAGAGGCTGTCTGGGCAAAAAGGTAAAATAAAATTTTAAGCCAGACCAGACCAGACCAGACCAGACCAAGCCGAGCCGAACCGAACCGAACCGAGCCAAGTGCGCGCGTGTGTGTTTGTCATTTTGGATAAGTCCTCTCTCCACTACACGTTAGTGGTAACCCCCGGGCCACGCCCTCTAGTCCAGTTTTCTAGTATATATACTAGTAACAATCTTTCCCAATTTCCGATATGGGACTATCCATTTGTTAAGTTGGTACCTTTCAAGTACCCAACTTTGGATCAACATTTCTCATTCATACGGAATTCGTTTTTGGCAAGTGAGTATACTACGGAATAGTACTCGACGAGAGGATCGCAATCCACTCATTTTCCGGTGCCGCCGGTGGCCGGAGCTTGCCGGAATCCGGCCCGGAAAACTGCAAAAATTAATTCCAACAATCCCCCACATGAATGGAAATTACCAGACCATGTAATCCAGACACGACAGAAAAAACAAAAAACATGACAGAAAGACTCTGAGAGTACAATCGGAAAATCACTGCATCAGGAATGGTAGTAATTTTTCAACTTTGAACCAGCCTTAGTAATTAGCTATCGGATTCACTTGACCAGGTAGTGATCATGATGTCTTGAACTACCCGGGCGTTCATGTGAACCTAGACAATAACTATCACACAGTTTCATCTCCTCACAGAACTAAGTTCTCTTGTTGTGTTCATTTTGGCCTTGAACATCCCTGGTTAATCATGAGTGAACTTGGAGAATGTAGCCTCTCTTCATTCTCCTAGAAACGGCCCCATTTCACACTCACAAGGTGATTTTCCATAAAGAGTATCCTGCTATACCCCACTTTTATTTCAAAGCTATGGGAATCATTAAAAGCCAAGCTTATCCTAACTATTTGCAGGCAGCACTTGTTTTATCATCCTAAGAATGGGTATGAGATGTTAATCTCTCAGTGCTTTCGTCGATTCAACAAGATTTAGTTGTCCCTTTGAACCTAGATCTTGGGATCTCCAATTTCTAAGTAGGGTTTCCATCAAGTATCATCTTTCGTCATAGGCTTTAAACCCATTCCTCTTGATGATCTCACAACCTGCTCTCGCGACAGACCTTTAGTAAATGGATCCGCTAGGTTGTCGGCCGATTTTATATATTCTATAGAGATTACTCCATTTGAGAGCAGGTGTCTAATGGTTTTGTGTCGCCTTCTGATATGACGAGACTTACCATTATACATGCAATTCAGTGCCCGTGCTATAGCCGATTGGCTGTCACAGTGTACACATAAGGCAGGCACCGGTTTTTCCCACAAAGCCATTCTACTTCTTCTGCCGCTTTGTCTAAAGCAATGAACTCAGATTCCATGGTGGATCTGGCTAATAGCGTTTGTTTAGAGGATTTCCATGACACAGCTGCACCACCAAGTGTGAAAACATATCCACTTGTGGATTTTGAGTTCTTTGAGTCCGATATCCAGTTGGCATCACTGTAGCCTTCCAGTACTGCTGGATATCTGGTGTAATGCAGCGCATAACTCTGAGTATGTCGCAAGTAGTTCAATACTCTTGTTATTCCTTTCCAGTGACTTCGTCCTGGATTACTCGTGTATCGGCTCAGTACGTTTACCGAATGTGCTAAGTCCGGTCTTGTACAATTTGTTAGGTACATCAGACTACTAATTACACGTGCATATTCCAGTTGTGATATGCTTTCGCCTGTATTTTTGAACAGGTGAAGACTTGGATCGACGGGACTTTTTGCTGTCCCATTGGAATAATTCTTGAATCTTTCAAGTACTTTCTCAGCATAATGAGCTTGAGACAAAGTAATCCCCTCAGATGTCCTGGAGACTTTGATTCCTAGTATGACATCTGCAACTCCCAAGTCTTTCATGTCAAACTTGCCACTAAGTATGTTCTTAGTTTGTTTGATAATGTCGTTATTGCTTCCAATAATGAGCATGTCGTCTACGTATAGACAGACCAGAATGTATCCATTTGGAGTATCTTTGATGTAGATACATTTATCACATTCATTTATTTTGAAACCATTTGACATCATAACATTGTCAAATTTTGCATGCCATTGCTTTGGAGCTTGTTTCAGGCCGTACAATGATTTTACAAGCCTGCACACTTTATTTTCCTGTCCAGGAACTACGTAACCCTCAGGTTGTTTCATGTATATTTCTTCTTCTAAGTCCCCATTTAGAAATGCAGTTTTAACATCCATTTGATGTATTTCCAGGTTACGTAGAGCTGCAATAGCTATCAACATTCTTATGGATGTTATTCTTGTAACTGGGGAATATGTATCGAAGAAATCTAGGCCCTCTTTTTGCCTAAATCCTTGTACCACAAGTCTAGCCTTATGCTTCTCTATTGAACCATCTGGTTTCAATTTTTGTTTGAAAATCCATTTGCATCCTAGAGCTTTACATCCAGAAGGCAAATCGACTAACTCCCATGTATGATTTTGCATAATGGAGTCTATTTCACTTTTGATTGCTTCCTTCCACATAGGAGCATCAGGCATAGACATGGCTTCCTTGAACGTTCTGGGCTCATTCTCTAACAGAAAGGCCGTCACAAAGTCAGGACCAAATGATTTTGATGTTCTAGCCCGTTTACTTCGTCTAGGCTCATCGGTATCCTGTTCTGGTTCATCAACTGAAGTGCTTGCAGTCCCTTGTTCACGTGTACGTTTAGGGTACGTAGTATCCTTGCATGGAAACACGTGTTCAAAGAATGAAGCATTTCTTGATTTCATTATTGTATTTACATGGATATCCGGTATATCCGATTTGTATACCAAGAACCGATATGCACTACTGTTGTGTGCGTAGCCTATGAATATGCAATCAATCGTCTTAGGTCCGATGGTGACCTGTTTCGGGTTAGGTACTGCCACTTTTGCTAGACACCCCCACACTTTGAGGTATTTATACGAAGGTAAGTTACCTTTCCACAATTCGTATGGTGTCTTGCCGGTTTTCTTGTGAGGTATTTTGTTGAGAATGTAGTTGGCAGTCAGCAACGCTTCCCCCCACATGTTTTGGGGTAAGCCAGAATTCAACAACAAGGCATTCATCATCTCCTTTAGAGTTCGGTTTTTGCGCTCGGCTGTACCGTTTGATTCGGGTGAGTAGGGAGCAGTTGTCTGATGAACTATTCCATGTTCCGAGCAGAACATGTTAAATGGTGCATCATATTCTCCTCCTCTATCACTTCTAACGATTTTAATCGTTTTGCCAAGTTGATTCTCAACCTCAAGTTTATATTCTTTGAATTTATCTAAAGCCTCATTTTTGCTATGTAACAAATATACATAACAGAATTTTGTGCAATCGTCTATGAAAGTCACAAAGTACTTTTTGCCACCTCTGGTCTGCACATATTTTAAGTCACACAGATCTGTGTGAATGAGACATAGAGTTTCTGTGTTTCTTTCTACCGAACGTGATGGAGTTTTAGTGAGTTTGGCCTCCGTGCAAACTTCACATTTTTCTGAGTTATCTACCTTAAACTTTGGTAGCAAATTCATGTTAACTAATCTACGCATAGAATTTACATTAACATGGCCTAGTCTTTCATGCCAAACAGAAGAAGACTCAACAACATAGGCAATAGGAGTTATTTCATTAACTTTGGGAACAGCAGGAACAATAGTTTTAGGGATGACTGTCATTACATTAAACTTGAACAGTCCATCCTTTACATATCCTTTACCCAAATATACCCCATTCTTGGACAGTACAAAATTATCAGAAACAAGTACAACTTTGAACCCATTCTTACTTAGCAAAGAACCTGATATCAAGTTCTTTCTAATGTCTGGGACATGCAGGACATATGTGAGTGTTAGCTCTTTGCCTGAAGTCATTTTCAGCACTATCTTCCCTGTTCCTTCAATTTTGGAGGTGAAAGAGTTTCCCATGAACAGTTGTTCATCTTTGTTGCACTTCTGATAGGAAGTGAACATTTCCTTGTCCGAGCAGATATGCTTGGTGGCCCCAGTATCGTACCACCATTCGCGAGGATTGCTCCCCACAAGATTTACCTCTGAAACAACAGCACAGAGGTCCAGGTCAGAGAGACCAGTGGACAAGTTCTCAGCTATGTGTACATGGGATTTTTCATTTCCTTTTACATGTCCAGATTTTGAATAATTACTGTCCTTACTGCGACACTCAGAAATTTTGTGCCCCAACTTACCACACTTGTGGCATTTCCCAGCAAACCTCTTTGCAAGAGGTTTTTTGTTGGAGGCTTGTGGCAGAAACTTCATCTTCTTGCCCTTCTGTTCATGCTCCACCACATTAGCCTTTTCTATGGACTGATTTCCATAGGACCTCTCAGCCTTGCGATTCTCTTCTTCAATCCGCAACCTGATAATTAGATCTTCAAGAGACATCTCCTTTCGTTTGTGTTTGAGATAGTTCTTGAAGTCTTTCCACCCAGGTGGAAGTTTTTCTATGAACGCTGCAACCTGGAATGGTTCGCACAGCGTCATATTCTCTGCAGCAATGTCGTGCATTATAACCTGCAGTTCTTGGACTTGACTCACCACAGTTTTGGAGTCAATCATCTTGTAGTCCAGAAATTTGCCGACAACAAATTTCTTGGACCCGGCGTCTTCAGTTTTGTACTTCTTTTCCAGGGACCCCCACAGGAGTTTGGATGTCTTGAAGACACAGTAGACGTTGTACAGAGAGTCTACCAGGCCATTCAGGATGTAGTTCCTGCACAGGTAGTCCCCCTGTGTCCACGCGTCAACTGCTGCAACAGAGTGTGCTTCCATTGGCGCCAGCATCGGGGCAGATTCATTGAGGAATCTGTCTAGCTTCAATGTGGTCAGGTAGAACTGCATCTTCCCCTGCCACTTTTTGAACCTAGTTCCATTGAACTTCTCCGGTTTTTCTCCCACGCTTATGTGCGTGGGCAGAACGACCGAATGTGCCGCAACCGATTGTGCAGTCACATTCTGGGTCACCGGAGTTTGGGTACTGATAAGCCCAGCAGCAACTTCAGTTTGTGTGTTTTCCATGTTTTGATTTTGTTCTCTTCTCTGAAATTGGGTGAAACAGAAACTATTAGTTATTTTTCCGAACAGAACCTGTAAACAACTTCACAAAATTATTAGAATTTGTGAGGAAAAATTCTGCTTTAAGATTGTTAGAACCTGAATATAAAATACTAAAAATCCCAACAGAATTTGTGAAGAAATCAAATACAGAAAGGAAAACAGTAAACAATAAACTTGTACAGAGTCGAGATTTTGAAGAATCTCTGTCCTTAAAGCAGAATTTGCCCCGTAGTGTGACGGTTACCGACAAATCGCTTCCCAGGATACAACTGTACCTTCTCTGAAGATGCAGCACCCTTGCTTCAGAGACAACGAACTGCTGTCTGTGTGTACTCTCAGTTGACAGATATTGGACTCAGAGCAGAGGAAGAAGAAGAGGAAGACTGAAGTGAAAAATATTTTCTGTATCACCCTGGGAGCTGATGTCTGGGTCTGGATATATAGATAAGAGTTGGACTGGAGACTGTTCAGCAGCCATTACTCTGTAACAACAGAGTAATGGGGACTCTTCAGCTTAGTAACTGGTGAGCCATTACTCTGCTGTTACAGAGTAATGGCCTCAGTTACTGAATCTGAAAAGTTTTTTCAGTTCAGTAGGGGAAGAGGCTGTCTGGGCAAAAAGGTAAAATAAAATTTTAAGCCAGACCAGACCAGACCAGACCAGACCAGACCAAGCCAAACCGAACCGGACCGAGCCGAGCCGAGGCCGGGGCCGGGGCCGGGGCTGGGTCTGGATATATAGATAAGAGTTGGACTGGAGACTGTTCAGCAGCCATTACTCTGTAACAGCAGAGTAATGGGGACTCTTCAGCTTAGTAACTGGTGAGCCATTACTCTGCTGTTACAGAGTAATGGCCTCAGTTACTGAATCTGAAAAGTCTTTTCAGTTCAGTAGGGGAAGAGGCTGTCTGGGCAAAAAGGTAAAATAAAATTTTAAGCCAGACCAAGCCGAGCCGAGCCGAACCGAGCCGAGCCGAGCCGAGCCGGGGCCGGGGCCGGGCCGGGCGCGCGCGCGCGCGCGTGAGCGCGTGTGTGTTTTGTCATTTTGGCTAAGTCCTCTCTCCACTACACGTTAGTGGTAACCCCCGGGCCACGCCCTCTAGTCCAGTTTTCTAGTATATATACTAGTAACAATCTTTCCCAATTTCCGATATGGGACTATCCATTTGTTAAGTTGGTACCTTTCAAGTACCCAACTTTGGATCAACATTTCTCATTCATACGGAATTCGTTTTTGGCAAGTGAGTATACTACGGAATAGTACTCGACGAGAGGATCGCAATCCAATCATTTTCCGGTGCCGCCGGTGGCCGGAGCTTGCCGGAATCCGGCCCGGAAAACTGCAAAAATTAATTCCAACACACTCCCTGTTGGGATTGGGGCGTCAACCAACGCCCGTTGTCGCAGCGGAACTAATAGAGCAATGAGGAAGTCGAAGTAGATGAGACGAATAAATTGAGCGAGCAAGTAGATCCACCAAACTAATACAAACACACCGATGACTTATCCCGGTTAGCTTTTGCTTAATCCGGAAGAAAATATAGGGAGATCTGATATTCAACTAGAAAGATTACAATGAGTTATTGATTCACTCAATACAAGGAATTAAAGTCACCTACCAAGAACTATCTCTCTCTCGAGCCTCTCTTTGCAATGGAGAAAATAATCTATGAAGTACTACATCTCATATTGGAGGAGTTTACAATATATATAGAAGAATAGAGAGAAACCTAGGTTTAATCTTGATTCTCAGTCGTCCGATAAAACTTGAAAAAGAAGTAACTGAATAAGAGCCGCACGATCTAACTTGGAGGTGAAGATTGGGCTGAAACGACCTAACAAATCGAAGCCCAATACGAACACAGAGCCGCGGGCAGTCGACCGTCCAACAAGACCGGTCGACCGTACCACTCTCTGACATTCCTTGTACTACGAGCGGTCGAGGGGCGTAGTTGGGGGGTGCGGTCGACTGCAACCTGGGATAGTCGACCGCAACTATGCCTACACCTTGGTGCTGCTGTTTTCCCTTTTACTCACTTCGATGCTTCGACCTCCGTGCTTCATCTTACCTTCTTCTAATCTGAACAACGAGTATTCAAGACACAATCCTAACACTTCCATCAATGAATATATATTCCCCAACACCCTTGATATCGTGGTATGTGCCGTTCAATATGATCAAGAAGAAGAAGAAGAAGAAGAAGAGGAAAAAGTGTTCATATTATTGCAAATAGTTGGTGCACAAGAAGACCATCAAGCAATGATGTCAGTTGTTGTTGCACTAAGCAAAGGAATGTGAGGTATTGAAAATTATGTGAGTTATAATATGGGTTTAAGGAGGGAGACAGATATGCATGTCCATGCTGGTAGACATGTACAATCTGGGTTTTCCTCAACGAGCAGGGAGGAGTGTTAATTCTACATGTTCTTGGATGCAAAATTAGCAGTTTCCCCCCTACATATATCCCATGCACCACCACCAGTCATGAACATCAACATGAGCTGGCAAAGGTATCCCTCTAAGACATGGGGGGTTGGAGAAATACTGGGTGCAAAACTAGCAGTTCCCCCCTAAATATATCCCATGCACCACCACCAGTCATGCACATCAACATGAGCAGGCAGAGGTATCACTCTAAGGCATGAGGGTTGGAGAAGTGCTGAGTGTCACATTGTATTCATGCTACTTTTCAAACTTCTTGACATGCACCCTTTAGTCATGCGATATATATCATGACTAATAGGAATGCATGTCAAGAAGTTGTGACGTAATTTAAATACTATGTGACACCCACAACTCCTCCATATCACCATGTATTGGAGTATGACTACATGTTCTAGGGTGTGAAACAATGGTCGTGGTCTCATGTAATTGTTATGTAATTTTTTTTTATTTTAGAGTGTAGTATTGTGAGATTAAAGTAATGTGTTCAAGTAATGTGGGTTTGGATGTAGTGGTTATTGTAATGTAATGTTATTTCAATATACTGGGCTTATTGTAATTAAGATTATTGTTTCATATTGTAGGATTTTTTTATAGTGTAGCAAGTACCTCTTTCTGTGCCGCTTTTATTTAACCCTGTAACTCTCCCTCTGCCTCTCACTCTTCCTCCACTAGCTACCCCACTCTGTCTAACTCTCTCTGATGATTGCACATTTCTTTCTCTTACAAGTCCTAGTCTGGACCCTCTCCTATATGATTAGAATTTGAAACCAGCAAGATAAATGAGTGTAAATTAAGTATTTTACCTCTACAGATTCCATGTGGATGACTGACTTGGCAAACCAACATTAGAAGCACTTTTTCCCACTCCTTCAACACTTGGTTAATTGGTGCTTTGCAAGGCTTTGTTGTGATTACTTTCATAACATCTTGAATTTGCATCTTAAATGATTTTGCCACTCTCTGAGGGTCCTGATTGTGCCACTCTCTTTATTCCATATTATAAATGATTTTGCATATCAAAAAGCCCGAAAGATAATATTTAAATAAAAATATATTAATTTTAACAAAAGGCTTCCAAAAAAAATTATCTAAAGAATAAAGGCCTCCTCACATACCAAAAAGCCTGAAATAGGTCTCGTCACATACCAAAAAACCCAAAATTGATTACAAAAATATAATAAATGATTTTGCATCTAAAAAAGCCCGAAAGATAATATTTAAATAAAAATATATTAATTTTAACAAAATATTATTATAAACTTTTAAAAGGCCTCATTTGGGAGTTCTCTTTAGGCCTCAATAAGTGTTGGGCCAGCCCTATCTTAATTTCTGAATACAACCTTCTGAAACTAGAACCTTCATGTTTGATCTGTATCTCATCCATTTGTCTTAATCATTGAATTCATCCTCCTGAAACAAGAACCTTCAACTTTGATCCGTATCTCATCTATTTGTCTCAAATCTTTAAATACATCCTGCTGAAACACGAATTCTCCACAGTCGAAAGTATTGAGGAATCTAAGGCAAAAATAAGGCAATGCAAGAGGTTTGTGCTTTGAATGAATACAAGAAACAAGCCTAAAAGCTATGAAGCATAGATACGGGTACGGGGTGCGGATATGACACAACGCGGGTACGGGAAAACGCGATTTTACAAAAAAGTAGGATACGGGTACATTGGTGGATACGTTAAATATAATATATATTATCTATATAATAAAACACAAAGAAAGCTATCAAGTGGCTCACCTTCAATCCCCCCAAAATCAAAGACCCAGATCTAACCTCACAAAATAAATTTTCCCTCCCAAAATTTCAAACCTCAAAACCAAAATTTCTCCCCAAACTAAAAAAACTCATTACTTTACTACTGTCCCTCTCTTATCTGTTCACTTTTTCATATTTCTCTTTCTCTCTCTCTCTCTCCCTACCTCTCTATCCCATTCTTTTATTATTTACTTAGAAATTTAGATTTTAAGATTCAGGTTTGTAAATTTTCAGAATTTTTATATTTTTTTATTGCACATGTTATAATGAAAATAGCAAATATATCTCTTCAAATGTTAAATTTTATCATTTTCCACACATAAAGTTCTAAGAAGTTAGATTTACACCCCATTTATAATTATTTTTCAACATATACTAATGGAAACATAGACTTTTACAACTAATTATTGTCATACTATTCAAACTTGAGTTGCATAATTGTTGTTTTACTGTTTACAGGGCTTTTCGTGTTTTGTATCGTTCCGAAGACATGCCGTAGGCACGTGCCCATGGGCAAATCTAGTATTATATATATAATTAAATATTTATTTATTTTATTTAAAATGCATATATTTGAACTATTTCATAGAATTATAAGAATACATTATAATTATGAGCATTTTTAGAGAGAAAAAATGATAATTTAACTATCAAAACATTGTGTATACTTATTTTGTGTTTGAGCATAACATAAAACATCAAGTTTTTAAAATTACGCTAGGGACCTAAACATTTATCTACAATTAACTTTGTCCAAAAGTTACAAAAATGTATTACAAAAAAGAATACTCCATGGGTACGCACCTGGGAGTACCCAAGGAGTATCGGCACCCGATACACACCCGACACGGGTGCGTGGAGCATTTGGAAGTACCTGTTCTTCCTAGACTAAACGTCACAACAATTTCAGTGCGGCCGAAAATCCAATCACTACAAAAGACAACCAGAACCCCGGCGTTTATAAACGTCGGGGTTGAATCCCATGGCACTTTGTAAAGCGCCACTACAAATGCCGCCTTTTCCCCTGCCGGTGTATGTTCTGCGATACCCCGATGCTTACCAGGCGCTGGGCTTTCTGTTCGCAAACCCCGGCGTTCGCAACCTTTTTCCCAGTGATTATAATAAGTAGGGTTATCTTTATTATTTTTTAAATTTTTTTATCTTTAAATATACCCCAGTGTTTGGAAACAGAAAGCGAACGATGGCGGCGGCTGGGGGCGAGATCGAACGGTGGCAGGGGCGGCGAGATCGAACGGCGGCGGGGGCAGCGAGATGGAACGGCAGCGAAATCCAAAATAGAAAGAGAAAAAAAATGGAGAGATAGGGAAATTGGGTTTTGGAGATATAGGGTTTTGGCGCGAAAGGGAAAAAGAAAGAGGGAAAGTGGAGACTTTAGGGCGGGGGAGGGGAAATAATAGGGTTTTCGCCCATCATTGCCCGGCGTTTTAAAACTCCGGGCTATTGGACACACCCCAGCATTTTTTTAAAAACGCCGGGGTTTCTTCGCAATCCCACTGGCGCTATTATAAAGCGCCGGGGTTGAACCGCCGGGTTTACCTATATGTTTTGTAGTGTACACACAACCAAATATGACTGACAAAATGACAAACAACAGATGTGTGGAAAACTAACTCTAAATGACAAAAGCATACAAGTACGAAGGAAAAAAAGATAAAAGATGATTTTTCTATTATTTTTAAATTGACAAAACAGTAGTGCAGTGAGCTAAAAACAGCCTGCAATACATCACACTACAACACATGATGGATTTACCGGCGTATATTTCTCGGCATTTTACCATTCGCATCGGGGTAGGAAGAGACCAGGAAGGGGGCGTCAGATTGGATGGCTATACGCCGGCGGCCTCTATAAAATACCGGGGAATTATGATATTCACCGATGTTTTGTTTTAAAACGCCGGTGAAGGGTAATATTCACCGGCGTTTTAATAAAACACGCCGGCGAATATACAGATAAAATGTAACCAAAAATCTTCTCCCATTCACCGGCGATTGTTTTTTAAAACGCCGGTGAATTAACTAGGATAAATCCCCGCGAACCCTAACATTTTGCTCGCTTTTTTCCCAAACCCAAATTTTTGCGCCGCCTTCGTTTTCCCTCCTTCCCTTCGTCGATTTTCGAGATCCGATCAAAAGTCCCTCCTTCCCTAGTCTTCCCTCTCTTTATCTCACCCCCCCAAAATGCCCGATCCGAGTTCCCTTCGAAAGTCGCCATCTCCGACAGCCCCACTGTCACCGTCTCCATAGCCTCCGTCGTCTCCCCAGTCCCAGTCCCCCCCCCACCGTCATCTCCGACAGCCATCTCCGTCATCTTCGAAAAGTCGCCATCTCCAACAGCCCCAGTCCCCCCACCGTCAACAACTCCTCCGACATTGAGTGGTATAATGCTTTATTCTTCCCTTTTTTTCGATGCTTGGGATTTCATGAGAACATCTTCATGATGGAAGAGTTCTTCATTTATTTTTCATCCGTTATTGTTTACAAAATTTGTTGGACATACTGTGTTTGTGATATTGTGAACTAGAACATGAAGGTCTTTTTGATTGCATAATGATGTTTGATGCCTCGCGAGATGAGATCTTGGCTGTGGAATTAAGTGGGTTTACTAGATTGACGTGTTATCGTGTGAAACTTCATTTAATGGTTCCAATTATGTGTTAGATATGTCATTTGGTCCATGGTTTAGGTGTTTTGACATTTGGTGAGGACTTGACATTGCCTCTGGCTCTCAATTGCGGGCATTTGGAAGAATGGGTAGCTTTTTTGATTGTTTTGTTTTGTTTTTTTGATAAGGAATAGTTTGTAGACTATATTTTAGATGCTTGAGATGTCATGCAAGTATGAAGTAAACTTAGGAAGTTAAATAAAAAATTTCCATTTTTTAGTTGTTGTCCATCATTGAGTAAACTGTTTGCTTGACAAATGATAATAGAGGAGAATATAATTTGTTTGTGGTATTTAGGGATGGGTGTTTTATGAGAGAATGGGTAAATGTAAATCTGGAGTTGGTGATTTGGGATGATGGATACCTTTTGACATTGTTCTTTGATAGTTCACATTTTTACTTGTGTAAGGTTCTGCTCTATGATTAAGATATTTGAGATATTTTGAACTGCAAGCAAATAATCGTAAGGTTTACACGCTATAATATTGAAGTACATATGGAGATCCTTTTTAAATTTATGGACTGGAAGATGTCATGTCTAGATTGGTACAACAAATATCTTATACATGTTTCATCTATTACTGAAAATTGTTTGATAAGCTTTCATTCCCAGTTGAGACACTTTAATTAAGGTTAAATGAGAACAAATGTAGATGAGGTATAGAGATTATTATTATTATTATTATTATTATTTTGGGATAAGTAACTGATTATTAGTATCCATGAACAGAATAGTTCATGAGTCATCAGATCTTCTTGTTATCGCATTTACAGCACGGCGCCCTCGTTATTTGCCCTATTGCTCTCAACAGCAAATACCCTTTACCATCATCATCTCCTTGAACGGAAAGCCAAATACAGGGGAGACTATAGTCGAATCGATATTACACTCGAACACAAGGTGTGCGATAAAATGCCACTAAGGTGGTTGAGATAATTTCCACAAAGGTAGTTTAGGGTTATGTGAATAGAGTAGATTTTATTAAGATTTAATTGTTTTTTATACATTTTTTTGGACTGAGATTTCTTTATTTTACAGTTAATTGTTATATCGTTTATTTAATTGCAGCTAGGGATGGTTTTAAAAAAGGTGAAATTAAATATAAAAAAATACCTTTTAAATCTGATACTATTTAAAATATCAAATTTTAATTTCAGATTGTGTGCTATTGTTATAATGGATAGAAGTTGGATTAGTAAACCACGATTATCCAAGGAGTACCGGGATGGTATTAAAGATTTTATTATCTTTTCCAAACGACATTCCCGTGATTCCAACCTAATTCTTTGTCCATGCCTCCGGTGTACAAATTGTAATTTGAGGACATGTGACGTAGTACATACACATTTGGTTGCCAACGGTTTTCTTCAAGGGTACACACGGTGGTTTTGTCATGGAGAGGATCATACGTCAGCTTCTGTTTGTCCGGTTGTATTAGAAAATGAAGATGAGCCCTTAGTGAACGAAGACTTAAGTGTTCTCGATGAGATGCGTGCTTTGGTGCAAGACGCCTTGGGGATTCATAATGTTTCTTTCCACACCAATAATCCAACAACCCAAGTTCACAATTAGTCAACAGAAACATCACACATTGGTGGCGGGGTGGACGAGGAAATGCCTGACCTCGCCCCTGAAAATAATAAACAGCAAGAATCCTTCGCTAAGTTGCTTGAAGATGCTAGTACTCCGCTGTACCGTGATTGCACCAAATTCTCTAAATTCTCATTCATTGTCAGACTATTTCAGATTAAATGTTTAAACGGATGGTCTGCTAAGTCCTTCACTATGCTACTTGAACTGTTGAATGAAGCATTTCCAGAAATCTGTATTCCAAACTCTGCCTATAAAATCAAAAAATTCCTAAATTCTTTCGATCTAGGGTATGAGAAGATAGCATCATGTCCAAATGACTGTATGCTTTTCACGAGTGGTAAGGAAAGTCTGGAGAATTGCGAAGTCTGTGGTTCTTCGAAAATGGGGTTAATTGTCATATAAGCATGCTGTATACCAAAATGGGGTTGGTCATAGAATCCATGGAAGATATGTATTAGTGTTTGTGAAATAATTTGTCATCCTGGATCTAAAATCTTCAGAATTCCCAAATCTGTCAAGAATTGGTCTGAACAAACCTTGTGCAGGTTTCTTTTGGAGCCAGAAACATCATTGGCAAAGTTGGGATGGAGAATAGACAAATATGCTTAGATACTGGAAATTTTCATTTCTTTTACTGTTTTAGATACTGGATATTCCATCATAGTCATCTAAGCATGCTATTTACCAAAATGGGTTAATTGTCATCTAAGCATGTTGTATACCAAAATGGGGTTGGTCATAGAATCCATGAAAGACACATATTAGTGTTTGTGAGATAATTTGTCATCCTGGATCTAAAATCTTCAGAATTCTCAAATCTGTCAAGAATTGGTCTGAACAAACCATGTGCAGGTTTCTTTTGGAGCCAGAAATATCATTGGCAAAGTTGGGATGAAGAATAGACAAACATGCTTAGATACTGGAAATTTTCATTTGTTTTACTGTTTTAGATACTGGATATTCCATCATTGTCATCTAAGCATGCTATTTACCAAAATGGGTTAATTGCCATCTAAGCATGCTGTATACCAAAAAGGGGTTGGTCATAGAATTCATGAAAGACACGTATTAGTGTTTGTGAGATAATTTGTCATCCTGGATCTAAAATCTTCAGAATTCTCAAATCTGTCAAGAATTGGTCTGAACAAACCTTGTGCAGGTTTCTTTTGGAGCTAGAAACATCATTGGCAAAGTTGGGATGAAGAATAGACAAACGTGCTTAGATACTGGAAATTTTTATTTGTTTTACTGTTTTAGATACTGGATATTCCATCATTGTCATCTACGCATGCTATTTACCAAAATGGGTTAATTTTCATCTAAGCATGCTGTATACCAAAATGGGGTTGGTCATAGAATCCATGAAAGACACGTATTAGTGTTTGTGAGTCTGCAGTGGGGTGCAGCTATAAATTTTATTTTGGTTGCCAATATTCAATTTTTTTTCAACTTGTTCTCAGTAGGTAATTAGACTAAAGCATGTTTTCAAATTGATGGGATGCACTTATTGACATAGCAAGTTATTTTGGAGGATGGAGAATCTTCTACTTGTTTTGTTGTTTCAACTTTCAAGCTAGCCTAATCACTTTGTTTGACATTACCGATCTGTGTTGCATTTGTACGTCGTTACTCTAAATTTTATGTTCAAAGTTGTCGGTTTTTTGTTGTTGCATGTACTGCACACAATTTGTATGCAGTTTCTGTAGAGTGAGGTTGTCCGATACCACTTGAAGTCAGAAAATGCCATTTTGAGAATCTGAAAAACCCTACTTTTTAGTTGTTTAGTGGTTGTCGTCTATGTTCTTAATTGGGCTGTGATTAGAAAGAGAGGGCTCGAGTGGAGATCTGGAAACCCATATAGAGACATCTCGTTTATTATTGTTATTATTATTGTTGTTGTTGTCGCTCTTGCTGTTGTTGCTGCTGTCTTTTTGTGTGCGTGTGTTGAAGAGAAAGAAGGGATGAGAGAGAGATGAGGAAAATGCTGCTATGTGAGCCTAGTGTATCCTCATTCTCTACCATTCCTCTTTCTGTTTCCATTTCTGGCTTCTATATTTGGTTTCCTTCCACGATGACAGTTCCTTAAAACTACACTTGATATGAGCCCCTTCTTATTTTTCTAAATTAAAAATAGGAGTATTGGTGATCCAACAAACATGTATCCTCATACTTCCAAATGGCATTTTCTTTAGAAAGTTGGTCTCCAAATAATCGATCTATGACTGGAATCTCCAACTAGTGATTTATGCAATATATTTATTTTTGAGCATATTGATCTATGAAATATTTGTCATCCTGGATCTAAAATCTTCGGAATTCCCAAATCTGTCAAGAATTGGTCTGAACAAACCTTGTGCAGGTATCTTTTGGAGCCAGAAACATCATTGGCAATGTTAGGATGAAGAATAGAAAAACATGCTTAGATACTGGATTTTCATTTGTTTTGCTATTTTAGATACTGGATATTCCCAATCAGAAGAGAATATAAAAGTTTCAAGTTAGATACTGGATTTTCATTTGTTTTACTGTTTTAGATATATTCAAAAACAAAATTAAGTACTAGCTTTTTAGCACTACAATATAATTATTTTACCTCTCTATATATCATTAACAATTCCATTTGTAATTGGCACTTTGATCTTAGAATTTATGAATTGGGTAGATCTTTTTGCAAGTTCAAAAAATATGTATATTCTGTATTGTGGTCTAGTGTTGAACTAAATTTTTGTTTTTTTTTCACAGAGCAGTTCGATCAATCCATCAAATGTGAGTCTCCCAGATCAAGAAAATTCTGATGATCAGAACTGAAGTGACTCGAGGGGTATGAATCTGTGGTCGGCCTAGTCTAGTTGTCCTTGTTGTTGTTATGTTGTCATTGTTGTTGTTATGTCCTTATTGTTGTTTTAAGTAATTGTTGAGATATTTGGGATGTTCATTACTGTATTTGTTAATTATGACACTTTGTGTTAATTTTGCGGTGAATTTGGACCATTAATGGAATATGTGTGAAACTTTATTATCTTTAATTCTTGTGTTTGGTTGTGATTTGCGCATTAATATGCCTGAAATTGGTTGAATCAGTTGTGAATTAGTTTACAGGTTTTTTAAATGAAATTGTGAATTGAAATCGAATGAAAAACTGGAGCGAAAAAATCAAACGATCATACACCGGCGTTTCATAAAACGCCGGTCTATCCAATTGATCAGTTGGAAATTTCGATAGAGAGGCGTTTCCACACACGCCGGTGTACCCATAAGCCGCAACAGCACTAAGAAACACTGGCGTTTTATAAAACGCCGGTGAATCTCACTATAGCGGCGTTTTTACCACACGTCGGTGCTTGTAAGTAGGGAAAATAGGGCACTCAGAAATAAACATACACCGGCGTTTGTCGGCCGTCGGTAAATATTGAACATACACCGGCGTTTGGGGAAACGCCGGTGAAAAGATATATACCTGCGTTATGTGACCACCGGTGAATGTATATTGGGGAAAAGAACGACAGTCAGAAATACTCATATACCGGCGTTAGGTGACCGCCGGTGTATTTTCAGGATCTACCGGCGTCCAGAAGAAACGCCGGTGTAGACCCCTATTATTCCGCGACGCTCGCTTCGGCGGCATTTGCACCGGCGAATGTTTCACCGGCGTAAAAAAATGCCGGTCAAGATCTAAAAAATGCCGGTGAATACCTTGTGTGTTGTAGTGTCAAGGGTTTATAAAGTAGATAACTGCATGCATAACTAAGAGAAAACCCACAACTCCATACGATAATTTTGTAGTTATTTTTAGGGTAAAAAACAAAGTAAAATGACAGATAAGGACAACATACTTACAGCCAATGAGATTGTACCTCCAATGCACTCCTAACAAAATGTATTAGAATAAAACTTCTTTGTGAACTTCATTCGTGATGGAGGACTCACTCCAGTCTGTGTGGATTAGAGTCTACACCTTTCCATTTCACTGTTGGGTGCGTTCAGGTTTTCAGAATTTGGTAAGAGGGTTTGGTATGATCATAGATGTTGATAAGAACACTATGATGCAATCACGTCGGGAGTATGCCCGTCTTTGAATCGGTATTGAGAACAAAGATGAAATTCTGTCATTGATACAAGTTGAGTTTCAGCAAGAGTTTTATGAGGTGAAGATCATTACGGAGACAAAGAAGTCTGTGTCGTTCTGAGGGTATGAAGTGCCTGAAGCTGTGGAAAGAGATGAGCAATCGCTCTATCGAGAGGTAGACGATGTGCTTCGACCCTTGGATTCATTGAAAAAGGATCCTAGTCATTCAGCTAAAGGAATCATCTGGGGGAGTACAAACCATTCGATCTGAGAGATAGAGATCTGGAGTGTTCAATTCAAATAGTTGATGGCGTGGCGAAGTCGAGTAAGAGAGAATTTTTTGCCGTACTGACCCACTTTAGAAAATATTTGGCGCTCTGACCCACTTTTGAAAACAATTAGCGAACTGACTCAGTTTTGGACACGTCAGAAAAAAACGTTATTGAGAAAAACGTCATAGGTTATTTACAAGTCGTTTTCCCCAATAACGGTATCTATTTTTAAAAAAGTGTCATGCCATTTTTTGGAGTAACGACATAGGTTATTATGATTTTCGACAGCTTGTAGTCTCAATTTTGAGAAAAAAATGGCAAGTGTGAAAACCTTATAACATATGTCGTTCTTTCAAAAAACGGCATTCTCAATACTGATGTCGTTATTTTGAATAACGGCTTTAGTTATTTAGTTTGTTTTCCCATAAACAGTGGCCCCCTCTTCTCACTTCCCCTTTCTCAATCGATCTGCTCTCTTTCTCTCTCACTCCCGAAACCCACAAACCCTAGATCCCTAAAACCAAAAATCCCAAGTATTGGAGTGCTCTCAAACTTCATATATCCTACCTCCTCACTCTCACTCTCATCTCATTCCTAATCCACGGTGTATTTTCAAGCTATCCAAGATACGAACTAATTTGAAGGTATTATTATAACCATATGTTTGATATGTATTCATAGGTTATGCTTATGAGTAGTTAATGACTTGAATATGTTTGAATCTTTATGTTTAGGTATGGAATATGATATCCCTATTTGGTTATATATTGGGGGTGAAATAATTAGAGATCCGAAGATTGGATATTGTTATAGCGATGATGAACCGGTCATTATTTGGGCTCCCCTCAACTTTATATACTCACAACTAATAGATAAGATATTTGAAGTAACTAATTGGGATAGAGGTGAAATGAGTGTCAAAATCAAAGCCCGTTATACTGCCGATAAAGGGAAGGACAATATTTCATGGTGGTTCCCGTAGATAATGATAATTCTCTGAGGTCCATGATTGGTAGGACACTTGATCCAAATTGTAGTTGGAATGCATTGGAGTTATATATTGACCAAATGAGGCTTCCAAATACTAGACAAGTTGTTATTGAAAGTCCAAGGCATGCCCCGAGTTTGAAACCATCTGCTAAGTCACATGCAAGAATACCAAATACAGAAGAAGACATTAGCACAACTCCAACAGAACCTATTACCACTAAATATGAGCAGGTACATCCGTTGACCTTGACACAAAATATTGTCCGCACCGACATGGTAATGTAAGACTTTGACAATGTCATTGTAAATAACAATTTGGTAGAAGAGGAAGAAGATGAGGATCAGGGTCTTCAAGTTGATGAGGAGGAGGATGCCGATGAAGCTCCGGTTAATGATGTCAACGTCGATGTGCTGGTTAATGATGTGGTGTTGCCAAATGAGTCCATTAGTGCAACTGTACATGAGGTTCAATCGAGTGAATGGATGTCTCGTGCGACCATACATGAACATGCATAGTCTTCCGTCGACTCTTCCAATACAGATCAACTCAACATAGGTCAAAGATTTTCAACTAAAGATTCTATACAACATCTAGTGAAGATGTACTTCGTGAAGAACGATCTAGAAATCGTGACGGTAAAATCGACCCCCGATTTATACTATGTCAAATGTAAATACGCACCCATCAACCATTCAGCCGAGGACATTGCAGAAAATTCGGCACTTCTAAATGTAGTGGGTTGTCCTTGGCGATTGCGTGCAATTGTTCCAAAAGGCCGTACTTATTTCGTGGTAAAGAAGCTTGAAGGTCCGCACACATGTGTAAATCCTACATTGAATCAAGTTCACAGGAAAATTGATTCTACGATTGTATCGATGGTCATATTGAATGTTGTGAAAGCACAAATAGGAATAACACCAAGAGCTATAATGAGATAGTCAAGCTTCAGTTCAATTACACAATTTCATACTGGAAAGTTTGGAAGGCAAAACATAAAGCAATTGAGAGATTATATGATTCCTTCGAAAAAGCTTACACTAAATTGCCCTATCTTCTCAATGCAATTCAAGCATCAAATCCGGGGACGACCGTACATTGGGCCAAGAATGTGACCGGTCCGATCGAAGAAACTGGGTGTTTTTTGGGCATTTGGGCCTTCCATCGAAGGGTTTAAGGTATGCAGACTAGTTATTAGGGCTGCAAACGAATCGAGTTATTCACGAGCTAATAGCGAGCTATTCGGCTCGAGCTCGGTCAAAGCTCGGCTCGAACCGAGCTCGAGCTCAAAACTGAGCTCATTTCGTAAACAAGCCGAGCTCGAGCTTGGGTTTTTTTTAGGCTAAGCTCATGAGCTATTCGGCTCGAATACGGTCAAAGTTCGGCTCGAACCAAGCTCGAGCTCAAAACTGAGCTCGTTTTGTAAACGAGCCGAGCTCGAGCCTGAAGGTATTTGGCTCGGCTCGGCTCGATTGCAGCCTTACCAGTTATAAGTGTAGACAGAACTCATTGTACTGAATATACAAAGGTTGTTTGTTAATTGATGTTTCACTGGATGCAAACAGTAGGTTGTTTCCATTTGCGTTTGCAATAGTTGATGGTGAGAGCATAGAAATGTGGACATGGTTCATGAACTGTATTCGGTGCTTTGTCACAGATCGTGCAGGTCAATGTGTCATTTCTGATCGCCGTGCAGGCATTTTATCAGCAATGGAAAATGAGTTCGGAACATGGAAGGAACCACTTGCTTATCATCGTTATTGTATGCGGTACTTTGCTAGTAATTTCCATAAACAATTTGGTTGCATATTTATGATGAACAAGCTGAAGGTGATCGCGTGTCAAAATCAATTGAAGAAATTTGAGAAAAAGATGGCACAGCTTGAAGCGGCTAATATTGATGGGGCTAATTGGTTGAAGGAGAAACCGATTGAGAAGTTAGCACTTTCTGCCGATGGAGATCATAGATATGGTATAATGACAACAATTCTATCGGAAGTTTTCACTTCGGTTTTAAAAGGTGTGCGTAGCTTTCCCGTCACCGTAATTGTTGAAATGATTTTTTTCCATCTCAACATGTACTTCAATGACCGTCGTGAAGCGACGCAGACCCTTATCAGTGAAGAGAAATTATGGACACCACGTGTTCAGAAGATTATTGATTTACACAGTGAGAAATCCAATTTACATGAGGCAATAATGTTTAATAATCGACCTGGTATTTTTGGGGTTAAAACGGGCATTAGAATGGATAGTGGACATCAAAAGGGTGGACATTGGCACACAGTTGACCTCGGGGGGCGTACTTGTACTTGTGGAAAATTCCAACTCTATCACACTCCATGTTCTCATGTATTGACTGCTTGTGCCTCCCGTGCAATTGATTATCAACCTTACATTGATGCTATTTATTCCACAAGTTCATTAGCACTAACGTGGGCACCAACTTTTAATCGTATTCCAGACGAATCTTATTGGCCGAAACAAAGTGAATCGAAACTCATAGCCGATGCGAGTCTACATCGGTTGAAAGGTCGACTTAAGAGTACTCGTATTCACAACGATATGGATGATCGAGAGGGTGGGAGCACCGACAAAATTTGTTCAAAATGCGGATTAAGTGGACACAATAGGCGTAGATGTAAGAATGTACCCAATGTGGGCACCTCCCAATCTACCGATATTTGAAGTTGTATCCCAATGTTGACTTTATGTTGTAAGATATTTGAAGTTGTATCCCAAATTCTCATTTTTTGTAAAATCTATCCGTAAGTTATTATGAATTAGAGAATTTGAATTTGATGAACATTTGATGTAATATATGGTAATGCATCAGTTGAGTTTGAGATCTATGTTTGTGATGAACATTTGTTGAATGACTGTGCATGTTTTGAATTGTTGTGCATTTGTTGAATAGCCATGCATGTTTTGGGTACAAATTATATGTAAGATATGCCGTTTTTCAAAATGTGCACAAAACATGCACACCTGTTTACTTAAGAGATGCCATTTTTCAGAATAACGACATCCTTAAGAGATGCCGTTATTCAGAGAAACGACTGTGAAGTTAGATGGTTCGGCAGAGTTTCATTTCCCTCGAAATAAAAGACTCAGCTAGTGCCATTTTTCAGAATAACGGCATCTTAAGGATGCCGTTATTCAGAGAAACGATTGTGAAGTTAGATGGTTTGGCAGAGATTCATTTCCCTCGAACTAAAAGACTCAACTGGTGCCGTTTTTCAGAATAACGGCATCCTTAAGAGATGTCGTTATTCAGAGAAATGACTGTGAAGTTAGATGGAATTGGCAGAGCTTCATTTCTCTCGAAATAAAAGACTCAATTGATGCCGTTTTTCAGAATAACGGCATCATTTCCAATGGTGTCGTTGTTCTAAAAAACGGTATCAAGTTAAATTATAATACAGACCAAGTTGTACATATTTTGTACCAATGCTGTCGTTGCAAATAACATTATAGGTAACAGATGTCGTTATTTGGAATACCGACATCTGTTACTTATAAATTACACCTAAAACATGCACAGGCATAGACAAAACTTGATTTTCATTGTTTTCAGACTTCAATTTTACAATGAACAACATATGCAATTACGAACCCCAAATAATATATATATAGAAATAATACAACACCCGAATTGCATCATTTGTTTCAAGTTTGCTTCAAATGTTAAAAGCACAAAAAATTACAAAATATCAAGTACTTCATAACATAACTAAATATAATAAAATTACACATTCAAAATGTATCTGATGTGATTGGGCTATTCAAAGCTTAGAAAATTATAAATTTAAACATTCAACACTAACTAGGCGTATAGTGTTGCGGCTCCCTCTTTTTCTGAGCTAGGACTTTCCTCCTACGTTCGGCAATTTCTTGTGTCGCAAGTACACTGAACCCGACATCTTCTTCATGCCCCGCTTGTACTTCTTCAATCTCTCGTGATGCTAATTGAGTATCTGAAGGAGCAAAATGGACACTTTTCCGTCGTGAAAATTGTGAAGGAGAAGCTCCCAAATGTGTAGATGACCTAGGTGGAGATTGAGCTTGGCTTGGTGGTGGTACAGGAGGTTCAACTTGTCTTGTTTGTGGTGGTGGAGGTTGAGCTCGGCTAACATTTACTCGGGGCGGTTGAGTGGGAAGTTCCGATGATGGTAAAAGAGCAGCGAAACGCGGACCGTCACCAACCTCTTCAAGTGAGGTACGACATGGACGGAGGATTTCTCTCGCTAACTCCTTGCACGCCTTTGAAGCGTTGCTCTTCAACACACGAGCACATTTCCTCACAATATCCCATGTGTTGTCAATCTACAATACCAATGAAATAAATTAGTAGTAAACCAAACTTTTTTAAACAAATAAAAGCAATGTGTACAAAAAATAAATAAAATCATATTTGTTAACAATAACAAAATTTTACCATTAGTCGGTACGAGGACGCTTTGGATTGATACATCGGTTGCGATGTGGAATATGCCGGTGGTGGTTCTACTTGGTGCCTTGGTATCAACATTTGGATACCTGCGGGGATATCCGATTTTAGAGCAATATACAACCGTATAATACGTTAGTACCACACCATGTAAGCTGTTTGCAACGACCCGTCGTACGGTGCAATCCCATCTACCACCAAATCGTATTTCCTTTCATTCCAGCATGCTACAGGAATGTAGTGGTGATTGGCCCAATCCATACTTGGCAACTGACCTTGACCAGTAATATTGTGAAGTCTTCGGTCGTACATTGTCTTTTCTGGGATGGGCTGTTGTGCATTGAATTGTCGGAGGACTCGGTTGGCACAATAGAACTCCACGACAGAGAAATTTATAAGTGGAACTCGTGTCAACAAAAGTTGATTATTGGCAGTGCATAGTGGGGGTAGACGTTGTAGCCTTTCGGCCGTGTCCGGTGTCCAATTGACATACTCTTCCCTAAGCTGATCGAGTTCATCCCTATAATACGTCAACACACCACGTGGGTTATTTCTCCACGTGAGTTTACCCGTCCAGTACACACCTAAAGGAGCCCTAAACACTAGATTCTCATGAATCACACTCCAATTATCTGACAGAACAGTTACTTGGGGCCGACCGAGTTGTATTCGTTCCCAACACCATATTTGCAATAACTCCATCGGCTCCGTCATTTGTATCGACCCCATTGAACAATTGCACATGGCACAGTAAAGAGAGGCTAAAGTCGCACTTCCCCAACTTTATCGCCCGGCTCTATGTATGTCGGCAATCAAAGGAAGGTACATTAAATGGATAACATCATCGGAAGAATTAGGAAAGAGAATACCTCCGATCATCGACAAAAGATAAGGCCGCGTGTAACATTGAATTTCGAAGTCGGTCGCTTTATCTCCCAAACTATTGTTGAATTCTGTAAAGAGCCATGAATGTCGGATTGATTCCCCGACGAATACACCTCTATCATCCTCTTCAACCACCTTCCCAAGAGAATCTCTAACCAACATCACTTTATTGAAAATTAGGTTTCCGGTGACCGCCACCCCATCGATTGGAAGACTCGATATGAAGGCTATATCTTGTAGCATGACCGTCATCTCACCAACGGGTAGGTGTGACGTATGTGTCTTCGACCTCCATCGCTCCACAAGTGCGGTAAGTAATGAATGGTCGCATTTCACTTTGGCCAATATGGACATTCCATAGAACCCGCAATTTACCAAATAGTTGTGTTCGAGGGTGCGTCGGCAATATGGTGTGCATTCGGAAACTCATTTTCTCGATATCTCCAGTTCACACGACCTGAGACCTATAATATTCTTGCAAATAGAGTACGGACGGGTCTAAAGGACCCGAATTTTCTTGTTGTGCGTGTGAAGAAGATGAAGCACCCACATCATGGGAAGAAGATGGTTGTGTAGGATCCATTTATCTGTGAACATAAAAAATAATGTGTCAAGAACAATATTAATCAACGATGATGTATGGAGATAATCAAATTTGTAAGCCATGTTTCTTCAACAGAATTAATAATCGATGTTTGAAGATAACAACTTCTCAATACTCGTATCCAATTACTACTCATAACAATCACCACCACAACATCTCCACACACTACATATCTATGTACATAAACAAATCTCATATCAATATCCATTCATACATACCGAACTATGAATATAATGATTAGAAATATAGAAATTCTAATGTATGACCATTTATCCATCAATGAGTAATATACAACATTGTCATTTTTAGATTACATCATCGACGATAATCCTTAGATACTAGTATAGCTCATCCACATATCACATAGATGAATCTCATTTCACATATCTAATACTTAGATGAATCTAATCTACATCTATTATACTATACTACCTATATAGCTCTCATTCATCAAAATAAACATTTCACACATCATCAACAATAATCCTTAAGTACATTTCACATATCTCATACTTAGATGAATCTAATCTATATATCTTGTACTATGCTACAAATATATATAACTCCCATTCATCAAAATGAATATTTTCAAATAAATTTAGGGATTTATAATACTTACCACAATTTCAAATTTTGGAAGAGTTGTAAAGGAAATGAGGAAATCACAATTAGGATTTATGTATGGGTATTTAACTGTTTTGTTTGGGAAGTTTGAGAGCACTCCAATACTTGGGATTTTTGGTTTTAGAGATCTAGGGTTTCTGGGTTTCAGGAGAGAGAGAGAGAGAGCAGATCGATTGAGAAATGGAAAGTAAAAAGAGGGGGCCACTATTTATAGGTAAACAAACTAAATAACTGATGCCGTTATTCAAAATAACGGCACCAGTATTGAGAATGCCATTTTTGAAAGAACGACATCTGTTATAAGGTTTTCACACTTGCCATTTGTTCTTAAAATTGAGAGTACAAAAATTCGATATTCGAAATAACCTATGCCGTTACTCCAAAAAACAACATGACACTTTTTTTAAAAAAATTGATGTCGTTATTGGGGAAAACAGCTTGTAAATAATCTATGTCATTTTTTCCAATAACATTTTATGTCAGCGTGTCCAAAATTGGGCCAGTTTGCTAATTATTTTCGGAAGTGGGTCAGAGCGCCAAATATTTTCAAAAAGTGTGTCAGTACGGCAAAAAATTCAGTAAGAGAAGGCGTGGAAAGGAGGTAGCGGAAGATAACTGGACTGTAGGGATTTGGACAAGGGAAAGAGAAAGGGTGTGAAATTTTTTGCCGTACTGACCCACTTTTTGAAAATATTTGGCGCTCCGACCCACTTCCGAAAACAATTAGCGATCTGCCCCTGTTTAGGACACGTCAGCATAAACCGTTATTGGAAATAACGGCATAGGTTATTTACATGTCGTTATTTCCAATAACGGCATCTATTTTACACTTTTTTCCCATGCCGTTATTTGGAATAACGACATCAGTATATTTTTCTTACAAGTGTGAATCTTCTAGCTTTAAAAAATTCTAAGTGTGAAAAAAACTTAAAAATAATGTTGTTATCCCCAATAACGACATTCGAATGACTGATGTCGTTATTGGAGATAACGACATCAGTTATATATAAATGAAGGCTCACATTGAGTAAAAGAATGACTTTTTTTTTTAGAAAGGGTAGATGAATAAATTAGGCAAAGAGGTAGGCTCTAGATTTGATATTTTACTTTCTGAAATTTTTAGGTGAAGAAGAAAAGGGTAGTTTTTTCTTCTAATTTGTTGCAAGAGGATGCAAAAGATGGAAGATGAGGCAATGTTTAGATTTTTCAAGGTAAGGAACAATATAGTAAGGCTAATTAAATACAAAGAACTACCACGAAATTTCAGCGAAATTCAATAACTACCACAACTTTTTTTCTTTCTTTCAAAAGCTCACCCTAAAATCTCCCTAGGCAATTGAGAATACCCACCCGTTAACGGATCATAAAGTGCACTTAAACATCAACACTCAATTCCCTCAGAAGAACCTTAGGGTAGTTTTTACTAGAAAAGAAAGTTAAAGGGTAGTTCATCAGATTTCGCAGAAATTATTAGGTAGTTTTTACATTTTTCCCTATCGAAGGATTGAAGTATTTTGAGTGAAACTGAAAAGATGAAAAAGTACTTATTTCATGATATGGGAAAAGGACATAGAGTAAGTTTTGAGAAGGAAAGAAGAGTTAAGATTAAGGCTGTAGAGAATGGAATGAAGAAGGGGAAGACAACAAAGGTCAAGGTATAGAGAAGAAATACAGAAGCATGAGAAGAAGAGTTAGAATTCAATTCTGTTAAAATATAAAAACATCCTGATTCCTGAAACAATTATTGTTTTTTGGCACATTGGAATATAGGAACATTAACAGTATGTAAGATACAGACACACCGACAAAGACACAATATGACATGACACATTAAGTATTCTCTCTATGATTACTTTCCTCAGTATTCTCTTTAAGATACCAACTGAACCAGAGAAGAGCAGATTGAAGGTTACTGCGAACTGAAACTAGTGTATGCACTATGCATGACTTCTAGACCGGTTTCTACTTATTAATTGAATAGTCTAATCTCTAATGGAAGTGAGACCAGTTGATCAAGGCTCAGGCATTCTAGAGAGTAAAAACCAAAAAAAAGATATTTTCTCTAGATAAGTCCAATTGGTTAGTTGGATTTTTGTAAGTCTTGAATCCACATGTTTAATAAGTTGGTAATTTTAGAGATACTTTGGGAATATGTTTCTGGAATAGAATGGTCTAAATTCTCTATAATGTTGGGCATACCTTTATTGGAGGCCATGCTTCTTAGCTACCAAGAAACCCTGTTATTTCCCAAGTTTAAAACCAAGAGCTGAATAGACCTGAACAAGATAGTCACTCAGGTAATTGTCAATCAAAAGGATGTAGTTTGGGATGTTAGTTAGTTTCTCAGGTAATTATGCTCTTTCAGGTTTAGGTTTATATAAGATTTTATACTTGCACCTTGATGTATATCCACAACTTCATTAAAAAATCTACTGCTTTTATGTGAATGTGTATCCTGGGACCTGCAGACACATTAATTAAATGTATAAGAATATCCATATCAGAGCAATATTTCCTGAAGTTGGTTTGAACAATTTGCAAAGAGAAAATATTGTCCGGGTAATTTAATGTTCCTTCACCCGTAAAAGAAATAGTAAAATAATATGATTTAATTATGTTAAGGATGAAGTCGTATAAAAAATAATAGCATAAATAATGTAATCAAATGCCATCAAGAATATAGTTGTATAAATAATGTAACCAATATTTGTTTGTAGTGACCATTATATGCTTACTTAAACTAATACTTATGTTCATCCATAACGATCGAAACCAGATTATTACAGTTCACCTAAACTTGTATACAACTATATACATGCGTATATTCCTCCTTACAGATTACTACGTACTTTGTTTTTTCAAGTCAGCAAGCAGCAATGTGTATGTTGTTTGCGAGTGCGACAATACACCATGTTCTGTTCCACATTCGTGTGGCTTTTGTTCGACTAAACTTTAAGTCACCTTTTGTATTCCTGCAGTTTAGCTTTCTCACATTCTTCGGTTATTAATTTTGATATACTTGTTTTGGCCTGGGAATCAATCTTACAGCACCAGCAGCTGTCAGAACTGAGCTATTGTAAAAGCTTACATATATGCACATTCCTTTTCTTAGGGAAGGATAGTCCTTGATGTCGTTCGGTATGAACTCTTCCTTCTTTTTCTTTCAGTTGCTTGACGGAAAATCTTTAATCAAGGCTCAGAAATAACTCTTGCACTTTCTCAAACCCGAAATTCATAACAACCAGATCGAGTTGAGTGACAGGTAATTCATCAATCCTTCATCAATACTAAATGACTTTTTCCCGCTCCGACCAGGGAGGCTCACTAAGGCTGACTGGTTGCCTATTATAGACAGGGTGGAGGACAGACTGTCGGGATGGAAAGGTAAATCACTTTCTCTTGGGGGCAGAGTGGTACTCATCAACTCTGTGTTATCCAATCTGCCCATATACTACATGTCTTTTTTTGAACTCCCAAAGTGGGTGATCCAAAGGATTGACCGAATCAGAAAAAGATTCCTTTAGAAAGGTGCAGACTCAAATAAGGAAGGCTACCACCTTATTAAATGGAATATCGCATGCATGAAGAAGAGGCATGGAGGGCTGGGCATCATTGACCTCAGAGATATGAATCTGGCCCTCCTAGAAAAGTGGTGGTGGAAAGTGTTTCATCACTGCGGGGAAGAATTGCAGGATTTTATTCAACCTTACCTGCGAGGGAAAGGGACAAGAAGTTTAGGCTTTCGAGTTGGGGCTAAAGTCTCTCGCTTCTGGAAAGGAGTTGCCAAAGCCAGCGGACCTTTCAACTCAGCAGTTTCATCTTTGATTGGTAATGGTCGAACCACCAGATTTTGGTGGGACAAATGGTGCGGTCCTCATACTCTTAAGGAATGTTTCCTAGAGCTGTATGATAAAACGAATCGACCGAATATCTCGGTGGCGGAAACCTGGAAAAGGGGGACTTGGAGACCGTTGTTCCAGGGAATTCTTTTACCAGGTTTGCTTCAACAACTGCATGAATTACAAACGCGCATCGTCCAGTCCGGGGTGATGTGTACCCAAGGCCCAAATCAGATGTGTTGGGGACTCGAGAACAAGGGAGTGTTCTCGGTTAGATCACTTTACCACCGAATTCACTACCGGGGATGCAAACCCAACTGGGCAACGGTATTATGGAAGGCAAAAACACCTCTGAAAATTAGAGTCTTCCTCTGGCTTGTGCTCAACAATGCCATACTCACTAGAGAGAACCTAGCCAAGAGGCAACCTCACATTGCGACCAACTGTGGGTTCTGCAACGTACACGTGGAAAATCTGAACCATCTGTTTCTTCACTGCACAAGAAGCAAGGCCATCATGATAGAGGTGCTAAGAGCCCTAGGAACAAGTGACTATCCAAGAGACTATGAGGAACTATGGGTTGGCCCCAGATTTGCATCAACCCGACACGATATGAAAGATGCATGGTTTATTGCCATTGCGGCAACCACATGGGTGTTATGGCTAGATAGGAACAATTTTTATTTCCGTACTTCATGTAATTCTATTTCTAGTAACCTTACTCATATCATGCATCTGAATTCCTTTTGGGCTATAGCTGCTGCTTCAGGAGCGAGAGGGAGGATTGCAAGGGTATTCCAGGTGGAAGAATTTGACGACGAGGAGATAGAGTTCGGGCCAACTCTGGATTGAGGAGTGGGCATTACATGCACGCTCTGTCTCTATATATTTTGTATCAGGCCTTTCTTTTTGTATTTTGATTGCCTAAGGTTGGATGATGTATCCCACCCCCCAGGGTTTTGTTGGGGGTTATGTTTTATTTCCTGCACTGCACTTTTATTTTTCTGGGACTTCGGGGTTGTTTATTAATCTCTTATTAATGAAACAGGGTGGCGTTATTCCCCCTTTTACCTCAAAAAAAAAAAAATACTAAATGACTTTTCGGCTTTTGTTGTTTTAAATTTGAATTGAAATTTCCCGTTTATTCGCTCTTGCTCAAGTGTATTTGGTGGCATTGGATGATGTTCTGTGTATGGAAATATTGTAATCTATATAATAAAACACAAGGAAAGCTATCAAGTGGCTCACCTTTAATCCCCCCAAAATTAAAGCCCCGGATCTAACCTTCAAAAAACACATTCTCACCCCCCCCCCCAAACTAAAAAAGTAATGCCCCCCCTCAAACTAAAAAACTCATTACTTTACTACTATCTCTAGTCTCTCTTCACTTTTTCATATTTGTCTCTTTCTCTCTCAGTTAAATTTTATCATTTTCCACACTTATTGTAACTCCCGTTTTCATTTTTCCTTTTTCTGTTATTGATCCCAATTGTAATCTTCATTGTAATTGTAATTCATTTCATTTTTCGCATTTTGTGTTGAATAATATTTATTCGAATGTTATTTGTAAATTATTCCCCATCTCAATTGATCATTTAAAATCTACTCCTTGTATTCTAAATTCAGATTTAATTTTATAAAATTTGCCTTGTCTTTTTGGATGTGAATTGTCCTCCTAATTGACCCACTTTGTACCCAAAACCCAATATCCACTTCCTATTGGATCTCTCACCCAAACCCACTAACCCAAATCAATCTCCACTATCTGTAACTCCCAAGAATTTGAAAACTAAATCCCTGCTATTAAGCCCTATAATCTCTCCCATTACTAATTCAATCAATTTCCAACTTAATACCCCTAATATGCAGCCAAACTCCTTAATCCTCTAACCCCCGCACTGTTCATTCCCCCCTACTCTTTCTCCTTCCCTGTTTAAACCCAAACAAAACGAAATCCTAAATCACAGACTCAACTCATCGTCTTCCTCTCCGCTCACCTTCCTCTCCTTGTTTTCGATCCAACACCATCGTCACCACCTCCACCATCAAACCTCCGCTCACCCTCGCTTCCACCATCACCCCACCGCAGCTCCAATCCACCGCCGTCTTCACCATCGAATTACTCCCGCCATTACCCATCCTCACCATCGTCCATTGCTTCGACCTCCGTTAACCATCGCCAGTCATCTCCATCCTCCTCGCCTCGCACCCCAGCACCTCCGCCAGCCACTCGCCGTCGGACCACCTTCGCCATTACCCAAAACACCCAGAGCACACCTCCAACTCTTCTCCCCTATTTCGAACCAGAAGCAGAGCCGCCCCAAAGCTCGACGCGCGCCACCCATCGCCATCGTTGTCGCCTTCGACTGCTCCATGGTCGAACCCCGACCACGCGCGGTCGTCGCGCCAGCCTGCGCCGCCCACTTCCGCTCGCTACTGCCGTAAGGAAGAAGACGATCAACGGGTGGTCGAACGCGCTGTCCCCTGTTCGGCCACAGCGAATCCATCTCCGCTGTTCGCTGTTCGTCTGGATCCGGTGTGCGGGAAGGATCTGATTGGTGGGTTTTTGCTGTTCCGTGTTTTGGCGCAGCAAATCCCGATCGTGTTGTTTGCTGTTCGGGCAGATCTTGGTGTGGAGATTTGCTCTAGTTGCTGTGTTGTTGGCTTGGACTTCTTGCACGTAGTTTTCGGAATTCGCCGGATTATTCTCTTTCGGATCTAATTGTCAAAAAGTCAAGTCATTTCTTATCGAATGTTTATTGTATCATATTCGATATTTTTATTGAAACCCGCAAGTAGATCCAAATTGATTATCGTATACTGTTTATTGTATTCTATCGTTGGGATGCCACAGATTTACACGAGCGAATCCAAGTGGTAATCTCGACTTCGTGCTGCCTTTTTGCCTCTAATGTATAGGGATCTTACATGTACCCATGTAGATAGTTAATGAATATAAGAATAGGAAATCATTATCACATTTCATCTCATGACATTAAAAATAAACTATTGTAGATTGTATATTAGGGATGATTGTTAATGTGATTGCTATTGATAAATTAGTTGAATTGTAATTATTAGAATTATGGACATTATACATCCTAATACCATGTTCACATAGGATTGGCTCGCTGTGATTTATGATTTTTAAACTCCAATTTATCATTCTTAACTTTTTAACCGTTTTATTCAAAATGAACATATTGACTATTCTGAAAATTATGCCAATCTGAATCTTATTGTGCTGTTTCGACCTAGATAAGTTCATTAAAATCAGAAACTCCCTGAAAATGAAACGTAGCCCTAAGTGTCTAGATGTCAATAGCCTCCGGAATTTTTCAATTCCGACTTACATTGCCCGAGTTATGACCCTTTTGCTACAGCTGCGCTGTAATTTCAGATTCATGTACATACCATGTTAGGCTAATAAATTATGTGAAATAATGATCAAATATGGCCAAGATAAATTCCAGATTTGTAGGTAACATGCTTAGGGTGTTAAAAATTATTTTTACTGATTTTTGTAATGATTATTTACTGCCTTTATAACTGAAATTAGTCGACATCGACACCCAGCCAGAAACTAAAATCTGTAAAGATTACTGAATTTCGCCTAGCTATCGTTGTCGGAATGTAGACTTTAAGTATGCGTCGGAACCGGGCAGGGGTCTAATTTCTAGAACACCTGACGGATCTACATTTGCTGTCCTGTAGCAACGGGAATTCTGATTTTGGTACAGCAACCTACTGCTGTCCAGAATTGGGTTCCTATATTTAATAATATATAATTATACCTATAATGTTATTTTTAGTGTATTTAATTGTATATAGTATATTGCATGATCTTAGGGTTGTTTTGTCACCTTTACTAGTGTCCCTTATTAATCGCATTAGTGTATGCTAATTGAATAAAGAAAGTAAATCAAGCCGGGGTTAAGGGTTGATTAGGGTAGTTGATGACATAGTGACTGTACTCGGAAGAGGGGCCCGTGTTTCCCTAATTATCGGTCTATCGGTTATCGGTCTATTGGTTATATCGGTCATCGATTAATTGCAGATTACTGACTTCAGTATCTCAATTGATTCGGTCATCGATCATTATTGAATATTGATCCCGAGTACATGAACTATAGAATCTACCACCTTAGTCTAAACGAAATTAATTGTATGCATTGAACCTGTGGTACGGCACACATGAGACACAGTAGTACATGCATTAGCTATGATTAAAAATGAATAACAAACCTAAGGCTCTCATCACATTATTATTGCATGTTGTTATCTTATTGAACAGTGTTATCGTTATTATTGCCATTATTGATATTGTTTATCGTTATCGTGATAAATCATAGTTATTGCATATTATACTATTATCTCTTTGTCACTGTTCAACACTATTGATTTCATCGTTTATTGAATTCATTGCTATACCACCATTGTCATTGTTTCTCTGTTTCTCTACTTGCATGTCCACGACTTGCTCTAAGGACTTTCTTTTTTCTCTCTTTAGATAAGCAACTTACAGGTAATCAAGAAGATTTACCTGACGGAATAGGAGAGCAGCATTGGTGAAGGAGATGTTTTACTGCGCTGCTAAAATAAATGTTGTTTTATTTAATGACTTTAATAAAATTTGACAAATGCTATTTCTTTGTATTATGGGCTTCGACCCGAATATTGTTTGTTAAATTTCCAGATGTTGAGTTATTTTGATGTTGGTTATTTTTAAGCTTAAATTTTCAATATTGTTATTTATGTGATTATTCTTTCATTGCATGCGTGATTGTTTTATTACTTGTTATATTGTTGAGTTGGATCAATGACAGCCTATGGATGACACAAGTCATTCGTTGGGCCGTGTCACGTGCTTGCATTCCATGTTTTTGGGAAGTGGGGCGTGACACTTATAGTTCCAAGAAGTTAGATTTTACACCCTCATTTATAATTATTTTTCAACATATACTAATGGAAACATGGACTTTTATTTACAACTAATTATTGCCATACTATTCAAACTTGAGCTACATAATTGTTGTTTTACTGTTTACAAGACTTTTCGTATGTTGTATCGTTCCGAATTCGTGCCGTAGGCGCGTGCCCACGGGCAAATCTAGTCAATATAATAAAACACAAAGAAAGCTATCAAGTGGTTCTTCTTCAGTCCCCCCAAAATCAAAGGCCCAGATCTAACCTCACAAAACACATTTCCCCCCCAAAAGTTTTCCCCTAAAACTCAAATTCAAATCCCCCCCCCCCCCTCCCCAAAAAAAAACTCTAAGAAATTTAGAGTAAAAAATCTGACATAGTGATGCTTCGAACCTGAGACCTCCTTCATACTGGTTATGCACGTGTGATGCACGTGTTGGTAGATTGACAAATGACACTAAGGCCTTCTCCCATTATAATATTAGAGATTATATATATATATATATATATATATATATATATATATATATATATATATATATAGGGTAGCCTTCGGTTGCGAACGGCTGGGTGCGAATTGAGCTTGCAAACTCGATTTTTTGCCCTTGGATCCAAAACAGCACAATCGATGGCTGTGATTGAATCCCCCTCTTCTCAGCTGTTAGCGGGGGTAATTTGGTAATTTTAATTCGATTTCCCTTTACCCCATCTCCCTCACTCTGTCATTTCTCAATCCCAAATCGAGAGCCCCTCTTCTCAAAATTGAATTCTCTCTATCAGAAGAGTCGAAACCCTAATCCCCTTTACCTCCCTTCACTCCGTCGTTTCTCAACCTCAAACCCAAATCGAAATCGAAAACCCCCTTCTCTCTCTCAGATCGAAAACGATCCCCTTCTCTCTCTCTTCTCGAAACCCTAACGGCTGCGTGCGAAATCTTCTGTGCGAACTCTTCTGATTAGGGTTTGAGTTCGCAAACGACAAAGGGATTAGGGTTTCGCTCGCTCTGATAGAGAGAAGGGGATATTTCGATTTGGGTTTGAGTTCACAAACGACAAATGGATTAGGGTTTCGCTCGCTCTGATAGAGAGAAGGGGGTTTTCGATTGGGTTTAAGGTTGAGAAACGATGGAGCCGATAGAGAGAAGGGGGTCTATAACTTCCTGGGTCGGCGGCCGAGCCGGTGGTCGGCGTCGAGCTCCATTTCATGAGGAGGCCAGGGTCGGTCCCGAGCTTATGGTGGATCGGCGTCGAGCCTCGAGGCTTGTGGGGCGGCTCGGCGTCAAGACCGAGCATCGAGGCCAGTCGTGAAAACCAAGAGATAGTTCGAGGTCACCTCCGAGCTCTGAGCTGCCTTTGCGCGTAAAGGTCCTGGGGTGGCTCGAGGTTACGACCGAGCTCCGAGCTCCGAGCCCCCTTCGCTTGTGAAAGCTCTGGGGTGGCTCGAGGTTACGACCGAGCTCCGAGCACCATCGGCTTGTGAAAGCTCGGTGGGGGCTCGAGGTCACGACCGAGATCCGAGCCCCTTTCGCTTGTGAAAGCTATGGGGTGGCTCGAGGTCAGGACCGAGCTCCGATCCCCCTTTGCTTGTGAAAGCTTTGGGGTGGCTCGAGGTCACGACCGAGCTCCGAGCCCCCCTGCTTGTGAAAGCTCTGGGGTGGTTCGAGGTTACTACCGAGCTCCGAGACCCAAAACATGTTGGAAAAACTTTAGTGTGGCTCGGATTCCCCGCCGAGCGACGAGCCCCCATACTTGGTATGGAAATCTCTGGTTTGGCTCGAGGTTACAACGAGATCGAGCCCCAAAGCTTGTTGGAAAGGCTTTGCTATGGCTCGAGGTCACAACCAAGCTCCGAGCCCCAAAATTTGTTGGAAGAGCTTTGGTGTGGCTTGGATTTCCCGCCGAGCGACGAGCCCCCATACTTAGTGTAGAAAGCTCTGGGATGGCTCGAGGTTACAACCGAGCTCCGAGCCCCAAAGCTTGTTGGAAAAGCTTTGGTGTGGCTCTGATTCACTATCGAGCGACGAGCCTCCTCATTGTTTGTGAGAAGCTATGGGATGGCTCGAGGTTACTACCGAGCTCCGAGCCTCAATACTTGTTGGAAAAGCTTTGGTATGGCTCGATGTCACAACGGAGCTTCGAGCCCCAAAAATTGTTGGAAAAGCTTTGGTGTGGCTCGAATTCCCCATCGAGCGATGAGCCCCCATACTTAGCGTAGAAAGCTTTGGGATGGCTCGAGGTTACAATCGAGCTCCAAGCACCAAAGCTTGTTGGAAAGGCTTTGGTGTGGCTCGGATTCACTACCGAGCGACGAGCCTCCTCCTTGCATGTGAGAAGCTCTGGGATGGCTCGAGGTTACAACCGAGCTCCGAGCCTCCTTATTGCTTGTGAGAAGCTCTGGGATGACTCGAAGTTACAACCGAGCTCCGAGCCCCAAAGCTTGTTGGAAAAGCTTTGGTGTGGCTCGAGGTCACAACCGAGCTCCGAGCCCCAAAACTTGTTGGAAAAGCTTTGGTGTGGCTCGGATTCCCCGCCGAGTGACGAGCCCCCATACTTGGCATAGAAAGCTCTGGGATGGCTCGAGGTTACAACCGAGCTCCGAGCCCCAAACCTTGTTGGAAAGGCTTTGGTATGGCTCGAGGTCACAACCGAGCTCCGAGCCCCAAAACTTGGTGGAAGAGCTTTGGTGTGGCTCGGATTCCCCACCGAGCGACGAGCCTCCTCATTGCTTGTGAAATTTTGGGATGGCTCGAGGTTACAACCGAGCTCCGAGCCCCAAAGCTTGTTGGAAAAAGCTTTGGTGTGGCTCAGATTCACTACCGAGCGACGAGTCTCCTCATTGCTTGTGAGAAACTCTGGGATGGCTCAAGGTTACAATCGAGCTCCGAGCCCCAAAGCTTGTTGGAAAAGCTTTGGTGTGGCTCGAGGTACAACCGAGCTCCGAGCCCCAAAACTTGTTGAAAAAGCTTTGGTGTGGCTCGGATTCCCCGCCAAGCGACAAGCCCCCATACTTGGCATAGAAAGCTCTGGGATGGCTCGAGGTCACAACCGAGCTCCGAGCCCCAAAGCTTGTTGAAAAGGTTTTGGTATGGCTCGAGGTCACAACCGAGCTCCGAGCCCCAAAATTTGTTAGAAGAGCTTTGGTGTGGCTCGGATTCCCCACCGAGCGACGAGACTCCTCATTGCTTGTGAAAGCTTTGGTATGGCTCGAGGTCACAACCGAGCTCCGAGCCCCAAAACTTGTTGGAATAGTTTTGGTGTGGCTCGGATTCCTCACCGAGCGATGAGCCCCATACTTGGCATAAAAAGCTCTTGGATGGCTCGAGGTTACAACCGAGCTCCGTGCCCCAAAGCTTGTTGGAATGGCTTTGGTGTGGCTCGGATTCACCACCGAGTGACGGGTCCAGAAGATATGCAGTAGTCGTAAGTCATTCTGATTGATAGTAAAGTTTCCCTTAATGCTCTGTTACCACCATTTTGTATGCAATCTTTCTAGTGTTGCTTTGATCAATTCCAAGCTTTTACGGAACGAAGAGGCTTAACTTGCTCCCATGTCGTGGGAGGAAGGGGGAGTAATGGTAAAGAAGAAAGTGTAGTACTTGAGCCGTTGCCACGGGACACCGAGCCACTGTACCAGCTGACAAGGCTGAGGGTAAAACCAGAATTATACGTGTCATGCTAACATCATGGGGGTGGAAATCGAGGCATTTGAGATCCTAGTGGCCATTAGATCTTGATGATCAAGATTGGACGGTGAGGATTCTTTTGTGGAATTCGAGGAGTCTTTCCCATTCTATAAATCCCCCACTCCTCCCTTCGTTTCTTCACTTCGCACTCTCTCTCTTCATAACAGGAATTTTCCTCTCTTTGTTGTCAGCAACAACTTTTACGGTGATCCTCTCGTTTTTCGGTTAACCAGGTTAGTATTTTGTTTCCTTATGTCGCGCTCTTAGTCCGGCTCCGAGGCGAGCTCTTCGGGTCGTGGTGTGGTCGAGGTCGAGTCAAAGTCGACATCTTGGTCTCTGGATGACACTACTTTGGAGGAGGAAGGACAGTTGGATTCAGTATCCGGGGGTACGAGCGATGTGGTTTTTGACGTGGCCCCTTTGTGAAGTCGTATGCCAGAAGGGGGGTCATCGGGGAGGAGACCGACGAGGGGTGAGAGGAGGAGCTTGTCGAGGAAGAGGGTGATCAGGAGGGGGGGCAAAGGGGGAACCGAGGGAGAGGGCGACCTAGGAGGTGGGTGAAGGAGGAGCTGAGGGAGTGGGCGACCAGGAGGGGGTGAAGGAGGAGCCGATGGAGTAGTAGCGGAGGTAGAAAAAAGTCTCCCCCCCTCTGCCCCTATCGTCGACTCTGTCTCCGGAGAGGAAGCCTCGTACTTTACAATTATATCTTTCATACCTATTCATTTTGGATCATTTACCATAACCATATGGTCAAATGGTCCCCCGTAGGAAGAAAAGGAAGTGGATTCGGCCGGACAGTCCGAGCATGCCGGATGAGTTCAGACCCGAGCAAACTGAAGGGCTTGCGGTTCCTCACCTGTCCAATAGGAACCCATGGTCGATCAGGATGTATCTTAACGACGTGGAGGGACTTGTCCAATTTACCGCGGGGTTGCGTGTGTAGCACCCTGAATTTCCAATATGATATCTTAGAAATACGTGGCACAATTCCCAGCATCAACTTCAAATGTAATATTAAACACAGCCAAATACCAATAAAAAAAATTCAACTTTCATTACATTAATTTTTACATAACACAGCGGAATACAATACACCTTGAATCACAAGTTTCTTTCTTTACAACAATACATAACCCATTACACCACCTTAACTCAAGCATCCAAAATCCAAACTATAAGTAATCACCTGTAAAACATGAGGCTAGAGATAACTCTAGCCCCCAAAACTAAAGGGGTTAGCCATAACGGTGTGAGTGACATAAAAACAAACGACATAAATAGAACATGGAATCATAAATAACATGTAATAAGTAAGAGCAATATAAAGTAAGGTATAACAATAAGACATGAAAACATCAAGTGGAACTAGGCTAAGTGTCAAGTGTAGAAAACCAGCAAAACACATGCTTAAACCAAATCGAGAAAACACAATTCTATATGATGACTCTCTAATGCGTACTTGTCGGATTCTATGCATCCCACTCTACATAGGTCCGGTGCAAGCCCTTAACGTCTCCACTTTATAGGGTTTAATCCTCCGCCATGCAACTAATCCTACTACGATGACTACTACGAGATAAAGATAGACTGTGAGTATTATCCCATGCCCCGATAATTCTGGAGGTCAATCTCTATCCACAGATAATTCCGGAGACTATTTCACTCACACCTGGGAATCTTCGAGAATACCCTACACCGCAAGCTATGGCACCTCATCACATGTATACCACATAAGCATCGCCTTGACCCCGATAATTCCGGAGATCAATCTCACACCACAGGTAATTCCGGAGACTATTTCACTTACACCTGGATAATTCCGGGGATTATCTCACACCGCAAGCCATACTGAGGTCCATAACCCATGTTCTCGTTCATCATATCACCACTAGTGCCCGTCTTTATCATTTAGGTTATTTAATTACTTTACGAATCTCCTAGAGTTGGTGTACCCCACTGGACTTAACTCAACAACTGATCAACTAAAATGCCTCAACAGGCCCAAAACACAATTATCTCAACTATCGGTATACTAGGGTCCCACACACCCCCTAGGGACTCACACTCAACCATCCAAACCAAACCTTCCATTAACAGTATTTTAATAAACAATTTGGAAACATATGTTCAATAGGAAATAAGGTTTAGAATAGTAAATTATAGATCCAAAACATTTAAAGAATAACTTATTTAAAATAGCATCGGAATAACTCAAGAACATCTGTAACAGTCGACTAGATACAGGAGTCGGTCGACTGTCCAGAGTGAAAATCCAAGACTTCAAGAAAATAAATCTAAGTATAGCAGTCGACTGTAAAAGCCATAGGTCGACTGTCCAGAACGACAACTCCAGAACTTTACATAAAATAATTCTAAGTATTAACAGTCGACTGTAAGAAGTCATCCGTCGACTGTCCAGAGTAAAAATCCAAATCTTAGGGAAATATCAAAACAGAGCGGACTCAGTCAACTGTAAACATGGTTCAGTCAAATGTTCCGCACGAAATTTCAAGAAAACAAGAAAAACACAGCATCCAGGTAATGAAGGTCGAATGTCGATCTGCAGACTGCAGTTTTTAGTTGTACACTTTTTAACCGATACAAAGTTTTACTTAATAAAAACAAATTCTGTGAAAAACATATTTATGATATAATCAAATACGACTTGTAGGATATATAAGAGTCAATAAAACCAATCAAAATCACTTGAATTAACAAAAATAGCAAATTGTTGATTTCCTTCAATAACAGTGAAATACGAAATTCATGTAAATCGTTGGTGCATGTTCGTGCAATAAATAAAACTTTGCAAATCCATCGATTAGAAATAACAACATATTTAGATTTAAATCTTAGTATTTGAGAAATCCAATTCAAGTAAACTCTTTCACAAATCGCAAAATCCCCAATTTAGTTGTATTACATCAAACTCAATCCAATTTATCCCAAATCCAATTCTCAAGACATGATCCCTTAATTCATTAGTCATTCTCAAAATTTCCTCAAACTCAATCACCATTATTAACTCATGAACACAAACAAATCTAACATTACTATAATCAAGTTGTGTTCATCCAAACTCAATAATAATAGAAATCTCACATCATCCACATGCAAATCTATCCATAGATAATTAGGGTTCATAAAAGATCAAATTTTAATTCATCAGTCCCTCCAATCTATTATGTACATATTCATACTCAAAACCTAACATGCTTTCTAGTAGATGAAATACCACATACAACATTCCAAGAATAAAACAAAACAAATTATATCACTCACCTTGTTGAAGGAATTGAATGAAGATGAAAGAAATAATAAGAAAAGCTCCTCCTAGCAAGAAATCCAAGATCTTCCTTTAGAACTCCAAAATAATAAGAAATAATAAATCTCCTATATTGTGCAGCAAATGACGACTGCACAAACCTTATATAGTCCGGAATTTAAGATTCTAGGGTTTTAGAAAATATTTGCAAAATACTCCTTTTTAAAATGTTCATTTTCATAATTAGACCCTTTTATTGGAAATTAGTAAAAACCAGTTTTAATCAAGTTCAAAAATTGAAAAGATCCCCTCCAGCATTAGCCGGCTCTGTAGGGAAACCCATAAAACAAATTTTGCATTTTCATCCCTTCAAATAGCAATTTTGCAAAAAGATCATCTTTTACCAAGCCTTGTGAAATAAGCCAAATGTGTAGAAACTAGAGGTAAAATCTTTACTCCTGAATTAGCTAGGGATTATATTCAGCCCAAAAATCCGAAAATCTGGAGTTTTCACCCCATTTGGTAATTTTGCATAAAAGTCCTTTTTGTAAAAAGTGCAAATAAGTCCAATAATTTTCAAAAAAATCTAGAAAAATGCCAAATAATCTCAAATAATAAATAATGAGTTTTCCAAAAATAATTTTTGGTTTTGAACTTCCCAAGTCAACATTTGCACGTGTTTTGCACGTGTAAAAAGGAAGAGATAGTAATTAAATTACAAAAAAAATCATTTTAATTCACTTTCTACTCTCAAACAATATTTTAAAAATACGGGGTACTACAGCGTGAATCTGATCGGACCATGATAAAGATGGACAACATCCAGTGTGTGCAGAAGGCGGACTACCTGCCTATATTAAAGGCGACTTATTTCATCCCTCGGGAGTTTGAGCTACTGATTCTGAGCCACAGTCTTTGTCCAACCACTGAGTTGGAGAAGAGCTTCTGTATGTTTCCCGAGGATGCTTTCTCTCGGGACTGAGGTTGTCGTTGCACCCATTTATTAAGAGGGTGCTGAGGTGGGGGGAGCTGAGTCCGATGCTTGACGGAAAAGGAGTGGGCTGAAGTGGATAAGATTGTCAAGGGGCACAACATCGGTTGGTCGCGCGTCACCGAGTTACATTTGGCCCGAGCCGGACTGAGCCCAGCCGACACTTGTATGTTTTTGTTTCTACTTTGCTTAATTTTCTGCCTTCGTGTCAACATTTTCTTTCTTTTTGCCGTAGTGATGGAATCTGCCAAGCTCGACGCAAGGAATGCCCTTCTGGCTTTGGCAGTGAAGAGGAGAGCCGAAAAGAAAAAGGCTGCCAAGGCAGCGGGGTCCACCCAGGGGGCGGCCTAAGAATCTTCGGAGCCTCCTTCGAAGAAGACGAAGAAAAGCCACTCGTCTAAAGGGGCGAAGGAGTTGGGGCCAAGCTCCAGCAGTAAGAAGGTGGCGGAGGTTCTGAAGCAGGGACCCCAAGCATTTCGCCCTGACGCCCAGGAGATGATGGGCAAGAGGGGTCTAATGTCGTTCGCCCCGGATTGGGCGATTAAGGAGGGTGACACTCTGACTGAGGGCCCGATCGCGGTGGAGGTGGTGGAAAAGCTCGTCACGGAGCGCGACCGGATAGCTCTGGCGATAGAGACGTCCGAGACGGCCTACATGAGGTGGGCTCATGCGCAGGTCGCGGTAAGTATTTGTTAGTTATCTGCTTTGTCTTAGTATTTATGAATTTTGCGTCTAACTCAATTCTCCTCGGTCAGGCGCTACTGCACGGGGCACATCTAAAAAAGTGCTTGGAGAAGGAGATTCAGCTTGAGAAGCGGAATGCCGAGCGGTTCTTCCGAGCGGGAAAGTGACTGAAGGACGAGCTGACGGGGGCTCAGGAAGCTCAGGGGATCCTCCAAGCCAAGATGGCTTCTCTGCAGGATCATCATGCACACGAGCTGGCGGAGGTTCGAGTGAAGGCCAAGGCAGAGTATGAGGAGCTGTAGATGTCTTCTGCGGACAAGCTAATCCAAGCTCAAGACGGCACGTACGACCGAGCCAAGGAACACTTCCTGCACCTCTATCCGGAGACCAAGATCGACCACCTCCACTATGGGTGGGCACCTCCCGTACATCCATTGACCCCCTGTGGTAAGGGAAATGAGGCACCGAGATCCTTACCTGGAGTTGGAGGCAGGGGGTGAACCGGATGCCGAAGAGGTGTCGATACCCTCTAAAAAGTAGTGTAGGATTCTTACTTTTTTTTTGTATTTGCCTAGTGCGGACTGGCCGCTGCTTTTTGTAACACAAATTTTGAATTTATAAAAACAAATTTTTGGCCGATCCTCTCTGACTTGTTATTTTTATCAAGCTTTTTTAGTGAATCGTTGTTTCTCCCCTGCTTTTGCTAGATTAAGGAGACTGCCGGGGCCGACCTCAGTTCTGCTGAGGTCCGGCGACTTCGAAATAAGCTAGAGTCCAAGGAGAGTGTGCTGATTCGCTATCGTAAGCAGGCTCGCGATCGAGAAGCCGCAGTAAGCTATTTTATGAACAAGTCTAAGGAGCTCAGCCTAGAGGCCGCTCGCCTGAAGAAGGCCATAGCCGACCGAGACTGGGGGAGTGCTGAGAAAAAACTGGTCAATTTTGGATGCCTCCACCAGGCGACCAAGCTCGGAATCCGTTCTTCGCGAGGTCGTTGTAGAGAAGGAGCTGGAGATTCAGAGGTTGAAACTCATGTTAGGCACGGGTCGGTCTCGACTCGACCCGTTCGGGGGAGGAAGCCATTCTGCCATGGGCCCTTCCTCGACCCTTTATCTGGAGATGGCGAGGCCCGCCGACGTGCAGAGTTCTGTTGCCGGGACGTCCTTACTAGCCGCGCAGGTTGAGCATGCAGGGGGTCGGTCTCGCTCCGCGGGGCTTGAGACGGTTGGTGTTAGTCGAGGAGGTCCCGCGAGAAGTACTTAGTTCGGATTTTTGGCAAAGTGGTTGTAATGGTCTTTATTGTATCGTGGCCGTTCGTGGCGCTTATGAGTAATAAAACTTTCATTTTTTTCTCAACTTGTCGAAATTTCTTTTAAGTGGTGGCTTGTTCAGTAAGCCGGGTGCTTGTTGTAAGAAGGACAGGGTGTAGCTCGAGGCCATCGCCGAGTGTCGAGGTCGCAGGACTTTGAAAAAGCCAAGGCCCCGCTCGAGGTCGATGTCGAGCCCCAATGCCTGTTTGGAACAAGGACAGAGTGTAGGTTGAGGTCATCGCCGAGCGTCGAGGTAACATGGCTTGAAAAAGCCAGGGCCTTGCTCGAGGTCGATGTCGAGCCCCCATGCCTGTTTGGAACAAGGACAGAGTGTAAGTCGAGGTCATCGAGAGCGTCAAGGTCGCAGGGCATGAAAAAGCTCAGGCCTTGCTCGAGGTCAATGTCGTATGTCGAGCCCCCATACTTGTTTGTAAAAAAGGACAGGATGAAGCTCGAGGCCATCGCCGAGTGTCGAGGTCGCAGGGCTTGAAAAAGCCGGGGCCTTGCTCGAGGTCAATGCCGTATGTCGAGCCCCCATATTTGTTTTAAGAAAGCTTGCATGAGGCAAATTGAGGAAAAAATTACATCATATTTACTCGCAACAAAACGAGGCATGTGGTGCCGATTACATCTTACTATTTGGTGCCAGCTTCCTCTTTTGGCCCGGGTTGGATACCGCCAACTTTCTAAGTACGAGGTCCCCGAGTTTGATGTCGATGGGACGGACCTTCTTGTTGTAGAACCTTTCGATCCTCTGCTGATACATGATCCTTTTGATGGTGAATTTCTCCCTGACCTCGTCTATAAGGTCCAGGTTGGCACGTAGTTGCGCCGAGTTACTCTCTTCATCAAAGGCCATGATCCGGGGCGAAGGGAGCTCGATCTCGAGGGGGATCACCGCTTCCGTGCTGTAAGTTAGATTGAACGGAGATTCTCCCGTGGGGATCCTCTTCGTCGTCCGATGTGCCCAGAGCACGGTCGGCAGCTCGTCGACCCATAGTCCCTTGGAGGAATTATCAAGCCGTTTCTTGAAGCCGTTAAGGATTTGGCGGTTCGCGTTCTCGGCCTGGCCGTTCGACTGCAGGTGGCATACCGAAGAGAAGCGCTGCTGGATGTAGAGATCTTTGCAGAACTTTTGAAAATTCTTGCCCGCAAACTGGGTCCCATTGTCCGTGATGAGTATGTGTGGAATTACGAACCGGCGGATGATGTGTTTCCAGAAGAATTGCTGAGTTTGCTATTCTGTGAACGTTGCCAGTGGCTCGGCTTCGATCCACTTGGTGAAGTAGTCGATGGCTACCACTAGGAACTTCCTTTGGCCCGTTGCTTTCGAAAAGGGGCTGACCATGTCCATCCCCACATGGCGAATGAGGTCGGATTGGCTAAAGAACGGAGGTTTGCTTGTGGAACTCTTCTTACTGAGGAGAATCTTTGACAAGGATCACACTTTTTGACTAAGGCCAAGGCGTTTTGTAACATTGTGGGCCAGTAATTTCCATGGTTCAGGGCCTTTCTGGCGAGCAAACGGCTCCCCATGTGGCACCTGCCAATTCCTTTGTGGAGCTCCTTGAGAGCGTACTTGGCCTCGTCAGGGGATAGGCAGCGGGGGTAGGGTCTTCCATCCGTCGTTGTGTACGAGCGTTTGAAGAGGGCCTCGCTGATCACGACGAACCTTTCCGATCAGACCTTGGTTCTTCTTGCTTCGGCTCGATCTTGGGGGAGCTCGCCCTCTATCAGCAACTTTCGGATGGGAGTGGTCCAATTGTCTAGCCGAGCTTCGTTGTTTATACAGAGGGTTTCGGGGAGGTCGATACTCGGCTTTAGGATCCGCTTGAACGATTCCACTAGTTTAATTGCCTCAGACACTGGATTCACAGGTACCCTTCCTTGGTTCTGATTCATGGCCACGACGTTGAGTGTCTGATAGACCCTCGCAAGTTCCGTTTCCAGATCCAAACCTTCACCGTTTCTAGCTCCTCTTCTTGCCATATTCTGATGCAAAAGATCTATCAAATTCGAAGTATAGGACATGAATTTTTAAATCAACTTGCATTTCATTGAATTCCAAACTTTATACATTCGAATTGAAAAACATTTCTTAACATTAGAATAAAAATGGTAGAAGCTACAACAGTCTAACTCCTACGGTTCCTCTTCGCTTCACGAAGTTCTCCCTGTAGTTCATCAATTTCTTCCTTCAGCACATCGGTCAAATTCTTCCTCTTCTCGAGTTCCCATACACGATGACTGAGAACAGAAAAGTCGTCCTTGCACTTTGCCAACTGCTCTTCCAATAATCCAACTCTCTCCCGCAGTGATTCAACCTGCCTCTGAAGAGATGCAACAAGACTATTCGAAACTGGTCCCTCTTCTTCATCAGAAGAAGAATCATCAGACGGGTCTGGAGGTGGGGTAATCTCTCGAGATTCAGGCCATTCCTCTTCATCAGAATCTGCTTGCCCAGGATGGTTCTCTTCCTCGGGATTTGCTTGTCCAGGATAGTACTCTTCCTCAATGATATGCCAATTGTCGTCGCCAGTAGGGTCGAAGTGATCAGCCATCTTAGAAATAGGGAGGAAGAAGCATAAGTCATAGAGCAACACAAATGTAAGTCACTTACATTTAAATCTCTAGACTCAAACACACACTCTAATGTCCACTTCTAGGGTGTCGTTCCTTATAAATTTGTACCAGTGTGAAACGTAGCTCTGATACCACTCTATAACACCCCGAATTTCAAATACAACTGAATTCGAGAGTTCTTCAGGATCTTTTCGTCTCATTCGGTACAATTTTACAAGGAATTGAAAACTTTCCACTTCACATCAGGGTTACATGAGATTTTACACTTTGCATTTTACAACGGAAGCAGATAATATCAATAATTTACATGTAATCACAGCGGAAGCGATTTACAACATTATACAAAGATACAACAATAAATGATCTTTAAGCATCAATACTCCTTTAACCTTTATCAAGCCATTTATCCTGCATATAAAACTGTGGGTACGTCAGTTTATTCAACCGACGAAAATTATACATGGCCATCCTCTCTATGCCAGAAACAGTATAACGATTCTCATTTCTTAACAAATCACAAACTTGTTCACAGATCAAAACTAAAAGGGACTATCCTGTTGATGTCGTGTGGTGATTGTGCACTTAGTCCTTAATGCAGTTATTATGTTAAATGACACTAATGCGCACTTGTTCGGATTCTATGCATTCCATACTACATAGGTCCGAGGGCAAGCCCTTAATCGTACTTCATCTTATAGGGTTCAATCCCTCGTCATGACTTAAAACTACTACTGTAACTACAGTAAGTATCTTAGATGATTTATGAGTACAAGCATGTGTACAGAAAACCTGGAGGGGAATCCCACGTCATGTCACGACGCATCGTGAAGACAGCCTGTGAAATACTCTCACGCCGCCAATTCGATGGCCCTCACACTTATGTTTTTCTCTTACTTTCATCACATCTCCACTATGTATCTAATCCTTAATTTATTAGAATCATGAACAAAATCAAAGCTCTAGAGTTAGCCTCTCCACTATGCCGGACTTATTCATTCAACATGACCAACCTTGGTCTTTCATTTCAAATTCCATTTCAATTCATTTCTTTCCAATTACCGGTGGGAGACTTAGCTACTCTTTAGTTTCAATTTCAATTCACAATCACCAAAAATTGAGTCTTTCAAACCCAATAGTTCATTTTCATAATCACAAATAATTTTCCTTTTCATATTCATAGTTTCCACAATCATACAAACTTTCATCGATTTAACAGAATGATTTCCTTCATTACAAGTACACATTCATGCGAAGTCAATAGAATTCGCTGCTTCTAAATTGTCGCCACAAATAATCATTCAACAATAGTAGATTCATACTCTTTATCATAAAACAAATCATAGAAGTTCTGAGATGTCAAAATGTGGACAGTCGACTTAGAGCATACTCAGTCGACTTGTTCAGCCATTCTTCAATAAACTGCTCGGAAGAGTCGACTGCTGCACATGGCCAGTCGGCTGTTCCGCAGAGTTCAAATTTAAAATATAATTACGGGAAAGTCGACTGTTCTTCGAATCAGTCGGCTGTTCTGCAGAGTTCAATTATGCTACTTTTCATGTTCAGTACAGTCGACTGCTACATAATTTCGGTCGACTGATCAAGTTAATTTCGAATTAAGGAATATCTCTTCCTTCGGTTCTTCAATTAGCACACAGCATTTTATTCAATTATAGTACGTTCAATGCCAACATAAACATGCGATTCTTATCTATTTACCATCATCATAACATAGTTTATGGTTAAATGTAAATTTCACATAACTAGTATTTTCTTTCATCAAATGAAATTGCTAAACTTACATTTTTCCTTTACTCATCATTTATCTACGGAGATGAATATCAACTCCGAATTAACATGCTAGGAAAGTCAAGATACGACACACATTAAATACCTCATTTCATGGAATTTCGAACTGTATTTTATTTCAGTGTACCAGTCGGCTGCTCACATGATCAGTCGACTGTACAGGTCATTTCCACTTCTCTTTTATCATTAGTTCTTTATTATTCATTCACATTTTCCACATTATGTATTGCACGGAACATTTCAACATAATGATCATCCTATCAATCCACTTTTCACCAGTATGATAAACAAATCAATATTAATCCTAGCATGGTCTCTATGCTAGAAGTCATGAGAAACACCCACCTTGTTGACGAAATAAACGAATCCCGTAAAGCTTCTTAATGCGATGCACGACTCCTTGCTCCTTGCTCCACACCGAAGCTCCCTCTGTAGTGATGATCGGCCTCCAAAGTACTCACTCTCAACTCTCTTACAATATGACTCTCTTACAAAAGAAATTATTAGTGTAAAAGACACTTGAGTGAGAGGGGTATTTATACTAAATCCTTGGGTGAAATGGAGGGCTAGGATTTAGTAGATGGTTATGAGATGGAGGGCTAGGATGAGAGTATGAGTTGTAATAACTACCCACAACTTAAGTAACCACCCATGCATGATACCCACTTCTCCAAAACCGGCCAAGAAGAATAGTGTGCAATGCACACCATGTTGCATGCACGTGCTATTTTAGTCTCCAATAAAAAAACTTGTACATTATACATTCTTATAAAAATAATCTTTTAAAAGAGTTTTACCTTACAAGTTGTTATTCCAAAAATTAATGGGCTTAAATTGATGGGCCAAAATTTAGTTTTTACAAAAAAATAAATGAATTAAATTTTGGGCTTAAGTTTATGTGAAACAAAGGGCCTTTATAAAATAATAATTAAAAGAACACATACATATATACATACGTATGCACACAATCATCATCCATGAAGAAAATAATTATAAGATTTCATATTACGAAGATTTGCACGTGCACACTACGTGCAAAATAAATAATAAATAATTGAAAATCGGGGCATTACAGGGACTTCTCTCCAGACTTAGAGAGGAAGCAGCCGATGGCCGCCAATCTCCCAGTGAGCCGCTGCACCTCCTTGATGTTTCCAGGAGGGGCCATGTCTATTATGGCATGGATCTTCTCGGGGTTTGCCTCGATGCTGCGCTGGCTGACGACGAATCTGAGAAATTTGCCCGAGGAGACACCGAATGCCCATTTGGCGGGATTGAGCCTCATGTTGTGGGTCTGAAGGACGCCAAAGGCTTCTTTGAGGTCAGCGACGTGGTCCTGCCCCCGTTGACTTTTGACGAGCATGTCGTTGACGTATACCTCCATGTTACGACTGATCTGATCTTTGAAGACTCGGTTGACGAGCCTCTGATAGGTAGCTCCGGCGTTCTTGAGCCTGAAGGGCATAACCTGGTAGCAGTAGAGACCCTGGTCGGTGACGAAGGATGTCTTGGCGATATCCGAGGGGAACATCTGAATTTGATCTTTGGGGCATGCCTTGTTCAGATCTGTAAAGTCTATGCAGATCCTCCAGCTCCCGCTGGCCTTCTTCACCATCATGACGTTCGCCAGCCACTTGGGGTAGCTGACCTCTTGAATAAACCGGGCAGACAACAGTTTGTCCAGCTCCGCCTTGACAGCTTGCTGCCACTTCAGGGCGAACTTACGCCGCTTTTAGACGATCGGTTTCTAGCCTAGGATCACGCTTAGTCTGTGTATGATCAAGTCTTCGGAGATCCCGGGCATGTCGGATGGTTTCCAAGCAAAGAGGTCGATGTTGCGGCGGATACAGTCGATTAGATCCGACTTCAAGTCCGGGGCGAGGGAGCGGCTCATGCGGAACCGCTTCAACTTGTCTTCTGCCTCGAACGTGACTTCTTCCAATTCTTCCGCCAGTTCGAGCTCTGGTTGGCTTCTTTCAGGTTGAAGTTCCACGGCGTCGAGGGGAAACACCCCGCCTCCGTCCGCCGTCATATAGAAGCATCGTGCGGCCTCTTGGTTCCCCCGAACGACGCCGACCCCCTGCTTGGTAGGAAACTTCAGCTTTAGGTGGTAGGCCAAGGAGACAGCCTGGAAGGAGCAGAGCCCGGGTCGGCCGAGGATAGCATTGTACGCCACTTTAACGTTGACTACCATAAAGTCCATCGCTCGGTCCGTCCAAGGGGGTCGTGCCGGCGATTACATCTAAGGTCACGATCCCCTCTATCTGTACTGGGATGTCGGAGAACCCATGGAGGGTGTACCCAGCCGGTTTGAGCTTGTCCTGGGGGAGTATGAGGTTCTCGAATGCTTCGAAGAAGAGGATGTTCGCCGAGCTTCCGTTGTCCACGAGGATCCGGCGGACTTCGAAGTTCGCCATGTCGAGGCTGATGACGAGTGCATCGCAGTGTGGGAGCCGGATCCCCTCCAGGTCTTCTCCAGAGAAGGAGATAGGAAGTTGCTGGATCTGGGGGGAAGGAAGTTCTCGAACGGCGTTCACCTCTTGGATGAATGCCTTGCGAGAAGTATTGGATTCCCCTCCCATAGGCCCCCCATGGACGAAGTGTAGGATGGCCTGGCCTCCGGTCTCCTCGGGCTCTGGGTCCTGCTCGGGACGTCGTTTGGGTGTGCGAGGAGGAGGTGAAGGCCTTCGGTTCCTCGTATCCCTTCGGTCCCTCGGGCTTTCCTGGAGAATTCTTGGAGGTACCCCCGTTGGATGAGGGCCTCGATTTCATCCTTGAGGGTCCGACATTTGTTGATTTCGTGCCCACTGTCCCGGTGGAACCGGCAGTAGAACTGTTGGTCTTGTTTCTTGTTGCTGGTCGGTCGAGGGGGTAGTCGGACGAGGTCCTTATCCTCGATCTCTAGGAGGATGGCTGACACGTTTTGTGTCAGTGGCGTATACCTCTCGAAGCGAGGGACTAGAGGGACCCTCTTCATGCCGGTCCCGTCTTTCGGAACCTTCTTGGCAGGCTCAGCCTCATCGGCCTTGCGCTTCCCCTTCCCGGTGACCTCTTTGGTGCCTTCTGGGTTTAGAGCATCCTACGCCCGAATGTACTTCTCGACTCGGTTGAGCAAGTCAGAAAAGTCTAAGGGAGGCTTCTTGGCCAAGGAAGCTTTGAGCTGGTCGTGTCGGACATTGTGTCGGAACGCCGCCGAGGCGACCTCGGCATCTAGGGAGGAGACAGACCTTGCCTCAGCGGTGAACCTCCGGACGAACTCATGGAGTGACTCTCCTTCCTTCTGTCGGAAGTTCAGTAATGATGCACTCGTCTTCTCGGCCTTCCTGCTGGTCACGAAGTGGGCCAAAAAGTTGGCCTCCAACTGGTCGAACAAGAAGATCGAACCGGGGACGAGCCTAGAGAACCATTCCCGGGCCAGGCCCCAAAGGGTGGCAGGGAAGGCGTGACATAGGAGGGGATCCGAAGCGCTGTGAATCATCATGAGGATCTTGAACCCCTCCATATGATCAGCAGGATCACCCTTGCCGTCATAGGTCTCGAACTGGGGAGACCGAAAATTCCTGGGAATCTCTGCTTCCAAGATAGGAGTAGAGAAAGGTGGTCGGATCGACCTATGACCCTGAGCCGGCATCGGACCAACCTCGCTGAAATGGGCGAGGCGGTTCTCCATTTCCTGTAGGCGTCGGAGGACGGCATCTCCTGCTCTGGTGGGCGGGTCAAGCTGCGAGGCTCGCTGCCTTCGGCACCCGATCGCGAGTGAGAGTGGTGGGGTGTCTCGGTTCCGGGGGGGCCTAAGATGGCATCCAGGAACTCATTCCGAAAGTTTTGGAACTCGGCTCGTGTGACTGGAGCTTGCTCGGTCGGGTCGTGCTGGAGTGGCCGCCTCCGGGCTGTGCGACTGAGCTCTGGCTCCCGCTCTCGGGGTGGCTGCCTGGAATGGTTCAGGACTGAGTTGGAAGCGGCCCCTCCTCTCGTTCGGCTGGCTTGCCGGTTCTCGATGACGCGACGTAAGTTGGTCCCGACCGAGCGAGAAATGCCCAGTCCGACTCTGGGTTCGCCGTCTTCCCTCGGATAGTTGGATCCGTGAGCGTCGGAGTGGCTGTTCTGGGAAGGAGCATCTGGACGACGTCCAGAGGTGACAACTCTTCTAGCCTTGGGTGCCATGTAAGAGCTCGGATTCCGGGATGACGTCCCTGACTGGGATCGGACTGAAGTCAGAACCGAAAGTTCCCACAGATGGCGCCAACTTGATGCGGTTTGTTTTTGGGGTGTGGTTGCAACAGGTGTGAGTTCTTGTAGTTTGTATAGTGGAAGTTGCGGTACTGGCCCTGGTCCGACCCTTGGTTGAGGGACCGGCTCAAGAGTAGCAGTAGTGAGGTAGGAACCGGGTGCTCGACTCGAATCCAGCACCTCGGCTCGGCTCGGTCCTGGGTACCTGCACACTGCCTAGAAAAACCGGAAGAAGTCCCGGCGACAGTCCCTCCGACGATCTAGTCAGTCACTAGAAAAGCAACAGTAGCTAGGGTTTAGGGGGAGAAAGTTTGATTACCTTTAAGTTGAGGAGGGGGTCTGGTATTTATAGGTAAGGAAAATGGGTCTGAGACCCTGCTGGGCCGGGTCGGGCCCGTTTGCCCGTGGACCTGACGTGGCAGAAGCCCATATGGCTTTGGTTGACCTGATGATCATAGAAGTGCGATTTTTTAGGGGATCTGGTGGCTCAGGAGGGGCCACGTCATCTGTACCATATCAATTATCTGAAAACATGACAATGACTTAAGTATTAGCATAATCACTTCTATAGCTAGGAATCATCCTTTGCTTTTAAATTATACTGTAGTTTCCAGTAAAGAAAACCAGTAAAATGCAATTCTGGAAACAATTCAAAATTTTGACAAGTAGAAAAGAAAAGAAAAGAAGATAATTAGTAATCGGAATGCAAATTCACTATTTCACAAGATTAGTTTACATCTCCAACAATCCCAACATCCAAAAAACATTTTTTGATGATGGGGAAAATGAGCTCTTGCTATTGGGCTTAGAAATTCATTCACTCAATCCTCACTTGCCGGGAACGAAGTTGGTGGCATATGACCAAGCATTGTTGTTGACAGGGTCAGCAAGGTGATCAGCCAAATTTTCCAATGGCCCCTTGCCAGTAACAATTGCCTGGACAAAGAATCCAAACATAGAGAACATGGCCAATCTTCCGTTCTTGATCTCCTTAACCTTCAACTCCGCGAAAGCCTCAGGATCGTCAGCAAGGCCTAAGGGGTCGAAGCTACCTCCAGGGTAAAGAGGATCAACTACTTCCCCAAGTGGGCCACCGGCAATTCTATAGCCCTCAACAGCTCCCATCAAAACAACCTGAGTAGCCCAGATTGCCAGAATGCTTTGTGCATGAACAAGGCTAGGATTTCCTAAGTAGTCCAAACCACCTTCGCTGAAGATCTGTGCACCGGCCTTGAACCAGACAGCCTCACCGAATTTCACACCATTGCAGGAAAGAAGTTCAGGGAAGACGCAACCGAGAGCACCAAGCATAGCCCACCTGCAGTGGATGACTTCAAGCTCACGATTCTTGGAAAAGGTCTCAGGGTCAGCGGAGAGGCCAGCAGTGTCCCATCCATAGTCGCCGGGGAATTCACCAGTGAGGTAGCTTGGGGAATCACCTGAGAATGGGCCAAGGTATTTGACACGGTCTGGGCCGTACCAGGGGCTGCCAGATGATGCAGGCTTTACGACAGTCTTACGCATGGTGACTCTGCCATTGCCCAAGAGCTCAGAAGCTGGTGAAGGAGAGAGCTTCACTGCCTTTCCGACAAGAGAGGGGGATGAGAGAGCCATTGTGGCAGCCATTGATAATAAATACACGTAGTATGAGAATTGTATGAGGAAAATAGACTGAGGTGTTGAAGTTTGAGTTTGAAAGGGAGGTATATATTGAGAGGAACATATATGGGTCTTATCAGTAAAGATCTCTATCTTTGATTTCATTGGCTAATAAGGGTTGAGGCTGAGGATTGGTCATAGAGTTGTCACTCCCCGAGCCACTAGTCATCTAGTGGTGAGCAAGGATTTTTCCAGAATCATGAGCGGTTCAGTTTCATTGATAGAATGAAGATACCTGCGAAAAATATGGTTGTGGACAATAGAAATGGTTCTAGTGCAGATATTATGTACACTGTATTTTACCTGTTAATTCCTATACTGGCAATCAAAGATATATATCTTTTGTGTCTGGTTAACGCAAAATCCCTTTTAAAAGCATACACAGTCTTTGCGAAGAAAACGACAAAATGATAAAATAGAATTTGGCCAATAGAATTTGGCTATTTATCTTGTTTGCTGCAGTCGTTAAATACAAAATATAGCAATTTCGTAGACGAAATTGGCATCCAACCAAATTACTTAATTTTTAAAAATATTTTTCAATATTTTAATATTGTTTCAAAAAAACGGAACCCTTGCAAAAAATTTACTATTATTATTATTTTTTGGTTGGACCAATCTCCTTATTCCTGAGTTAATAAAATAAAAAATTAATTTTTTTTATCCGAGGATTATTTTAATTTTTTTTTTACAAATTTCGTCGGACGAAACATCATGTGTCAACCAAGGAATTGAAAATTTAATAAAATAATAGGGACCCCAATGATATAGGAATTGCCAAATCCATTCTCAAATATAGCAAGGAACAGTTCACAGAGATAAAAAAAAATATGGCAAAATAGCTGCAGCAGCGTATTTGTCAAAAATTGAAAAAAAATGGCAGTATTTGTCAAAAATTGAAAAAAAATGGCAACGACTGTGGATGCTCTAAGAGAATAGGTCTTGATAAGCTATAAGGGATTGGAAGGATTAAGAATTATTGATCATTTCATACCTGAATTTAATTCAGGAAAGACACACTACATACTAACTTTAATCTATGTATTAAAATTTCTGATTCCCTTTTTTTTTTTCATGCACTGAATTTACCATGAAAGTTCAATCTTTGAAGAAGCAGGAAATGATTCACAATTAGAAACAATAACAGAATCACAGAATGTGATAAAACGTTAAGGAGCTAACTTGTGTGTCTTAGAGCATCCACAGTCATGTTTCTCATATTTGAGAATATGGCAAAATAGTATATAGCAAAACAAGCAATTTGCTGCAGTCGTCATTTGCTATAATATGAGAAAAAATATTAAAAAAAGAGGTCGGACGAGACATGTTTCGTCCGTTTTTTTTAAAGCTTACTTAACAAATGATTAAGTATTAAAATAGATTGATTAAATAAATTAAATATTAAAATATGAGCTAACTACCTAATTAATTAACTAAACCTAACATTAAAACTTAATTAAAACAAACCATGTTGTCCTGGACGGGACATGTTGTCCCATCCAAGTCCAAGCCAAAATGGCTTCAAACGGCACAACATGTCCCGTTTGATGGATTTTTTTTCTTTTTTTTTCCTTCACACGGAACATGTTGTACCGTCTGATCATTAAAAAAAAGGGTCAGACGAAACATGTGTCGTCTGATCTGATTAAAAAAAAAAAGAAACGGAACAATATGTTCCGTCCCCTATATTATAAGAATCGCAATTTCGTTTCTCAAATATGAGAATGTACTGTAGCACGTTTGCCATAAAATGGCAAAATAAGAAACAACTGCAGCGCCAACTTTATCAAAATATGAGAAAATGGCAAATATAGCAAACGACTATGGATGCTCTTATAGGTCATATTCTGTCAGTCTCATTGCAGTAATATCTCAATAGTCCATCTCTTAACACTTGATGTACACCCATTAATATAGTAGGGTTACTTGACAAGTTCATATGTCATTGATATTTTATGTTACTATTTAAGTTATAGTAACAAGTAAGCATGTTTGCATTTTCTTTGACAAATGACATCTAAAAAGGGTTAGAGAATCATCCTGATATTCTGGAATTCCGGAATTCCATTCTTCAGTTTCCTTCAATATTGACCCGTATCACATCTATTTGCCTCAATCTTTGCATATATTCCTCAGTTTTTCTTTTCTGTTCTATTTTTTTTTTTTATTCGTTTTAAAGACGAGATAGTTGTGCAGAATGCTAATTAGCATGCAATTTACAAAGTTCTCTATAATGAAGATAACTGCATGCATAGATTAAGATAAAACATGGAAACTCATATAACTCCATAACATAGTATGGTGATTAAATTTTCACCCGATATTTTGATCTTTTAGAGTCCCTTCTAAGCATCAAGCAATCCGCAGCAAGCCATTGTGCAAGGTGCTCTGGCGGTACTAGGGCAGTTGCCAGAGGTAACCTGCTCAGCAAAACAAATTATATTCTCTACTCTTTGTCTCCAAAAATAAAGTAATAACAGCACAATATAATGTATAGAGTGTGAATAACCTCTATATAAAGTAGTATTCTTAGCATTTAATTTCATGTACACATCGTATGTTAGCCATAGCTTACCAATAACCTAGTCTACCTTACTATTGCAAGTATAAAAAGGATAAATTAGCTTGGTTATCTTGTAATAAATAGATTTGTTGTGTTTGATCTCATGTAGTTAATAGGTGTAGGTGTTGTGTTCGGATCCATCCTGTCTTCGTATTGCTGGGTTTCTTTTCTTTCTTTTTAGAAAGAGAATGTATTCAAGATATCATCTTTAAGAATAAAAAATATAAAACTTCTATGGAGAACATTTAAATTGGAAAGGTATAAATATAAATTGGATATCAGCCATACTGAAATTCAAACAAACATCATTTACACTTAGCATTAAGATACAAGATAAAGTTCCTATTATCATGAAAATAAAAAATAAGAAAATTACCTGCTAACAGCAAAGATGACTTGCTTGCTAGTGAAGTATGACCTCCAACTCTCTCACATACTATAACTTCTTTGGTGTTGCACCACTTAAATCATCTCTAATAGAAGTTGCAGACATAGGGTCAATACCCATCTCTTGAACTGAATTTGAACAATTTTTTGGAAAATTTGGAAGAAACTTCATATATTGATGATATTTCCCTTCCTTTGAGAACAAATCAGCGACTAGTGCAAGAGTTGATGCCTCAAGAGCAAAATGTTGCTCCCGCATTTTGTATAAAAAATCTATTGCTTTCTTTGCCTCACCTTTCTCAAGTAACCCACGAACAACAGAATTAAGCATCCTAGAATCTTGTGAGCACCCATGCTTCTCCATTAACAAAAATAAGTCATCAACCTCTTCCATGAGCCCTTCTTTTATAAAACCTTTCAACATTATGGTATATGTCGCCACATTTGGCACAAGACCTTTCTCAAAAATAGTATTAAAAAGATCTGTAGCTATGTTAGTCTTCCCAACTCTGAACATTCCATCAATTAAGATGGTGAAAGTCTTAGTGCATAGTTTACCTTTCTGAGATGAAATGTGTTGGAAAAGATTCATGGCATCATCAATGCACATGTTCTTACAGAGTCCATCTAATATTATATGATATGACAGGATATCAGGGGTTAGCCTAGAATCAATCATTTTCTTATATAATTCTTTCGCGGAATCAACTCTTCCGGCTGCATATAACCCACCTAACAGTGAATTATATGTTCCTCTTGTATGCATAACACCTTTATCAGTCATCTCATTGAAGAGCCTCATGGCCATATTGCACCTCCCATGCTTACCATAGGTGTGAATGAGTATGTTATAAGAAATAGCAGTAGGCTTCTGGTCATTAGAGATCATGAGATCAAAAACATTCAACACCTCGTCCAGTTTTCCTATTAAGCTGTATCCATCCATTAATGTGTTGTATGTAATAGTATCGGGCTTTATATCTCGTTGAATCATCTCGTACAATAGCTTGTGTGCTTCCACGGCCTTTCCTTCTTTGCATAGACCATCGATCAATATGTTGAACATTACAACATTAAGTTGCATTCCACATTCCATTAGTTCTGAAAAAAGTTTCAATGCGTCACTTAATTTTCCTAATTTGCAATAACAATCCAATAAGCAGTTATAAGTCACAATATCTGGAGATATTCCATGATCTGCCATTTGTTCCAAGAGATCTTTAACATCCTCCATTCTCCCGCTCTTGCAAAGGCCATCCAATAAAGTATTGTAGGTAAGAATGTTTGGTTGCAGTCCTTCCTTTTGCATTTGGTTGAATATACGAATAGCCTCATCGATCCTTTGGTTTTTACAGTAGCCATTGATCAGGGAACTATAGTTATAAAGGTTGAGCCTTAAACCTTGATGCTTCATAGAGTTGAGCACGTTTGCAACCTCACTAAAGCGACCTTCCTTACCGTATCCATGCAGCAAAGCATTATATGCAACTGGGTTTGGTGTCACACCTCTTTCAATCATCAGATCGAATAGCTTACGTGCTTCAGTTGTTTCTCCATGCCTACAAAGAGAATGCATTAGTGAGCTGAATGTGACAATGTCTGGAGAAAGGCCTCTATCAACCATATCCCTGAAGATTCTCATGGTTTCTTTCCATCGTCCTACAACAAAATAACCATGAATAAGGGTACTGTATGTGACAACATCTGGTGGAATGCCCAAATCCGACATTTGTTGAAACAATTTTGCAGCCCTGTCCATGTCCTCTCTGCAGAGGCCCTTGATGAGGGTGTTAAAAGTGATGACATTAGGCGTCATGCATCCTATTCCTGAATGAAGCATTCTACCGAACACCATGGCTGCTTCTCCCATCTTCTTCTCTAAGCAGAGTCCTTTGATGAGAGTGGTGAAAGTAACAGTGTTACTACTCCATCCCCTTTTAAGCATGGAACCAAAGATGGAGAAACCGATATCCGTGCAGTTCATGTGGGTGCAGCAGTCTATAAGGATATTGAAGGTGTAACCATCAGGTGAAATGCCGTCAACCCAATTCATCTTTTTGAAGAGGGAGATAACCGTAGAGTAGTAGTAATTGTTGGAATCAGAATTTGATGGGCTGCTGTTGCTGCTGCTACTCATCCGAGCGATTTGAGTGAGTAGAATGTTAAAAGAGTAAATGGATGGGTTGGGATTGGCATTGAGCAATTTATCAAACAGTTGGAGTGCATCTTCAATTCCTATACTTCCAGATTGTTGATTGCACTTTTGCCTAACTTCATCTTCTAATCTGGATCTTTTATGAGAAATGGGGTGTTTTCGAACCCTACTGAAGATGGCCTTATTAGTACTAGTAGTAGAATAAGGAGAAGAAAAAATAGGAGCAGCAGCAGCTGCTCCACCAAATTTGTTCATGCCGAAAGATAAAATATGGTTATAGAATCCCACATTAACTCGTTAGGAAAGTGTAGGTGGAGAGTGGAGGAGGAAGAAGGAAATCAAGTGCAATGAGCTTTCGAGAAGGATCACATAATCAAAGGTGCTTGCAGCTTGCATCAGAGATTGTTGAGAGAGGCTGGACGTCCTTCTGATTCTGTATAACTAGTAATCTACACGGGCGATGCACGTTCTAATTTTTTTTTCCTTTTAAAAGTAAACTAGTATTACCCTGTACAAATTGCACAAACTAAAATAATTTTGAGGGACTTATAAAATTATATATTACTTAAAAATTTAGAAATCTCTCTTACCTATTTCAATCACAATATAATGAAAAGATAATAAATCTACAAATTAATTAATTCACACTTTCAAACTAACCAACATCATTCTATATTTATAGAAAATAAAAAAAATAGTCGAATAATTACCGAAATTTAGAGATGCTAAGAAAGTGACATGCATTCTTGTCAGATTTCTCTGTTCTAAAGCTTGCTTGCAAATACTTATATTGTCTGCAAAGTTCCTCAATATTTGCCTCCAACTATTCTATAGTACTCCTTAGTTGTGTCTCTATAAAATGATCAAACTATAAAACACACAAGTTGAGAATGTGGTTTCGTTTGGGAGGAATTGTAGTAGTTTAAGTTTGGAAAGTGTTTATTAGTGTTTTTGTTTGGGGGTTAAGGAATTGTCTGATGTTTGAGTGGTGTTGTGGGTTTACGTTGTCAACTTAGGTAGGAATTATATGGTGGTTGAATGGGAAATACCACCACTAAATTTGCTAGATAGGTTGTTTTCTTTTCAGTTGATGAGGAAATGAATGAAGTTGAATGTGAACTGAAGCGTATTTTGAATTGGTAATTCCTAGATGACTATCATTTAATTCTCCCATATGTTTGAATCTTTGAAGGTTTCACTGTCAGTGTGGTTTGTTTCTAGAGCAGTTGAAGTTTATTTTGGTGCTAGGTTAAGTTCACGAAGACGTGCTTAAATTAATACATTCCAAAAAAAGTAAGCGGTTTTCCAACAAAAAAAATAAATCATTTATAACAATTTATTTTCACATCTTTAGGCTCATAATGTTGATGTTAGTTCTATATAAATATATTGGCTAGAGCCTTGATGTATCTATCTGTATGATATAAAAAAGGAATTTAGATATACCTATGTGATTGTTTTACGACATTCTAATTGTTTTTTATAACTTATTGTGGAGTTTCTATCACGGTGGTATTGCATATCAATGTTGATACATATGTGATTTGTTAGTCAAATGATTGCAAATCACTGAAGCCGTTATTGGAAACAACGGCTTATGCTTATAACTGAAGTTGTTGTTTCCAACAACGACGTTAGTGGTTCGCACGGGTTTGTACAATATATGTGTTTGCAATGGAGCATTTCCCATATATATATATATATATATATATATATATATATATCTTCCCTTGCAAACGAGTCTGGTTGCACAGACTCGTTACAAACGGCCTTGTGAACCTTTGGATCGACCAAGATCAGATCCAGCGGCTCACATTGACCCCGCCCAAACCCCCCCTCATCACATTTAAGTTGTTAGGGGTATAATGGGTATTTAACCTCATTATACCCCCTTCAACTCTTAACTTTCTCTCACCTTTCTCTCTCTTGTACCCCGTTATGGGTTTTTAAAGTCTGACCTACTCTATCTTCTCTCTCTCTTCTTCCCGATCCCAAAACCAAACCTAACCACTGCACTCACTTCCCCTCTCACTCCGGTGCCTCCTCCTCTCTCACCTCACTCTCTCTCCATATTCTCTCCCTCTTTCTCTCATGAAGAACCTCCCACAACCCAAAAAACCCTAACCCTAATCATCTCCCAAACTCCTCTTCCGTCCACTGTTGCTGCTCCTCCTCCATTCTCACACACTCTCTCACTCCCAATCTCTCCTCCAATTGAAACCTCACATCCTCAAATCTTTGAAAGCACATCGGGAAGTCTAAACCCTAGTTCGGCGACAAACACCTACATTGGGGAAATACACAGCTGTGTAAGGTAATTACTAAATCCTAAGGCTTCGTAGTTGTATTTAGTAATTTTTTATGTTTCTTATGTTTTCTAAATACTTGAATTGATTATTGTGATATGTAATTTTGAAGATGTAGTAGTTTGTATATAGTATTTTGATGATTTTAGACGGTGAAATTTTAGTCGTAGTTGTTATTGTTCGCTCAAATTGTAGACTGAGTCATATTTTTAATTATTCGATATTAGTAAAACCGCGTAAACGGTCAAAAAAATTTCAAAACTTTGCGAGTGAGTCGGAATCACGAAACACAAGATAACGAAACTTGTAGGAGTGAGTTTCGACTCACGGTTTGCAAGATATGGCCGTGCATCGGTTTTGGTCAAGAAAAACTAAAATAAAGCGATACACGGTCGTATCTTGCAAACCGTGAGACGAAACTTAACTCTAGAAGTTGAGTTGGCTTGTGTTACGTGAGTCCGACCAACTCACAATGTTTCAGAATTTTTTGATGCCGTTTGTGCGGTTTTCTCACGTATCTTGAACAACAACAACTAAACTATGAAATTTGTTAATAAAGTTACACTAGAAAACCCTACAAATGATATTCAAAAATTACGAAACTTTGCAAGTAGGTAGGTCTCACCCCACACAAGCCAACGCAGCTTGTAGAAGTGAGTTTTGGGTCACGGTTTGCGAGATATAGCCATGTATCGCTTTATTTAGATTTTTTTTGAAATAAAGCGATACTCGGCTGTATCTCGCAAACTGTGAGTCGAAAATCAGTTCTACAAGTTGCGTTGGCTTGTGTGTGGTGATTCCAACCTACTCGCAATGTTTTGGAATTTCTGGATGCCGTTTGTGTGGTTTTATATGTTTTTGCTTACTTTTACAACTTAAACAACTAATTTTTGATATTTTGAGTACGAAAACATGTAAAAACTCACAAACGAAATCCAAAAATTCCAAAAATTTGCAAGTAGGTTGGAATTATTCCACACAAACCAACGTAACTTGTAGAAGTGAGTTATGACTCACGGTTTGCGAGATACGACGTGTATCTCTTTCCATTATTCTTCGTGAATGGAAGCAATACATTGCCGTATCTCGCAAACCGTGAGTCGAAACTCACTTCTACAGGTTGCGGTGGATTGTGCGTGGTGAGTCCAACCTAGTCGCAAAGTTTTGAAATTTTTTGATGCCGTTTGGGTATCTTATTTCGTGTATATATATATATCAATAGGGTGATTTGGTCTATATAATTAGTGTATTGATAATTGTTATATTATTTTTTATATTAGATATGGACAATATTGAAGGAAATTCTGTTACCCGCAAAAACTTTGTGTGTGCACAAGAAAGTTGTGAATCTCAGCCGCAAGTTGACGAGCACCTCAAACCAAAGATAGGTATGATGTTTCATACTTTAGGTGAAGTCAAGAATTTTTATACGTCATATGCTAGATGTGTGGGTTTCGCATCGCGTAAGGGTGGGAATAAATACAAGGGTACCATGTAGTCGATAAGTCATATGTATGTAATAAAGCCAGGGAGTCATCGGGTCAGCCAAACAATGCTAGATGGGGAATTACTTTTAGAACGGGTTGCAAAGCTTTCGTTCGTGTAAAACTAAATGAAAAAAGTAATACATGGGTTATTTATTCATTTAATGAATCACACAATTATGAATTTACTTCACCTGGTAGAAGATATTTCTTGCCTCAAAACCTTAATGTGACAAAATCCAATAAAAGAGTAATTTATCAACTTACCAAAAAAAATATCCCTACGTGCAAACAAATGCTTTTCTTCGAAAGTGCTAGTGGAGGTCACGATAAAATAGGATTCACTGAAACCAATGCTAGAAATCTAAAGAGAGACTCAATGGAAGTTATGAAAGGACACGATGGGGAAATACTCATTGAGTTCTTCTTATCGAAAAAGCAGAGTGATCGTTTACTTTTTTATGAGTACTAATTAGATCTCGAAGGCCGATTGTCTCATTGTATTTGGGTGGATGGTACCGCTAAGATGAATTATGATAACAGATTTGGGAGTGCACTTTGCTTTGATGCCACATACAACACGAACCGATATGAAATGTTATTTGTTCAATTTGTTGGAGTCAACCATCATCGGCAATCAATATTCTTAGGTTGTGGATTCATTCCAAATGAGAATGCATTTTTCTTTGAGTGGTTCTTTGAAAAGTGGTTAGAAGCTATGACGGTGCTCTGATCGGCATCATGACAAACGAGGATCGTGGATCAGTGTTGCACTGAAGAAAGTTTTCCCTGAGACCCAGCATAGATATTGAATTTGGCATATTTTGGATAAGTTTCTGCACATGGTGCGTATGTCGAATGATATCGATGAGTCTAGGGCTAAATTGAAGAGTATCATCTATAATGAAGAATATAAAAATATTTTCGAAGTGAAGTGGAAATTATTGCTTTTGTAGTACAAAGTTGAGAATAACAAATGGTTGAAGGATAAATTTGAGATTCGTGAGAAATAAGCCCCTTTCTATACAAGAAAGTCATTTTGGACTGGCATGTTGAGTAGCCAACGGAGCGTGTCTTTGCATTCTTCCTTGAAGAAACAAACCCAAAAGAAGTACTTCTTACATGAGTTTGTCGTCATCTTCGACCGAGTCTTAGCAAGGCAAATACATGATGAATTAATGAAAATCATCATAATCATGAGAAGATATCAAAATTGAACACTGAATGGGCTATGAAGGAACAAATGGAGCGAATCTACACATTGAAGATTTTCTACATATTCCAAGATGAAGTACAGAATATCTTATTTTTTAATGTCACTTTCATTAGAGATACTGAAACACAGGATCGTGCAGGTTTCTTTGTGATTCATTGTGAAAATTCAGAACTGGGGAAGGTTGTTCAATTCTGCAAACACCGTCAATTGGCCAAATGTCCTTGTTGCTTGTTTGAATTTTTAGGCATTCCGTGCAAACATATTTTGGCAATTCTTCATTTTAACCATCACACTGCACTACCGGAGCAATATATTACAAGAAGATGGACCTGAGATTACATGAGAAGAAGCTCAACATCCGTTCACGATGGTACTACCGACAATTTTGCTTCTCACTATTGTGAATTGAGTCATACTCAAAACAGTTTGTCGATCTTGATTGTTCTTCCGAAGAGAGTTACAAATATGTGTTCAATCACATGCTTAAGGGCATTGAAGGCATTTCTTGTCTACACCCCGGATGTAGTAGACATCACGAAGGCAGTGGACTACATGAGAGTGGTGGACAACATGAAGAAGGCAGTGGACATGCACATGTACCGGTGGGGACCCTCGACAGTGCATTACAAAGGGAGACCTAGAAGGAAGAGATCGAAGCCGATAAGAGAGCAACTTCACCGAAAACCTAGACGGTGCATGTTATGCAGCTTGCTAGGTCTACACGATTCAAGAAATTGTCCAAACAAAATTGCTAGGTAATGTATCTATTTTTAGTTTAAAAATAATGACTCACTCAATCTTGCAAGTTTTTTTTGTTTTTTTGACTAACTTATTTCTGTCATTTATTTAGCGGATCCAGTGCATGTGCAGAAGATCCAAGCGATGAAGAGAGTGCTTCGGAAGAAGATGATGATTCGTTGTGCGGTAAATTTCTTATTATGTATGTAAAATTCAAGTCGGAGACCTTTATTACTTTTTTCATTAAAGATGGAGGTTTAATATTTTCGTAGTTTTATGTTGTAGGTTTTAATTGGAACATGATCGTGGTGAAGGAAGGCATTTCTCTTTGAAAAGATTTTTATTTCTGAAAGTGTATATTGTTTCATGTGAACATATTTTTTCAACGGTGCTAAGTTGAGGAATGTAATTTAAGTTATTAAGTTTAATTTTGTATTTGTAATTGCTATTTTGTGTATGTTATTGTTGTTATTGTTGAAAATGAATGGGATGAGAATATGAGGGATGGATGAGAATGGTTTGTTGAATGAGTGTAGCTAAAAGCTGTTGCTATGTGTTATTGTTGTTATTGTTATTGTTGTTATTGTTGTTATTATTGTATATGTGTGAAGTAGCTGTTGTGTTCTTGGTTTCTGATTTTTTATTTTTTTGAACATAGCTTAACCTGTTATTGGCGACAACGGGTTAAGAACACTAAAACACTTTATTGCAAATAACGGGTTAGGTTTAAAGATTTTAGCAGAACGTGAGATTGTTGCATTTTAAATCTACAAATTCATCTTCTATCTAACCTGTTGTTGGAGATGACGGGTTAATCACACTAGAACTGTTATTGGAAATAGAGGGTTAGGTATGAAGATTTTAATAGAACTTGAGATTGTTGCATTTAAAATCTACAAATTCATCTTCTACCTAACTGATGTTGATATTTGCAAGTGTACAAAATCGCACAAATAATATAGATAGATGAGTAGAGTGTCGAACCCACAGGGACTAGATATTTTACTGAGTACCGATATCACTAGATGAATCACTATTTGGAAGATCGAATTTTATAAATAATAAAGCAACTAAATTACCTTAATCTAATTATCTAACTAAATTGGTGAAGAGGGAGAGGGCTGTGAAACTTTGAAGCTCTTGTACTTTGTTAAGGGTAAAATTTGTTCTAGGGCTCTTGGTTCACCTCGTTTATCACACAGACAAATTATTATTCCTTATAAATAAAAATATTATCTTTCCCAATTGTCGACCAAAATCCTAAAGATATTAACCACTCTATCAACGTAGTCTAAAAATTATTCTCAATTAATCATTCGTCTATCCACCAAATTATTAATTGAGAAATTGGATTTCTTAACGGTCACGTCCTCCAATATACGGTCTTAATTTTTATTAATCACAAATTACCTGTTCGGTCTCTTTATGATTTGAAAAATCATACAAATGTCTATCCACCATGTTGTACGCATAAATAATAAAAATTAAAACACAATCAGGAAAAATAGAGAAATAAGAAGGAATTAAAATTTGTGTTCAAAACTTGGCTACGCCTTAGCCTCTAGAAATAATAACTTCAGTTCATATTTGTTTGGATTGCATCTAATAAAAATTTAGAGAAAAAGAGGAGATACAAAAAGAATACAAAATTTAAAGCAAACCCCTCTTTTCTGTCTCAAAAGCCGAACCCGTCAGCACTGAGCCACGTCAGCCGAGTCTGTCGCGCCTGTCACATCAGCGCTGTCGCGTCGCCAGCTCAGCACTGGAGGATGCCTGCTGCTCTTCCGTGGGACCCTCTGTTGCCAGCTGTCGCGTCTAAGTCTCGTCCACGCCAGATCGAACAGAGCTCGGGTTGTTCTGAGCCGCACGTCAAAGAAGAAGAGAAATGCTCCCTTTTTTGTTTGCTTCTTCTGAGTGGAAAGCAAGAGAGAGAGAATAAGAAGCCGGTCAAATGGTTTGAAGTTTTTGCTTTGATCCGTGCGCCAGGAGAGAGAGAGAGAGGTTGTTGGGTGCACTTCGAAAACCGCACAGCAGCCCTACTGCCCACACTACCGTTTCTCCTTGCAACTCGCACACGTTTTTATCTCCTTTTTTTTCTTTGTATTTGGTAGCCGTCACCTCTTAGTTTTTACTCTCTCTTTTGATTTGTATTTATAGAGAACGGGGAGGAGTTTAGGGTTTTCACTTTTTGCAGAAAAGTCCACATCTTTCTTTACTTCCTTCCTTTAATTGATCTGAATTTATTTATTTCTCTTTCTTTCTTTTCTTCCTTTTCTGCTAACCACGTGCTTCTGCATACACAAAATAATACCTGAAATTAGGATTTTTAAATAAAATAATTTTAATTAGTTTAAAATTAATTAAACTAACTATAAATCATATTAGCATATAAAAATCCTTTTACAAATTATTTATCGCAATTTTAACTCAACAAAACGATTAAAAATTTATAAATCAATTATTTTACTTTGTTTGTTGATTTTTTCCACAAATCTTTACTTTTTGCATCAAAAATATTATTTCTTCAAAAATAATTAATTAAATGAAATCCTTTAGAAATAAGATGAATTATAGACAATATCAGCGAAAACAAGCCATTTTAATAGGTAAATGAGTACAAATATTTGTATATAAATTCAACACATCAAATACCCCCAAACTTAAGATTTTGCTTGTCCTCGAGCAAAAAGTAGAATCATGAACAAGGGAATAATAATAGTAGACTCAACCCATCACACCAAGAGATCTCATCATGCAAGCATCAAAATTGCAATTAAAAATATAAACAATTGCAAATAAAGTCAACCTAAGCATACCCACTTTTTCCAGTGCAATTATTTATTCATAACTCCCAACCCAATCGCATTTGTCATGCAATTAATGTAATTATATTATGCAACAACTCAATCTGTGATTATCCCTTCTCTCTACTACAAACCGAGTAGCAAACTAGAGTTTTTTTTTTTTTTTTTTTTTTTTTGTTTTTTTTTTTTTTTTCAGTCTCTTCTTTAAGTTGTCACTTGCCTTTTGACGCGAATGTAAAACATTTGTGATGAATTCACCCGGTTACTCAACAAGTCACAAACTTAAAGTGCTTTGCATACTCATATTTCAAGTTGTTGTTCTACGTAAAAGTAAACATTTGTAATGAATACCCCTAGTTACTAAGCAACTCAAAACATTGGAGTAGATTGACTTTATTCTAAATATTTTTTTTTATTTTTTCATTATTACTCTATTTACTTAAACTCTGTTTAGGACTAGATTAAAGGGGATAATCACAAGAAAAGCATCACATTTGTCTTTTATGTATAATAGCATGACTCACACAATTTTGTAAGGAATTTTGAAACTCAATAATCCTAAAGTAAATAAGTATGCTTAATATTGCTTTATAAAAAAAATTGTTTATCTCAAAAAAAATTGTTTCAATGCTTATCACAATAAAGAACTCAACAGTGTAAAGGTAAGCCTAATTATAATCCTTTTGTTTTGTAATTCTTTTCTAAAATAATAAAAATAAAAATAAATTTGTAAACCTTCCCCCCAAACTTAAATATCACATTGTCCTCAATGGGAAAGGAAAAGAAAAAACAAAAAGAATTCAAAAAGTTTAGAATATCTCCCCTGATTCGTCTTTAAATTTCTGCACGCGCAGTGTTCAGTATTTTGGCGATATCTGGAGCTGTAGATGTCGAAATGGGCTGAATTTTTTTTTGCTGGAAAGCTAAGACAATTGTCTACAACTTCTCTTTGAATCACTTTTCCAGATTATGACTCCAAACTGCTCGAAAACAGCCATCAATGCAGGTGTTCAAAACAGCTCCGCCCGGCGACTTTCAAAATTTGTGCAATCCTACAAGATAAAATCAAAAATCAAAATAAAATAAACTAAAAGATAAATCAAAACTAAGTGCAATAAAAGAAAACATGGGTTGCCTCCCAAGAAGCGCTAAGTTTTAAGTCTTCAGCCAGACATAGGGGTGAGATGGTTAAGTAACGCCAAGATCCAACAACATTAGCACATCCTTTCTAATTTTTCTCTTTTGATGTGGATCAGGTTCAAGTTCCAATTTGAGGCGTTTCCTTCGTGATGATGATGTCTTTGATTCCCCCACCTCTTTAAATTTATGCTGCAAAAATGAATAAATAGAAGGTTCAGCATCCAAGTACATAAAATGTTCAAAAATATTTTCTTTTTCGGGTTCAAAAATTGCTGAATTTGTTGGACATACTTCAATTGGTGATTTTTCACATTTAGCCTTATGTTTCTCGCCCACAATTAAATGAGTTTTACTTACTTGAAAAGATGACTGTTCTTCAGGAGGAAAATTTATGGAATTAAAAACATTAAAAGTTACTTCCTCATGCTGAATTTGTTCCTCCAAAATTTGTTCAATCTCACTTTGCTTTTCAACCACATTCTGTTCGCCATTTTCTTCTTGTGGTTGTTCAATTGTCCTCCCGCTTCCTAGTGTTATAGCCTCGACATGCTCCTTGGGATGGACAACTGTATTGTGTGGTAATGTTCCTGCAGTTTTTTCATTAAGAATATTTGAAATTTGACTAAGTTGTACCTCAAGATTGTGAATGGAAGCCGAAGTTGAATTTGCAACATTTTGAATTGCCAAATCTGTCTTTTGCATGTAGTGCTCAAACATGTCTTCAAGTATCGACTTCTTTTCAACCTGTGAAAAATTTTGAGGGTGTATAACTGCTTCTTGATTGTTGTTCCATGAATAATTGGGGGTGTTTCTCCATCCTTGATTGTATGTGTTTGCATCATGATTGTTTTGCATTTGAAAGTTTGACACAAAATTTTCATGTTCGGCATTTGATGGAGCAAAAGGGTTCCCCACTTGACAATCTGAACTTGCATGATTTCCTGCACAAAGATCACAAATCATATTAGATTGCATAACATTAAAATTTATATTTTCTACTTGTTTATATAAAATATCATTTTTTGTATATAAAGTAGAAAAAGGATCAAGTTCAAAAATTCCAGCCACTTTTCTTAGCATCGTTCTCTCTGAAGACCACTGGTAATGATTTGATGCCATCTCCTCTAAAAGATCATAGGCTGCTTGGTAAGTTTTGCTCATCAGTGCACCACCAGCTGCTGCGTCAACGATAGATCTATGTGTAACTCCCAAACCATTATAGAATGTTTGAATTTGCAGCCATTTCGGTAGTTCATGATTAGGACACTTTCTCAATAACTCTTTAAACCTTTCTCATGCATCATACAAAGACTCGGCCTCAAATTGAGTAAATGTGCAAATGTCCTTTCTTAGCTTTGCTGTCTTTGCTGGTGGAAAATACTTGGCTAGAAATTTTTGTGCAAGTCTCTCCCAAGTAGTGATACTACCTGGTGGAAGATAATGTAGCCAAGCCTTCGCCTTATCTCGTAGGGAAAAAGAAAAGAGTCTCAGTCTAATTGCATCGTCTGATACACCATTGTGCTTGAAAGTGTCACAAATTTCTAAAAAATCTGCAATGTGAGCGTAAGGATCTTCGTGTGGTAGTCCCAAAAATTGAATAGTCTGTTGAATCAATATAATCATCTCCGGTTCAATCTCAAAATCGTTAGCTTCAATAACCGGTTTCTTTATGCTTGACTCATAAATTGAGGGCATAGCATAGTCTCTCAAAGGCCTGTTCTCATCGTTTCCCATGATAATGTACGTGTATGTCCTGAAATGTAAGTATCGAAAAAGAAAAAGAAAAAAAAAAAATAGAAAAACTAAAAAAAACTAAAATAAGAAAAATAAAAAAAGTAAAAGTTAGTCAAAGGAAAATAAAGATGTAAAATGATAATAAAATAAAAATAATTACAAAAAATCCAAATTAGCAATAATCTAGCAATTTTCAATATCAATAAAAGAATAACTAATCCCCGGCAACGGCGCCAAAAACTTGATGTTGATATTTGCAAGTGTACAAAATCGCACAAATAATATAGATAGATGAGTAGAGTGTCGAACCCACAGGGACTAGATATTTTACTGAGTACCGATATCACTAGATGAATCACTATTTGGAAGATCGAATTTTATAAATAATAAAGCAACTAAATTACCTTAATCTAATTATCTAACTAAATTGGTGAAGAGGGAGAGGGCTGTGAAACTTTGAAGCTCTTGTACTTTGTTAAGGGTAAAATTTGTTCTAGGGCTCTTGGTTCACCTCGTTTATCACACAGACAAATTATTATTCCTTATAAATAAAAATATTATCTTTCCCAATTGTCGACCAAAATCCTAAAGATATTAACCACTCTATCAACGTAGTCTAAAAATTATTCTCAATTAATCATTCGTCTATCCACCAAATTATTAATTGAGAAATTGGATTTCTTAACGGTCACGTCCTCCAATATACGGTCTTAATTTTTATTAATCACAAATTACCTGTTCGGTCTCTTTATGATTTGAAAAATCATACAAATGTCTATCCACCATGTTGTACGCATAAATAATAAAAATTAAAACACAATCAGGAAAAATAGAGAAATAAGAAGGAATTAAAATTTGTGTTCAAAACTTGGCTACGCCTTAGCCTCTAGAAATAATAACTTCAGTTCATATTTGTTTGGATTGCATCTAATAAAAATTTAGAGAAAAAGAGAGATACAAAAAGAATACAAAATTTAAAGCAAACCCCTCTTTTCTGTCTCAAAAGCCGAACCCGTCAGCACTGAGCCACGTCAGCCGAGTCTGTCGCGCCTGTCACATCAGCGCTGTCGCGTCGCCAGCTCAGCACTGGAGGACGCCTGCTGCTCTTCCGTGGGGCCCTCTGTTGCCAGCTGTCGCGTCTAAGTCTCGTCCACGCCAGATCGAACAGAGCTCGGGTTGTTCTGAGCCGCACGTCAAAGAAGAAGAGAAATGCTCCCTTTTTTGTTTGCTTCTTCTGAGTGGAAAGCAAGAGAGAGAGAATAAGAAGCCGGTCAAATGGTTTGAAGTTTTTGCTTTGATCCGTGCGCCAGGAGAGAGAGAGAGAGGTTGTTGGGTGCACTTCGAAAACCGCACAGCAGCCCTACTGCCCACACTACCGTTTCTCCTTGCAACTCGCACACGTTTTTATCTCCTTTTTTTTCTTTGTATTTGGTAGCCGTCACCTCTTAGTTTTTACTCTCTCTTTTGATTTGTATTTATAGAGAACGGGGAGGAGTTTAGGGTTTTCACTTTTTGCAGAAAAGTCCACATCTTTCTTTACTTCCTTCCTTTAATTGATCTGAATTTATTTATTTCTCTTTCTTTCTTTTCTTCCTTTTCTGCTAACCACGTGCTTCTGCATACACAAAATAATACCTGAAATTAGGATTTTTAAATAAAATAATTTTAATTAGTTTAAAATTAATTAAACTAACTATAAATCATATTAGCATATAAAAATCCTTTTACAAATTATTTATCGCAATTTTAACTCAACAAAACGATTAAAAATTTATAAATCAATTATTTTACTTTGTTTGTTGATTTTTTCCACAAATCTTTACTTTTTGCATCAAAAATATTATTTCTTCAAAAATAATTAATTAAATGAAATCCTTTAGAAATAAGATGAATTATAGACAATATCAGCGAAAACAAGCCATTTTAATAGGTAAATGAGTACAAATATTTGTATATAAATTCAACACATCACTAACCCGTTGTTAGGGATTACGGGTTAAGCACACTAAAATCGTTATTGGAAATAGCGGGTTAGGTATAAAGATTTTAACTGAACATGAGATTGTTGCATTTAAAATCCACAAATTCATCTTCTACCTATCCCGTTGTTGGCGATGATGGCTTAACCACACAAAACCCGTTATTGGCAATAACGAGTTAGGTATAAAGATTTTAACAGAATTTGAAATTGTTGCATTTAAAATCTACAAATTCTACTTCTGCTTAACAAGTTGTTGGTAACAACGAGTTAAATGAAATATACCTTTCATCCCCAAATGACGTGTTACTTTGAAGATGTTTAAGAACTTCCTTTTTTTAATAAACCCGTTAATAAGTTTTTAGAAAACGTAAAGCAGTAATAAAAAAATGTAATAATTTACAAAATTTAATAAATATTTACAAACAAAAAACGGGTTAGGAAAATATAGGTATAACCCTAACTATAAATCTAACCCTCCATCCCTAACTCTAATCCACTAACCCTCTAACCCTAGCCCCATAACCCTACCCCTAACCCTCTATCCCTAGCTCTAACCTTAGCCCCATAACGCTACCCCTAACCCTCTATCCCTAACCCTTAAAAAACCACAAAAACACAAAAACCACCGAAAAAATTAAAATCTTTAAATATTTATGGAGATAATTAAAAAAAAGGAAGTCAATGGCTTAAAATAATCCACTCTAACCCGTTATTAAATATGTGTACTTAACCCGTTATCGCCAATAACATGTTAAGTTCAATAATTTTATTAGACCATCTTTTGTTGGCTATCTAATACTCTATCAAATTCCTTCACCCTAACCCGCTATTAGAGATGACGGGTTTAAGAACTTTTTGCTTTGTTTTTGTTTTTGTTTTTTTCTTTTGTTTGATTTTTTTTAAATATCAATGAAATTCATTAGTTACAAGAAAGTGGCGTGTTTATACTTTAAAAACATAAATATACAATTCTGGAAAGCAATATGTTGTTGTACAAAAACCCACTTTCCCGCTGCTACAGAGGAGCGAATCAGATTCCGTCAGGGGGTCTAGAAACTAGACTCCCTACCGGTTCCAACACATATTCACACGACATATTGTAATCACAGTGGCAATGTGTATATGTTCATTCTTTACTGGCTTCATGTTCAGACAGCATGTCAGGGTCAAATTCTTATTAAAAAAAATTAAATGTAAATCCATTTAAAAATCTTTAAAAAATTATAGAATAACTCGTAATGATTTCCAGTAACATACTAGTTAATTTCAAGTCTGGATTCCACTATTAACATTTTATTTTAATTAGCAAATCATGTCGGTATGCCTCTAGATAGTAATCTGGAATTTCAAACCTAATATACTAAAAATATGATAACTTGTATTCTACAACTCGGAATTTAGATCCGTAGGAAGTTTTGGAAATTAGACTCAGTGGGCTATTTCTTGTTTACAAAGTTCTTGTTAATTTTATAGGCAACAAGGTCATAATCTCACTTAGCACTGGTAACGGGTCGGGTCGGGTAGCTCAATACCCGGACCCGGACCCGGACCCGGTCATTCACGGGTCTAAATACTGGACCCGGACTCAGACCCATGAAATTCGGGTCCGGGTCCGAGCCCGGTTCCCCACAAGAAATGTTACCCGTTCGCTTTCGGGTCCGGGTCCGGGTCCTATTTCTAATCACGGGTCCGGTTCGGTTCCGGGTCTTTAAAGCACAACCTCTCTTAAAATACATTATTGATCTCTGTTCACCTCTCTTCAGAATATTCAGCTGCAAGGTGTCCCCTATCAAAAATCTACTCAAATGAACACAAAGCCACAAGTCCTAGTGAACCGTTGACGAGAGACCTTAATCCACTCTCTGATTGTTTCTGCAAGCCTCCATTGAAGACAACCTTTCTTGTTCTACTCCCTTCTCACAACTGGATTTGTCTCTTATATATCCAAACATCCAATACATGCCATCTAAAACACTAAAACATAGTGCAAACCAATTTGCTTTGGCCATCTAAAACACTAAGATTATGGAACCAAAAAGAAATTTCAAGCTAATATTTGATATAAGGAATCAAGAAATTAACTCGAGCTACAATATATTAATATATATAAAGACCCCACATAGGAATCCATTGGTAAATGCTTCCTATAGTGGTTAAAAGAAAAAAATTTGCACATTTGAGCTTCACATGGACACATTATTTGGTAAAATCACTCATAATGTAGTTTTAATAGTTGTAAAAAAAAATGTAATGAAACTAACAAATTATCACAGAACCACAACAAATCAACGAAGCAGTACACAACCTGATATCAGTAAAAAAAAGGGTTCAAATTAGGAATAAATGCATAAATCAATAATAAAACTTGACCCTTACCTTTGTTGACATTCTGCCTACCAATATCCTTGTTAGTTGGTTTATTATGAGCTACCAATTTCCAAATATGGAATGTTCTGTATTTTGAACCAGTCGGCACCATAACGCCTGCAGCGTTGTTGCAGCATGGGGCATCCATCAATTATCAGAGAACTAAGCTGAGAAGGTAAACCTTCATCTGGCAGCGAAGCGAGCATTGGAACACTCTAAACTTCCATAAACTTGAGGGAAGATACCAGATGAAGCCCTCTTGGAAGAGATTTTATTCTGTCACAGGACCGAATTCGGAATTCTTTAAAAGTGGAAGGGAGCCCCTCCTCAGCACATCTCTATTTGTCATGCACATCTCTATTTCCCTAACCATTTTCTCTCAGTAGGATCTGCTGCATACATATGGCACTGGTAACGGGTAACGGGTCGGGTCCGGGTCGGGTCCGCTTCGTTTATTGATTAATTCTCTATTGCGGGTCCGGGTCCGGGTCCGGGTCCGGGTCGGTTCCATTTTTAGGGGACCCAGACCCTACCCGAAATTTCAACGGGTAGTTATTTAGGACCCATACTCTACCCAAATTAGATCGGGTCGGTTCCGGTCCAACGCCGGGTCCGGTTCGGGTCCGGGTCGGGTCCGGGTTTCGGGTTTTAGTACCAATGCTAGCAGCAAAATGAACTCCTATGCAACAATCATGATAATCAATTCACATATACATATAACAAGAAATAAAATGGCATTTATACTCAATAATTATGACGAATTCCTACTGTTAACATGGTAGAATTAAAATTACTATAGCATTAAATTCACGAATCTAGATATAACACCATATACAACCGATATGCATTCAAATCACTATATCTTCTACATGACATGGTTCTAATTTATGTTCGTGTGGTGTATGCGCATGACGATGGAAAATATGGCTTAGAATTGAAGCAAGGGTATGGCATGAAAAGAGAGTTATTACTTAATTTTGTCGATAAATCCGTAATAACCTTTTGAAGGGCAACAAGAAAAATGAGATACGATGAACGAAATAATGAGCTTCTTGCGGGGATCAAAATAATTATTGAACTAGAACAACAAGACGGTTCACGAGAAGTTGCCTTATGATGATTATACGAAGAGTACGACGGAAGGAAGGAGCGGAGACAACACACGGCGAAAGCAACTCGGCAAGAGGCAGCGACAATAGCAACTGCAACATCAATGGCAGTCAGCGACACTCGGGAATGGCAGCAAGGCTCTTTTAACCCTGACATGCTGCCTGAACCCGTATTGTGAAAAGATGTTTTTTTAGAAATGACATGAACACATCTACTGAGATCATGTAAGTCCTAAGGCAAAGCTCTGTTAAAGAGCGTAAGAGTTTTTTAACATCGTAATTTTTTTTGCACATAACCTAACCCGTTATTGGCAACAACGGATTCTTCACACGTAACCTGTTATCCCCAATAATGGGTTAAGTATGAAGTTTTTTACAGAACTTGAGATTTTTGGATTTAAAAATCTACAAAATCTACTTTTACTTAACCCGTTGTTGGCAACAACAAATAAAGTGAAATATACCCGTCATCGCCAAATGACGCGTTACTTTGAAGATGTTTAAGATTTTTTTTTGTTGTTTTTTTAATAAATATCTTATTAGGTTTTTAGGGTTGTTTATGTAGTAATGTGAAAAGATGTTTTTAGGTTTTTTTCATTAGAAAATGTGATGACATGTCTTAGAAATGGCATGAACATCTATTTGGATCATGTAAATCTAAAATACGTAAAGCAATAATAATTTTTTTAATAATTTTTCAAAATTAATAAATATTTACAGATAAAAAATTCGGAAAAGAATATATTGTTAGGATCTAACCCTAACTATAACTCTAAGCTACTTACCCTACCCTTAGCTCTAACCCTAGCCTTAACCATAACCCTACCCCTAACCCTAACCCTTACCCTCTAACTCTCTAACTTTTAAACTGAAACAAAATTTAATATGGAGAACGGTGACAAATTCCATGTAAATATTATCATTTACAAATTCATTTTATATAGATACCTCAATATTTATGGAGATTTTATAGAATTTTTTTGATTTTTTTTAATGTGCAGCGTTATGTTAGATTAAAAAAATCCTTAATAACCACATTAAAAAAATAACCAAAAATCCACAAAAAACACAAAAAAGAATTTTAAAATTTCAATATTTATGGGGAAAAAATAAAAAAAATAAAAAAAGGAAATTCAATTCTTAAAAAATAATTCACTCTAACCCACTGTTGGAGATGATGGATTAAGAGAACTTAACCCATTATCGCCGATAACGGGTTAGGTTCAATAATTTTAACATCATCTTTTGTTGGCTATCTAATAACCTGTCAAAATCTTTCACCTTAACCCGCTGTTGGAGATGACGACTTAAGAGAACCTAACCCTTTATCGCCAATGACGGGTTAGGTTGAGTAATTGTACTTAAACAATTCAAAATAACAATAGCATATTGTTGCATAAAAAATCTCATCCAATCACACAACAACATCATACGAAGTCCATCACCAATAACAACAACAATATAATCCTGCAAAAAACTAACACAAACCACGTCATATACAACGAAATCAAAACATAAATAGATAGATCTCAAGAAACGCCCCTCGAACAACATAAACTAAATAATACAAATCAAATTAACAAGTACATCATCTTCATATTCAAACAGAATCAAACTTTTTGTGAATTACAAGTCAATTCAACTTCACTAATTAGGGTTACATTCATAGATTGTACATCACACACCGTCTTCTTCGCATGATGTGCAATCATCTACAAAATTGAAATGAGCCATGAAATAAAATGTATTAGCCATTTAAAAGATGATATAATAAATCGGATACAAAATTCAACATACCAACTATACAAGGAATAGGAAATTTGTGAAAAAAATACCTGGAATTACAACATAAATAGCTAATACCTCTTCTGACGCGGGGGAAGTTTGTGTCCACTATGTGTGAATTGTTCGGGCTTGCTCCTCTTCCGTCGCGAATTCCTGCATCTAACTTGTTCCTCTGCTCCTTCATCTGAATCTTTTTCTTCTTCCTCTTACACCTCTCGTTAGTGTTGTGGCACGGTAATAACAATTCCTCCCCTTGACACACTCTTCCACCGAGATGTTCCCACATTAACTTTTAAGTATGCATCAAGTTTGGCCCCTTCACCGACATCTTCAAGACTCCGGCAACACAATTTAAGGAACTCCTGCATTAACTCATTCACGCTCTCGGGTATGATACTTTTTACCGTACGAGCAGCTATCTGTATTGTCTCCCATGTGTTATCAATATACAATAAGTTGAAACATATAAATTAAACAAAATTGTTAGAAAACCATATAAAAGAAGAAAGAGAGAGACATCGGAGAAGAAAGAAGAAGAGAACTCGAGAACAAGAGAAAGCGTGAAGAAGTCGGTAGCGGAGGCGGAAGCAAGAAGAGAGCGATCGGAGAGGAAGATCGATTTTCTTGGCAATGGAAGAAGAAAAGAGAGATCAAGAATCAGTAGCAGGGATGAAGAGAAAATTGGTGGAAGAAGAAGGTGAAGCGAGTATGAAGAAAATTTCTTCATCTTCATCATCTTCTTCAAGATTCGAAAGGATCTGTCTATTTTGTGGCAGTAGCGCTGGCAATAGAGCTAGCTACATAGAGGCTGCGATTGAGTTCGGCAAGGAGCCGGTACAATAGAATATTTATCTCGTCTATGGAGGTGGAAGCATAGGATTAATGAGCCTTGTTTCTAACGTCGTTCGTGTTGGTGACCGACATGTTTTGGGAGTGATTCCCAAGTTGCTGATGCCAAAGAAGATTACTGGGAGAACTGTAGAAGATGTTAGCGTTTTCTCTAAAATGCATGAGCGGAAGGCTGAGATGGCTTGCGTTGCTGATGCTTTCATAGCCTTGCCCAGAGGTTATGGAACACTTGAGGAATTGTTTGAGGTGATCATGTGGGCTCAACTGAAGATCCACAACAAGCCGGTGGGTTTTTTAAATGTTAACGGATATTATGACTCGCTTCTGTCCTTTATAAATTCAGCTGTGGCAAAGGAGTTTATATCCTGTAAGGCCAAGCGCATTTTGATTTATGCTCCATCGCCTAAGGAACTACTCAGAAAATTGGAAGAGTATGTGTCAGAGCATGATGAGCTAGTGACCTAGCTGAACTGGGATATTGGAGTGCCCAGTAATGATGTCGGTGGGTCAGATTCTAAGCTCAAACATCAAATTGATGAGTCCTCCAGTTGAGGGTGCACAATTTCTCTTGAGTTGTCTTCGTGTCTGTACTCTTTATTTCTTTTTTATCTCTTGTTATACTCTTGATTAAAGAGAATTGCATTCGCTGCTTGACTATCCTATATACCGCCTAAGGAAATTTCGAGGACGAAATTTTTCTTGTAAGGTTGGTAGGATTGTAACCCCTGGTTCCAGTGGTACGTATTTATTTACGTATCTTTTATTTTAATTTCAGATCAATTTTATCTTTCTTCTTTTTGGACTCTTTATCGAACACTATTTGATTCTTGTTACAGCCCAAATATTTTCCTAATCCATTTGTTAATTTTTCTGAGTTTAAATTTAAACTCTAAACCTAATTAATCATAATTCTAATCCTAATCATAATCTAATTCTCTAATCCAATAGCCAACCCCTCAACCCCCAACTTATTTTTACAGCATTTAGCACTTCCTTCAACTACCCTCTCTCTCTCTCTCTCTCTCTCTCTCTCTCTCTCTCTCTCTCTCTCTATATATATATATATATATATATATATATATATAATAAAACACAAAGAAAGCTATCAAGGGGCTCACCTTCAATCTCCCCAAAATCAAAAGGTCCAGATCTAATCTCACTAAACATATTTTCCTTCCCAAAATTTCAAACCCCAAAACTAAATTTTTCCCCCAAAAACTAAAAAACTTAGTACTTTATTACTCTCTCTCTTATCTGTTAAATTTTTCATATTTCTCTCTTTCTCTTTCCCTACCTCTCTCTCTCCCATTCTTTTTTTATTTACTTTGAAATTTAGATTTTAAGATTTCATATTTGTAAATTTTCAGAATTTTTATGTTTTTTTTTTATTGCACATGTTATATTGAAAATGACCAATATATCTCTTCAAATGTTAAATTTCATCATTTCCACACTTAAAGTTCTAAGAAGTTAGATTTACACCTCATTTATGATTATTTTTCAACATATACTAATGGAAACATGGACTTTTATTTACAACTAATTATTGTCATACTATTCAAACTTGAGTTATATAATTGTTGTTTTACTGTTTACAGGGCTTTCGTATTTTGTATCGTTTCGAAGATGTGCCGTAGGCATGTGCCCACGGGAAAATCTAGTGTATATATATATATATATATATATATATATATATATATATATATATATATATATATATATATATATATATATATATATATATATAACTGATCATGTGCGAACTGGTTCACACCTAATCAGTAGCGAACTTCGCCAATAGCCGTTGGATCTGCAATTTGATCATGGATTGATCCAATGGACTGAATTTCTTCCGCTCATCTCACTTTTACGTGGGGATAGTTGAGTCATTTAACTCTCTCCTTCATCTCTCTTCTTCTCTCTCCAGACCCTGAATCGAACCCCACTCGATCTATAGCTTCCCCTGCTGCCTTGATTCTCTCTCTCTCTCCCACTTCGACCTTCAATATCAAATATGCCTTCGATTTCCTCTGAATCCCCCATCGACCTTCGAAACCCCCCTTCTACCGCTTGTTCTCTCCATCCCCAAATCAACCTTCGAAACCCTAACCCTACCTTTCCATCTCCTACCTCCGAGATCCACCTTCCGATTCCCTACGCCCCAACTCTCCTCTGTCTTGCCACCGCTATACGAAATCCCTTAGACGCCGCGCTCTCTCCACCCCCACTCGAGCTTCAAAACCCTAAACGATCTCCATCTTCATCTCTAACTTGGATAGAGGTAAAGTTTCAATATTAAGTTTTTTTAAAAGTTGTTTATATACATCCAAAATTAAGTAAAGCTTACATCTTTATGAGAATTACCCCCATTGCCGATATTTTTGGCAATGAAATTGTTGTTGCTGTCTTTTTTTCTGAAACTGGGCAAGTTTGAAAGTGTTCTGATGCATTTTTTGAAAGTGTACAGAATAAGGATTAAAGGTAAAACTTGCTAATTGCTATGGGGAATTGCTTTCATATTTGATGCATTGCATAAGCTAAAGAAACAAGTACTTTGGTTATGGCTGTGATGATATTCACACTATTATGTTTTATTGCTCATGCTCATGTTGTCATTTTTCTTGTAATTGGGCAAGTTTGGAAGTGTTCTGATGCATTTTTTCCTGAATCTGGGCTAAGATGACTGCTGCTTTTGATGCTCATGCTTTGATGTCAATATTTTGGCTATGGCAGTGATGAGATCACACTATTATGCTTCATTATAAGATTACAATGTGATGATATTACACTAATGCACTTAATTTGGTTATGACTGTGATGATATTACACTGTTATGCTTCATTCATATTTTAGGGATTGAATTTTCTGAATTTGGGCAATGATGAACTCAATTTGGGTCTCTTTTAGTTTTCCACTTTGTTTTGACATTGTGCATTACACTTTTGCTGCTTCTCTGAATATGAGATTTGTTTCTGAGGCTCTATCCTTCATGCATGGAAAGAAGTTATTGCCTGGTGCTATATTTTCTTGATGCATTCATTATGCTTCCATTGGGCAATTGGATCACTCTCATTATGCATTCATTATGCATTCATTACGATTGAGAGAGTTAAATGACTAAACTACCCCAACGTTAAGTGAGATGAGCGAAAGAAATTCAGGCCATTTGATCACTCCCACGATCAAATTGCAGATCCAACGGCTATGAGAGAAGTTCGCTACTGATCAGGTGTGAACCAGTTTGCACTACCAGTTTGCACCTTATCGGTTCTCTATATATATAGTTTTGCACTTTGTTTTGACATGGTGCATTACACTTCTGCTGCTTCTCTGAATATGAGATGTGTTTCTGAGGCTCTATCCTTCAATGCATGGAAAGAAGTTATTGCCTGGTGCTATATTTTTGTGATGAATTCATTACGCTTCCATCGGGTTTTTGACTGCATTGATTAAGTCTACTTTATGATTTGCTCAATGAAATTTTCTAAGTTCATGAAATGTGATATTCAAAAAGTTCTGAGCCTAGATATTGAAGAAAATTAGTGTGATGCTGAGCCATACAGTTGTATTCATAATTATGTTCATTTGTTTTAGTGTTATCTTAGCCCTTATGATGATGGAATTATTTGTGTACTGACAATTTTGAGCAATTTAACTGCTATAAAGTTTTTTGAGTTTTAGCTTCAAGAGAAACTTTTGATGACTTTAAGATGTGCAAGAGCAACTGAGAAGAGGCAGAGCATTATCACCATCATTAGCAGACAGTTACAAGACTTGACTTCTTGTTGTTCCAAGCCTACAGTGTTTAGAATTTTGTTTAATCTTTTGTATGATCTTTAGCATTTTGTATAAAGTTGAAAAGTCTAAAGATGAGAAGTGTAAAGATGTGTAAGACATGTATTAGAATTTGTGAAGTGTCTGTCTATGAATGAATTAGAATTACAATGTTCTTCTTCATTGTATATATGGTTTGTTGTTCTTTGCAGTATGCACTTTAAGAGCCTTAGATGAATGAATGAATGAATGAATGAATGAATGGATGCTTCACTGTATAAATGTATGAATGAATGAATGATTGGTTTCAACTTAGATCTACATATGATGAATAAAGAAACAAACAATACTAATTCACACAAAAAATTGTAAGTGCTCGTATTTTCATTTTCTGATGTTTCACATGAAAGTGTGTTCATTTTGTATTTGAACATGTAACTAGGATTGTAGCGACACTCAATTGTTTATACAGACATGAAGGAACCATGTATTTCATCAATTGAAACATCTACGAATAATTTAAGTTAATTGCACAACGCACTTAAAGAGACCATGATCAGTATAAAGACTAGAGGATCAACTATTGGCATGCAACGAACTCATGCTGTATCGCACTTGGGAGACGCCAGCATCTTCAGACAAGCTAAAGTACTGTGAAGATGCAAGTGTCTTCCCCTTTGAGTTCACTAAATGCTGATGCCAATAGTCAATCCTTTATTTTCATCATCGTCTTGGTCTTTTCCCTCATTTCATCGGTGCACATGCATTATTCCTAAATCAAGTTATTCAGAAAATTCTCGACAAGATTCAGTCCTTATCAGTTGTTCAAATACTTTGGAGATCATAATTCAATCAGATTCAAAAAACAAAAGGGCCATAACTATTGACTACATTGCTTTGTATATAAGTAAATAAAAATGGAGAGTACATTCCATTACACCTTCAACAGCTTAATCTACATGTAAAACCTGATACACAAGTATCATACACAAACTTCTTCACAACAATACATACAACATTTTCACCCTGGTTTTAAGCAGAAAAATGGCTCCGATTAAGTCACCAACCTAAAGGTTGAAGCTTGGAAAAGAGAAGGATATATATATTTTATATCTACTTTTGTGATAGACGACTAGATGACATACGGCAGTTTCGTATGAAATTCTTTAAATGGGATTGGGTGTAATCCAAATTGGAGGCTACCTCCAGTGTGACCGAGGATGCGTAATCGGCTCTATACTTGTATCATCCAAACTGAACACCCAAGTTTCCTAACAATGCAATTGAGGATAAATGGACTCCACGCTTCTATTCTCCAAACTAAACCTACGAGTTCCCCACTCCCTCCTCGGCTTCTCTAAATGCCCTGTCATGAAGTAAATACAATTAGCTCTCAAATCTCCAAGATCACGGGCTGACACTGACATTGAACAGAAATTGAATATCACAATTAGGAGGAAAAAAAATAAAACTTACACAGAAAATGAAACAATACTAATTTTGGCTCAGCATCACACTAATTATTCACTATCTAGGCTAAGAACTTTTCGAATATCACAATTAGTGTAATTTTAGAAAATTCTCTGAGGAAGCATAATGAATGCATCACCAATAGTGTAATATACCATGTCAAAACCAATCTCATATTCAGAGAAGCAATGTCAAAACCAATGCCATAACCAAAGCAGCAGCAGAAGTATATTTGTAGATGTCAAAACCAAGTGCAAAACTAAAACTACCCCAAATTAAGTTCATCATTGCCCAGATTCAGAAATTCTACAATCACTAAAACCGCGCAACTTGAGTTCAAAAATAGTCCAGATTGAGTGTGAATATCATCGGAGCCATAATGGTGTGAATGACTCAACCACCCCAACGTAAAAGTGAGATGAGCAGCAGAAGATAAAACTTTCCAAAATTAAGTAAAGTTTACATCTTTATGAGAATTACCCCATTATCGATATTTTTGGCAATGAGATTGTTGTTGCTGTCATTTTTTCTGAAACTGGGCAAGTTTGAAAGTGTACTGATGCATTTTTTGAAAGTGTACAGAATACGGATTAAAGATAAAACTTGCTAATTACTATGGGGTATTGATTTCATATTTGATGCATTGCATTTGCTAAAGAAACAAGTACTTTGGTTATGGCTGTGATGATATTCACACTATTATGTTTTAATACAATGTTAAGAAATTTAGTGTAGCGCTCCGAATTTCCAATATGATATCTTAGAAATACGTGGCACAATTTTCAGCATCAACTTCAATTATAATATTAAACACAGTCCAAATACTAATTTTTTTTTCAACTTTCATCACATTAAACTTTACATAGCACATCGGAATAAAAAACACCTTGAATTACAAATTTCTTTCCTTACAACAATTTCTTTTACAAATTACATAAGCCATCACATCACTTAAACTCAAGCATCCAAAATCCAAGCTATAAGTAATCACCCGTAAAACATGAGGCTAGAGATAACCCTGATCCCCAAAACTACAGGGGTCAGCCACAACAGAGTGAGTCACATAAAAAAAAACAAGCAACATAAATAAAACATGAAATATGGAATCATAAACAACATGTAATAAAGACGAAAATAAATGAATTAAGAAATAACAACGAAACATGAAGAACATCTAGTGTAGCTAGACTAAGTGTCAAGTGTAGAAAACGGGAAACATATGCATAAACCAAATCAAGAAAAGACAATACTATATGCTGACTCTTTAATGCGTACTTGTCGGATTCTATGCATCCCACTCTACATAGGTCCGGCGCAAGCCCTTAACGTCTCCACTTTATAAGGTTTAATCCCCTGCCATGCAACTAATCCTACCACAATGACTACTACGAGATATAGATAAATTGTGAGTATTAGCCCATGCCCCGATAATTCCGGAGGTCAAACTCTATCCACAGATAATTTCAGAGACTATTTCACTCACACCTGGGAATCTTCGAGAATACCCCACACCGCAAGCTATGGCACCTCATCACATGAACACTACATGAGCGTCGCCTCGACCCCGATAATTCTGGAGATCAATCCCACACCACAGGTAATTCCGGAGACTATTTCACTCACACCTGGATAATTCTGGGGATTATCCCACACCGCAAGTCATATTGAGGTCCATAACCCATGTTCTCTTTCATTATATCACCACTAGTGACTGTCCTTATCTTTTTAAGTTAATTAATTTAATTTCAAACCTCCTAGAGATGGTGTACCCTACCGAACTTAACTCAACAACTGTTCAACAATATGCCTTAACAGGCCTAAACACAATATCTCAATTGCCGGTATACTAGGGTCACACACACCCTCTAGGGACTCAACTTAAATATCTGAACCAAACTTCCATTATCAATACTTAATTAAAAACAACTTGAAAACATATGTTCAGTAGGAGATAAGGTATAGGATAGTAAGTTATAGATCAAAAATATTTAAATAATCAATCATTTAAAGTAACATTCAAATATATCAATGGATTATTTGGTGGAGGCTCTCAGGGGGAGAGGCTTTGGGGATAAATGGATTAGATGGATTAAGCAATGTCTACAATCTAGCAAAACGGCAATTTCAGTGAATGGGAGACTAGGTCCCTCGTTCCCGTGCAGGAAGGGACTTCGTCAGGGGGATCCTCTCTCCCCACTTCTATTCACTATTGTTGCGGATGTTCTCAGAGGAATGATTGCTAATTGTCAAAAAGAAGGGTGGATATCACCTGTGGCAAGCAGCAAATCTAATCAGGGATGCACTATCCTTCAATATGCTGACGACACCCTTATCTTTGGAAATGGGACTAGAGCGGAAACGATTTGCTTTAAAGGAGTGCTCTACTGCTTTGAAGCCTGGTCAGGCCTGAGAATTAATTTCCACAAGAGCGCGCTAGTTCCTATTTCACTCTCTGAAGCTGAAACTCGGGAGCAGGCCACCATTCTCAATTGCGCGGTAGAAGAATTCCCAATCAAATATCTTGGCCTACCGCTCCGGCCAGGGAGGCTCACTAAGACTAACTGGTTGCCTATTATAGACAGGGTGGAGGACAGACTTTCCGGTTGGAAAGGCAAATCACTTTCTCTTGGGGGCAGAGTGGTACTCATCAACTCTGTGCTATCCAATCTGCCCATTTACTACATGTCCTTTTTTGAACTTCCCAAGTGGGTGATCCAAAGGATCGATCGTATCAGGAAACGATTCCTCTGGAAAGGTGTAGATTCTAATAAGGGAGGCTACCACCTTATTAAATGGAATATCGCTTGCATGAAAAGGAGGCACGGAGGACTAGGCATCATTGACCTCAGAGATATGAATCTTGCACTCCTGGGAAAGTGGTGGTGGAAAGTGTTCCATCAAAACGGGGAAGGATGGCAGGACTTTATCCAACCCTACCTTCGAGGGAAAGGGACAAGAAGCCTAGGCTTTCGTGTTGGAGCCAAAGTTTCCCGTTTCTGGAAAGGAATTGCTAGAGCCAGCGGTCCTTTCAACTCAGCAATTTCATCTTTGATCGGCAATGGCCGAAACACCAGATTTTGGTGGGACAAATGGTGTGGACCACATTCGCTTAAGGAAGGGTTCCCAGAGCTGTTTGCTAAAACGAATCGCCCAAATATCTCGGTGGCCGAAACATGGAAAAGGGGGAGTTGGAGACCGTCGTTCCAAGGAACTCTTTCTCCAGGTTTGCTACAAAAGCTGTATGAATTACAAACGCACATAGTCCAGTCTGGGGCGAGATGCGCCCAAGGACCAGATCACGTACGGTGGGGACTCGAGAACAAGGGTGGGTTCTCGGTTAGATCACTGTACCACCGGATTCACTACCGAGGATGTAGGCCCAGCTGGGCAACGGTGCTCTGGAAGACAAAAACACCTCTCAAAATTAGAGTGTTCCTCTGGCTTGTGCTCAACAATGCCATTCTCACTAGAGAGAACCTTGCCAAGAGACAACCTCACATCGCGACCAATTGCGGGTTCTGCAACGTTCACGTGGAAAATCTTAATCATCTGTTTCTTAACTGCGCTAGAAGCAAGGGCGTGCTGATTGAGGTGCTGAGAGCGCTAGGTACTACAGAATACCCAAGAGACTATGAGGAACTGTGGGTTGGCCCCAGATTTGCCTCCGTCCGTCGTGATATGAAAGATGCATGGTTTATTGCCATTGCGGCAACTACATGGGTGTTATGGCTAGATAGGAATAATTTATATTTCCGTGCTTCATGTAATTCTATTTCTAGTAATCTTACTCATATCATGCATCTTATTTCCTTTTGGGCTACAGCTGCTGCTTCAGGGGCAAGAGGGAGGATTGCAAGGGTATTCCAGGTGGAGGAGTTCGATGACGAGGAGATTGAGATCGGACCAACGCTTGACTGAGGAGCGGACTCTCGCCCCACGTTTACATCTCTTTGTATCAGGCCTTATATGTTGTTTTGTGTATTTTGTATTTTGGTTGCCTTTAGGCGAGTTGATGTAACCCACCACCCAGGGTTTTGTTGGGGGTTATGTTTTTATTTCCTGCATTGCACTTTTATTTCCCCGGAGCTTCGGGTTTGTTTATTAATTACTTATTAATGAAACAGGGTGGCATTATTCCACCTTTTCCTCAAAAAAAAAAAAAAAAACATTCAAATATATCAAGATACATCAGTAACAGTCGACTATAAGCAGGAGTTGGTCGACTGTCCAGAGCGAAAACCCAACACTTCAAGAAAATAATTCTAAGTACTAGCAGTCGACTGTAAAAAGTCATCGGTCGACTGTCCAGAGCAAAATTTCTTAATATCTTAAAATAGAGTTTCTTAAGAATCATTTATATGCCAAATTAGCTTCGTATTATATTCCAAACCATATTAATATCAAAATAAGTCAAGATATAGTAACAATTCTTCGAAAACACATAAGACTCATTTTCTTCAAAGTTCACAAAATAGAGTATTCATGGAAAACAATTGTGCATGTTTATGCACCAAAGAACTTCGCAAATCCATCAATTAGAAGTAACAACATGTTCAGATTTTAATCTTAGTAATTAAGAAATCCAAACTCAAGTAAACCTTTCACAAAATCTCAAAATCCCCAATTTGGTTATATTGCATCAAACTCAATTCAATTTCCACAATTCAATTCTCAAGACATGATCTCTTGATTCATTAACCCTCTCAAAATTTCTCAAACTCATTCACCATTATTAACTCATGAACAAAAATAATTTTAACATTTACCCTAATCAAGATGCATTCATCCAAACTCAATAATAAAAATCTCATCTTTATTCAATCTATGCATGACATTCACCATATTCAATCAAATCAGCATTAATCCCAAAAGAAATAGCCTACCCATGATCCATGATAGGTCATTCACAATCTCAAATCCTCCACCTGCAATTCTACTAATAAATAACTAGGGTTTTCACACAAGATCCCATTTTAATCATCAATCCAACATATATATTCGTACTCAAACCTTAGCATGCTTTCTAGGAGATGAACACCACATATATCATACAAAAAACAAAACAAAACATTTATATCACTCACTTTGTTGAAAGAATCGAACGAAGGCGAAAAGAAAGTAAGAAAAGCCCCTCCTTAGCAAGAAATCCAAGATCTTCTCTTTAGAACTCCAAAATATTAAGAAATAAGAAATCCCCTGTGTTTTGAAGCAAGATGACGGCTGCACTACACCCTAAATAGGCCGAGATTAAAGATTCTAGGGTTTTTGAAAACATTTGCAAAATACTCCTTTTAAATGTACATTTACATAAATAGATCCCTATACAAGAAAATTAGTTAAAACCAATTTAATTGGGTTCAAAAATCAAAAATATCCCCCACTAGCATCAGCCGGCACCGTAGGGAAAACCCAGAAAACAATTTTGCATAAAGATCATCTTTTATCAAAACTTGTAAAATACATCAAATGTGTTGAAACAAAAGATAAACTCTTTACCCCTGAGTTAACTAGGCATTATATCCAGCCCAAAATCGAAAAATCTGGAGTTTTCACCCCATTTGGTAATTTTGCACAAAAGTCATTCCCTTTTGAAATATTTACAAATGGGTCCAATAATTATCAGAAAAATCTAGAAAAATCACAAATAATCTGAAATAATAAATAATGAGTTTCCCCAAAATAATTTTGGCTTTTGAACTTCTCGAGAAAACATTTGCACGTGTTTTGCACATGTAAAAAGATAATTTTTTATGTAAATATTTATTAATTCACCAAAAATCATTTTAATTCATTTTATAATCTCGAAAACAGTATTTTAAAAATACGGGGTACTACATTCAGTCCAGTGGATCAATCCCATGATCAAATTGCAGATCCAACGGCTATTGGCGAAGTTCACTACTGATTAGGTGCGAACCAGTTTGTACCTGATCAGTTCTCTATAAATATATATTCCCAAATTAAGTTCATCATTGCCTAGTTTCAGAAATTATTCAATCACTAAAATATGAACGAGTTCATCTTTAGTCCAGATTGAGTCTGAATATCATCGCATCCATAATAATGTGAATATCTTAACATTGAGTTCAAAGCACAATAGTGTGAATATCATCACAGCCATAACCAAAGTATTGAGTTCAAAGCATGAGCATTAAAAGAAGTTCATCTTCATCCCAAATTCAGACAAAACTTTAGACCTAAAAGCATAATGAACCCCCACCTTTTTGAAAGGGACGCAAAACTCAAAAAATTTAGACAAAAGCAAATACTTCCCTCAATTCATATTATCGGAAGTATCATCCTCTCTGTCTCCAGTGGAGCAATCCACCTCTTGAGCATAAGTTTCACTAAAAAATAACAATAAAGATGAAATTAGTCAAGCTCAATATTTAAAACAAATGAGAGTACTCTTATCAAGATTAAACGTCATTTATTTCTAATCAGGATTCAAAACATCATTTATTTCTTCAGGCGTGCCGCCTCCAAGCCCAGTTCCTTAGACATTCATGAAGTAGGTAACGGCAGTTTCTTGATCACGGGCCTGTTTGCGATAGCGGATCAAGACAGACTCCTTGGACTGCAGCCTATCCCGAAGGTGCTTTACCTCGACTGAACTAAGGTCGGCTTTGAGGGTCTCATCCATCTGACACAGAAGGAAACAAGGGTTCACTCCAAGCTTTCAAAAGATCGAGACCAAGTATATTAACTCAGAAAAACAACAAGTCAAAAAAGTTCGGCCAAAAATGTATTCACTATCCCTAAAAATTTCTTACAAAAAGCGGTGGTCAGTCCGCAATTGGAAAATACAAAAAGGAAAATGGAGGATATGATTAAAACTACTTCTCAAGAGGAATCAAAACCTCTTCGTCAGCCGCCTCCTGAACATCGGCGCTTGCCGCTCCTCCCGTGCCCTTTTCAAGAGTCGTCCCTAACTCTGTCTCCTCTTTGTTCCCTCCAGGCATCTTCAGAAGGTCAGGCAGCTTCATGCCATAATGAAAATCATCAATCTTAGACAAGGGGTAATGGAACAAGAAGTGTTCCTTTGCGCGTTCATATGCCTCATCCTGGTCGCGATCACCTTGTCCATGGATGTGGCCTCCAGCTCCTGGTACCGCAGTGCCGCCGCCACCTTGACCTCCACCACGACACAGAGCTGCTCGTAGGCTTGAGTTGCGAGGTTGGCCTGAAGGACCTGTTCGTGCCCCTGGGATGCCTCCACTCCAGCTTCAGCTGCTTCATTTCACACTCATATCGATGAGTGCTCCTCATCTCTCTCTTGAGATCCTTGGCATGACACCTCTTTAGCTGAGCCCCTGCCATGGATGCCTATGAACGAGGAGCCAAGAGTTGTTATTTTAAAACTAAAGCAAGGCCACTAAGGATAAAGCTAGCTGACAAGCAGGACCTTACCATCACGTGGGCATGAGCCCACCTCATATAGCACGTCTCGATGGTTTCGGTGGTCTCGGTCGCCAAAGAAGATCGGTCGCACGGCGCGGCGAGGCAGTCCACCACCTCGACCGATACTGGCTCCTCGGCCAGAGTGTCTGCTGCTTTCACCGACCAGTCAGGGGCCCACGACCTCAGCCCCTCCTCACCTACCATCTCCCGAGCATCCGGGTGAAGTGGGGGGACCCCACTCTTCAGAGCCTTAGCAACCCTGTGGCTACTAGTGCCCGTCTCCCACTCTCGTGCCCCTCTAACAGAGAGGGTCTTCGCCCTCTTGGGAGTTCGTTCCGAAGGGCCTTCGGATCCTCCCTGAGTGGACCCCGCTTTCGACTTCGGCTGCTCGACCCCCCTCTTCTTGGACAGGTCCCTCAGGGCCCTCCTCACCTCGAACTTGGCCTTGTCCATCGCTGCAGAGGAAAGAGACGACTATTAACATGAAGGCAAAAGGTTAAAGAAAATAAACAAAAACGTACAAGGGTCAACGGGTCTCAGTCCGATCCGAGCAAAGTGCAACTCGGTCACATTGGGCCAGCCAATGCTATGGCCACCTACAATTCGATCGACATCCGCCCACTCCTTTTCCGTCAACTCTCTTCGCTTCGGGGGCTTGTGGTTCAACTTGTAAAAATTCCAAGCAGTGGGAATTCCCCAAGGCACCGGGCTTCGGATGACGAAGTATTTTCCCTTCCACCCTTTTATAGAGTCCGGATGTCTGTGCACCATCTTCTTGTGAGGGTGAGGAAATTTGTAATATATGCCTCCTGCTCTCCTAACGAGCATACCCCCAGGACGGCCCGAAAGTACTTCAACTTCAAAGGAACTCCCCTCTCCTCGCAGAGCAACATAAAGCAAGCCAACTGGTTCCAGGAGTTAGAACCATACTGCATCAGACAGAGGGCCCCCCAGTTTAGCACCTTCTTAATGAATGGGTGCAACAATAGACTTAGCCCCGAGACGAAAGCATCTTCAGGAAACATACAATAGCAGGGTTCCAGCTCGGTCGTCGGGCGGAGGCCAGGGATGGGAATCACCAGCTCGTACTCCAACCCTATAAAGTAATTTTCCCTTATCACGGGCAGGTAGTCGACTGCCAAAACACACGGAATCTTGTCCATTTGGATTTGGGTCCAACCCGGCGAAGAGATTTCCACCCCAAACCGAACCAAATCTTCGATGTCATCAGGATACATCCTAATAGATCGGGGTTGCTTGAAGTACGGGGCATCGAGCCCGTGCTTAGGCATAAACTCGTCTGGCATCTCCGGACAGTCCGGGAGATGCCATTTTCTCCTCCTCCTTTGAACACGAGGACCTATCGTAGGAGGCGGTGTCACCAGAGGCAGAAGAATGGAGCCAACTTCCACAACATCATCCTCACTATCCCCATCAAGGGCACTCTCAGCTCCCTCATCCACCACACCTTCCTCGACTTCCTCATCCGCTACCTCTGCCTCACCTTCGGAATCGCTTGACTCCACCACAAATGGCTTGCGACTACGGAGCGGCGCTACATCATAGACTTTCTCGCTCGTATCCCATGATGTGGAGACTGAAAGGTGGTCCTCTTCATCTCGACCAGAGGCACTTGTTACGAAACCAAACTGAGACCGCAACATAACAAAAACAATACTAACCTGGGTTTCGTAAACAGAATGGCTCACCGGAAAGGTCATCGCAGGAAGCTAGAGAGAGAAGCTCCAAGGGTTAGAGAGAGAAAGCAAAGTGAAGAAATGTGAAGGGATGAGGGATTTATAGAGAATCTGTCGACGCCTCAAATTCCTTAAAAGGATCCTAAACTGTCCAATCTTGATCACCAAAATCTAATGGTTGATAAAATTTTGACGCCTCGATTCTCCTCCCCCACCCCCCCTTGACGTCAGAATCACATGTGCTTTCACACAAGCTGGAGACGCTCGACGCTCGGCATTGACTTCGAGCAAAGTGCTAGCTTTCTCACAAGCTGGAGATGCTCGACACTCGGCATTGACTTCAAGCAAAGCACTAGCTTTCTCACAAGCTGGAGGTGCTTGATGCTCGACACAGATTTCGAGCAAAGTGCTAGCTTTCTCACAAGCTGGAGATGCTTGATGCTCGGCACAGACTTCGAGCAAAGCACTAGCTTTCTCACAAGCTGGAGGTGCTCGACGCTCGGCATTGACTTCGAGCAAAGCACTAGCATTCTCACAAGCTGGAGACGCTCGATGCTCGGCATAGACCTTGAGCAAAGCACTAAATTTCTCACATGCTGGAGACACTCGACGCTCGACATTGACATTGAGCAAAGCACTAGCTTTCTCACAAGCTGGAGGTGCTCGACACTCGGCATGGACTTCAAGCAAAGTGCTTGCTGTCTCACAAGCTGTAGGTGCTCGACGCTCGGCATTGACTTCGAGCAAAGCGCTAGCTTTCTCACAAGCTGGAAACACTCAATGCTCGGCATTGACCTCGAACAAAGCGCTAGTTTTCTCAAAAGCTGGAGATGCTCGACGCTCGACATTCACTTCGAGCAAAGCGCTAGCTTTCTCATAAGCTGAAGATGCTCGACTCTCGGCATAGACCTCGAGCAAAGTGCTAGCTTTCTCAAAAGATGGAGATGCTAGACGATCGACACTCGGCATAGACCTCAAGCAAAGTGCTAGCTTTCTCACAAGCTAGAGACGCTTGACGCTCGGCATTGACTTTGAGCAAGGCGCTAGCTTTCTCACAAGTTGGAGAAGTTCGATGCTCGACATTGACTTCAAGCAAAGCACTAATTTTCTCACAAGCTGGAGGTGCTCGACGCTCGACATTGACTTCAAGCAAAGCGCTAGCTTTCTCACAAGATGGAGACGCTCGACGCTCGGTATTGACTTCGAGCAAAGCGCTAGCTTTCTCACAAGCTAGAGGTGCTCGATGCTCGGCATAGACCTCGATCAAAGCGCTAGCTTTCTCACAAGTTGGAGACGCTCGATGCTCGGCATTGACTTCGAGAAAAACACTATTTTTCTCACAAGCTGGAGGTGCTCGATGCTCAGCATTGACTTCGAGCAAAGCGCTAGCATTCTCACTAGCTGGAGACGATCGACGCTTGACGCTCGGCATTGACTTTGAGCAAAATGCTAGCTTTCTCATAGGCTGGAGACACTCGAAGCTCGACATTGACTTCGAGCAAAGTGCTAGCTTTCTCACAAGTTGGAGACGCTCAACGATTGGCATTGACTTCGAGCAAAGCGCTAGCTTTGTTATAAGCTTAGAGGCTCGACGCTCGATACGGACTTCGAGCAAAGTCCTAGCTTTCTCTTGCAAAGCTAAAGGGGCTCGATGCTTGACGCTCAGAGGTTGGGGATCTGACTCTATAAAGGTCGGCCTCGGCCCATTTTTCTCTCTCCAAGGAATTTTCCATCTTACCCCCATAACCGCTCCCTCTCGTGAACTGCCTCGCTCGTCGCTCTTTGCCTTGACTCTATTGACACTCAGCTTAGTGCCGATCCAAATTACTTCTCAGGGACTCAACAACTCATGTTCACCAAATACTCCCCTCCGCTCTTCTCACAAAGACAAACTACTACTCCACTGCTGGTTTACACAACCCTGTAGGAGTGGGGGGCTTATGATATGGTATAGATGATGTGGCCTCATCAGGATTATCAGAACTCCTCAGATTTTGCTCCTCCATGATCATCGAGTTAAATAGGTCCAACGGGCTTCTGCCAGTTAGGCCCACAGGCTAACGGGTCCGACCCGGCTCGTTAAAGGCTGAGACCCGTTAGCCCCTGCCTATAAATACCAGACCCCCTCGTCCTTGTCCAAGGTAATAAACTTTTTCCCACATGAACTCTAGCTACTTTTGCTATTCCATTTACTGACTAGATTGTCGAAGGGCCTGTCGCCGGGATCTCTCCCAGTGTTTCTAGGCATTCTGCAGGTACCAAGATCCGAGCCGAGCCACTAAGATCCGAGATGAGCCACTAGAATTCGAGCTGAGCACTCAACCTCTACCTCTCTCCTATTTACCCTTGAACCGAACATACAGCTTGAGGCACAGATCTGTTCCAGCGCCGTCCTTTCCACTTTACAAATTACAAGAACTCACGCCTGTTGCCCCCACACTAAAAAACAAACAGCATTAGCAAGTTTTTCTTTTAGTAATAAATTGTAGGATAACCCCCACTTCCATTAGTAAAAATTTACCGAAACATATCCTGGTTATAATAGAACTAAAAACGTTTCCCGGTCTCCAAAAAAGGTACTGTTAATAATCCTGTTGGTACTGTCCCGTATTTCTTGAAAAAGTGATTCGATTGATGGGATATAATAGAACTAAAAACAACAAAACTCTACAAAATAGAAAGATGCTCATACCCCACACTAGAGGAAATGATGCTCATTCTAACAAAACGGGTAAAAACCAATAACAACATAGACATAAATAACAGACCCTGAAGCCAAAAAATGCACTGGTCTCTCCACCGCTTAAGTCGTCTCATTAGAAGGTACAACCAGAAGAATTTTTTGCCGTCATAGGCCACTTTTTGAAAATATTTGCGATTATGGGCCAGTTTCGAAACTATTAGCGCTCATGGGCTAACTTATGCCACGTCAGCAGCGACCGCTATTCTCATTAGCGACATATTCATTTTGAATGTCGCTAATGGAAATAGCGGCCTATGTTTTAAATATTTTTTAAATTTTTTGTTTGTGGTCGAATGAATGTATTGAGACACTTAGCGATTCCTAAAGAGCTTTTCCAAAAAATTTAAAACTGAGGTCGCTATTCCCAATATCGACCTCAGTAGGAAACACAATCTCCTTGTTTTTTCTAAAGTTTGCAAACTATTCATACAACTAAGGCCTATATTTGGAATAGCGACCTTAGTACAATAAAGACCTCTATTCCGAATAGCGACCTTAATTTTAAAAATAAATTGATTGTCATTTTTTAGAGAGCAAAAGCTCTCTAGATTTTGCTAAGTGTTAGAATACATCTTATTAAAGGACGCTAATCCCATTAGCGACCTCTTACATACTAAGGTCGCTATGTGGGAATAGCGATGACAAACAAAAAATTCAAAAAAAAATAAAACATAGGTCGCTATTCCTATTAACGACCTCGAAAATGAAGATGCCGCTATTGAGAATAGCGGCCGCTGCAGGCGTGGCACAAAGTATCCCAAAAGCACTAATAGTTGGGAAAGTGGCCCAAAAACGCAAATATTTTTAAAAAGTGGCCTTTAGCAAAAAACTCCTACCAGAAGGTCAATACCAATCTCTTCAACTCAGTTTGAACGTATGGAGAAGTTTGGAAGAAGCTTCATAAATTTATGACATTTCCTTTCTTTTGAGAACAAATCAATCACTAGTAAAAAAAGTTGATGCTTCAAGAACAAAATGTTGCACCCCTCATTTTATATAAAAAAATCTTTTGCTTTCTTCGCCTCACCTTTCTCAAGCAACCAATGAACAACTGAATTAAGCATAATAGAATCTGGTGGGCACCCATGCCTCTCCATTGACATAAATAAATCATCAACCTTATGCAGCAGCCATTCTTTGATTAAATTTCTCAACATTATGGTATATGTGTCTTAAAAAAAAATTATGGTATATGTGACTGTTGGGTTTATGTCTTGCATACGATATTGGATAAGAAGATGATAAGACGATGGAGAGACAAAGGCGATTGGAAACAGAGTGGAGGCAAAAAATAGTCAGCAACAGCAACAGCAGAAGTTGTGGTCGACCGTCCCTAATGAGCGGTCGACCGTCCCATGCAAGAAGTCTTCCAGAGGAAAGGAAAGTCGATCGTCTTGTTGGTGCGGTCGACCGGTCGCGGTGCTGATGGGTTTCGGACTTGAGTCTGGGTGATTCGTGAAAGGCCCAACTTGCTCTTCCAGTTAGATCATGTGGCTCCTATCGTAGGGTTATCTCTTATGTACTATCCAGTAGCTATTGTAACAAGATATCAACTTAGGGTTTGTCTCTATATCTATATAAAAAAAAATTAACGGCTCATAGATCCATATGATTCTATTGAGTGCCAAATAGAAGAAGAGAGTACTTTATCTGAGAGGGTGAGAGAGTTCTCCATTGTAAGCAGCATCAAGTTCCATTAGGCTTGAGAGAGATTCGTAGTGAGAATTGTAATATTCTTGTATCTTCTCTAGTTGAATAATATCTCGGTTCTTCCTCCTCCGGATTAAGGCGAAAGCCCCAACCGGGACAATTCTTGTGCGCTTTGTGTGATTGGTGCGATCTAGCTTTACTTGGTGGTTTGTGTTGATTGTGTCAAAGACTCAACAAGATCCTCATAATTTCCTAACAAGTGGTATCAGAGCAATCAGGATTCGTGGGTTTGTTCGAGTTCCTTGGAGATGGCAGATCAAAAAACGAAGATCAAGCAGTTTGACGGAAAGATCAACTTCAATCTATGGATGGTGGACATGTATAATGTTTTGGTTCAGAAGGACTTGCACCTTACCCTAGAAGAGAAGAAGCAAACCGACATGAAGCAGGAGAAGTGGGATGTGATTTGTTTGAAGGCCATATATTTAATCTGGTTGCAATTGGCGGACGAAGTCAAGTGTAATATTCTTGAGGAGAAAAGTGCGGCGAGTCTATAGGCGAGACTCAAAACTGACTACTTGGGATCGTCGTTGCTAGATCGGATGTATTGGAAAAGAAAGTTGTTTAGGTTCTCAATGAAGGAAGGTACCCATCTTCAAGATCATATTGTGGAGTTCAATAAGGTAATATCTGAACTGAAAGCGATTAATGTTGATGATCTTAGCGAAGAGGATAAAGCTTTCAACTTGATTTATTCACTGCCAACTTCTTATGATCACTCAATAACTATCATGCTACATGGAAAATCGGCCAAGGAGACACTTACTGTAGTGGGGATGATTAAGGGTCTGAAGGAAGATGAACTAAGAAAGGAGACTCATAAAGGAGGGTCTATTTCTTTAGGGTGTTTTGCGGTGAATGGTGATACTTCAATTGGAAGGGATGCAGCACACAAGGATAAGATTCGTTGTCATTACTGTAGAGGAGTTGGGCATTATAAGAGAGACTGTCACAAGTGGTTGAGTCAGAAGAGTGCTACAAAAAAAGGGGAACAAGCCCATATAGTCAGTGCAACTGAGTCAAGTAATAATGTTGATTATTGTCTTCTTTTTTTAAGTTCTTCAGATGTGGATTCAAGTTGGTATCTTGATTCGGGAAGTTCTTCTCATATTCGCTCCAAGAGGGAGATGTTTTCTACTTACAAGTCATCAACAAGCCGTAGTGTGAGAACGGGAAGTGGTGAGATTTGTGAAGTGGTGGGTGAGGGAATAGTTGTATTGGAGACGCCAGATGGTAAAGGGTTCACACTAGAAGAGGTCATGCATATTCCTTCGATATAAAAGAATCTTATATTCTTGGGTACTCTTGATGCTCGTGACTGTAGGTACACATCTCGAGGTGGAGTTTTGGCAGTTTGGGATAATCGTCGTAAGGTAATGAAGGGTAAGAGGGGGATTGGGCAGGGTCAGCACTGTAGTACCCCGTATTTTTAAATATTATTTTTAAAGGTTTATAAATGAATTAAAATGATTTTTGGAGATTTAATAAATATTTTCAGAAAATTCATCTTTTTCCACGTGCGAAACACGAAATATTTTCTTGAGAAGTTCAAAAGCCAAATTTTTTTATGGAAAATCATTATTTATTATTTGGGATTTATTTGTAATTTTTCCAAATTTTTCTAGTATTAATTGGACCTATTTGCAAATATCATAAAAAGAATGATCTTTTTGCAAAATTGTCATTTTGAGGAGTGAAAGTGCAAAAATATTTTCTGGACTTTTCAAACAGTGCTGACTGGAAATAAGGAGGTTATTTTGCTTTTAAGTCTCAATTTAATTAATTTTATCAAGTTTTCAAGTATAGGGATCCATTTATGTAAAGTTATGTTTTCAAGGGGTTATTTTGCAAATGTATCTAAAAAACCCTAAAACTCCTATTCCCGGTATTTAAAAGAGGAGTGCAGCCGTCTTTCACTGTACAACACAAAGATTTATTATTTTTTGGAGGAGTAAGAAGAGGATCTTGGATTTCGCAAAAGAAAGGTTCTTACCAGAATTTCTTCATTGAAGGTGAGTGATGTAAATTGTTTTGTTGTTGTTTTGTGTATGTGGTTGATTGTTTGTCTTCTTTTATTTGTGAATGTTGTATGCGAATGATATGAATGTTTTCATGGATCTTGGATGTTGAATTTTATTTGCTAGAAAACATGTTTAGGGTTTGAATATGATTATGCATATTATGGATTGGATGGAAAAAATTGGATCTTGTGAACCCTAGTGGTTGTAAATAAATTGTATGTGGGTAATTTGAGAAACCATGGGTAGTCTATTTCTTTTGGATTGGATTGATTGAATATGGTGGATTTTATACATAAACCTAATAAAGATGAGATTTTTATTACTTTTGAGTATTGGTTGAATACAAACTTGTTATGGTGATGTTACTCATTGATTATGGTTGTGAGTTGTGGTAGAGGTTTAGTTTTGAGAAATTTGAATGGAAAAGTTATGAATCAAATAATCATATCTTGAGAATCAAAATTTGGAAATTTAGTGAGTTGAGGAAATGTACCCAAATTGGGGATTTTCCTTGAGATTTAACATTTATATGGTTTGGATCTGAATACAAACTATTTCATTGATCAATGAATTTTTAAGAAACTCTAATTTTTATTATATGCACAATCCATGTATTAATTGAAAGAATCAACAAAATCTCTATTTTCATAAATTCAAGTAGTTTGATCTAGTTTTATGGACTATTATATGTCCTACAAGTGGTATTTGATCAAATAAGGAATATGCCTTTTGTAGAAATCGTTTTCATAAAGTAAAACTACGTATCGGTTGAATTGTGCACAACCAAAAGTATGCAGTCTGCAGGCCGACAGTCGACCGACACGACCAGGCTGCTAAGTTCTTTAGTTTTCTTGAAATTTTCTTCTGGACAGTCGACTTATACCTTTTACAGTCGACTGGTACACTTAGAATTATTTTTCAAAGTTATTGTAATTTTCTCTCCGGATAGTCGACCTATTTCCTTTTTTCAGTCGACTGCTATACTTAGAATATTTTCTTAAAGATTATTGAATTTTCTCTCTGGACAGTCGACCTATGACTCTTACAAGTCGACTTATAAGACTTAGATTGTTTTCTTAAAACCATGAGATTCTCTTTCTGGACAGTCGACTTACGCTTGTTATTAGTCGACTGATACTAATGTATCTTTATATTTCTGAATGTTCTTCCAAATGATTTATTCTCTAAATGCTTTAATCTCTAACTTGTTATTTTATACTTCATCTCCTATTGAACATATGTTTCCAAGATGTTAAGTTGAGCAATTTATGTTGGAAGGTTGGTTTGGATAATTGAGTGTGAGTCTCTAGAGGGTGTGTGTGTGACCCTAGTACACCGACAGTTGAGTTATTTATGTTTAGGCATGTTGAGGCATTTTAGTTGTTCAGATGTTTGAGTTAAGTCCGGTAGGGTGCACCAACTCTAGGAGATTCGTTAAGTAATTAAATAACCTAAATGATAAGGACATGCACTAGTGGTGATATGATGAACGAGAACTTGGGTTATGGACCTCAGTATGGCTTGCGGTATGAGATAATCCCTGGAATTATCCAGGTGTGAGTGAAATAGTCTCTGAAATTACCTGTGGTGTGGGATTGATCTCCGAAATTATCGTGGTCGAGGCGATGCACATGTGGTATTTGTGTGATGAGGTGCCATTGCTTGCGGTGTGAGGTATTCTCGAAGATTTCCATGTGTGAGTGAAATACTCCGGAATTATCTGTGGATAGAGATTGACCTCCGAAATTATCGGGGCATGGGCTAATACTCACAGTTTATCTTTATCTCGTAGTAGTCATCGTAGTAGGATTAGTTGCATAGTGGGGATTAAACCCTATAATGTGGAGATGTTAAGGGCTTGCACCGGACCTATGTACTATGGAATGCATAGACTTCGACAAGTACGCATTAGAGAGTTCGCATATAGAATTGTGTTTTCTTGACTTGGTTTTACGCATGTGTTTTTTCCTGTTTCTACACTTGACACTTAGTTTAGTTTCACTTGATGTTTACATGTTTCCTTGCTATGTCATATTTTATGTATTCTTGTTTATTACATGTTGTTTAAGAATCCATGCTTAATGTTTATTTATATTGTTTGTTTTTATGTCACTCACACCTTTATGGCTGACCCCTTTAGTTTTGAGGGTTAGGATTATCTCTAGCCTCATATTTTACAGGTGATTTCTTAAGGCTCGGATTTGGATGCTTGAGTTCAATTGATATAGTAACTTATGTAATTTTGTAATAAATTGTTGTAAAGAAAAGAGAATTGTGATTTAAGGTGTATTGTATTCCGTTGTACTGTGTAAATGATTATTGTGATGAAAGTTGAAAACTTTATTGGTGTTTGGTTGTGTTTGATATTACATTGAAGTTGACGCTGGGTATTGTGCCACGTATTTTCTAAGATATTATATTAGAAATTCGGGGCGCTACAGAGATTGGTATCAGAGCATGCTTCAATTGTAATAATAAACATGGTATAAAAATAACCTAGGTGTGGACACTAGAGCGTGAGTACCTAGGTGCGGACATTAGAGGGTGAGTATCACATAGAACTGAAACATGATGTTTTACTTTTGGGGTACAGTTGAGGTTTAGCCAAAGGGTATTGATGTGAATATGAGTGGTGTGTGGTGCTCTAATTTTTTCCCTCATTTTGCAGTATTCAGAATGACAGGACCCAGAACCAGGAATGGTAACAATATTGATGGAGCTGGAAGTTCCCACAGAACTGGAATTGATCTCGAGGCCGAATTTACCAGGGTGTATCAGACTTTGAATGCACTAATGGCATCTAATTTGGCTTAGAATCATGGAGCTGGACCAGGATTGGTTAACGCTGATCCTATCAAGCAGATCGAGTCCTTCAAGAGGATGAGGCCGCCAGTATTCGAGGGGCAATCTGATCCAAACGAAGCTGATGATTGGATTAGGCGGATGGAGACAATCTTCGAGGTCTCAGAAACTTCGGCAACCAATAAAGTGAAGTTGGCCACTATGCGATTAGAAAAGGATGCTGGTGTTTGGTGGCAAACGGTGAAGAGGACGTTGGGGAACCAGCAAATGACTTAGGAGGCTTTTCTGAAGGAATTCAGGGATCGTTTCTTTCCCCTGGATATTCAGGAGAAGAAGGCGACCGAATTCCTGAATCTACAGCAGGGCAGCATGACCGTGCGAGAGTATGAGACCAAGTTCGCTCAGCTGTCGTGGTATGCACCAGAGTTGATCGTTGACGAGACGAAGAAGGCCAAGAAGTTTGAGCAGGGCTTGAGGCCAAACTTGAGGTCGATAATGATTCCGTTGGGCATAAGGAGGTTCGACAAGCTGGTCAGGAGAGCAGCTATGACCGAGGAAGACATGGACCAGTTCCAGAAGAAGCAAGAAACCTGGAACAGGAACAAGAGGCCAACATCAGGTCAGAGTGGGAAGGGATTCCCAGCGAAGCAAGTCAAGTTCGGTGGACCAGTGCAGAAGGCACCTGCAACTCAGGAAGTGACTTGTTATTACTGCAAGGAGGCAGGTCATTACAGGTCAGCGTGTCCTAAGTTAACGAAGCAGACTTCTTTCCAGTGTGGGCAGGCAGGACATTCTAAGCCTCATTGTCCACAGTTGAGGAAGGATGGTTCAGGTGGAAGTAAATTCCAGAGGTAAGGTCGAGTGTTCGCATTAACCGAGGAGGATGCAAATAACTCGGAAGATGTGATCCAGGGTATGCAAGAGTTTTGATTTTATTTTTAATCAATGTAATAAGTAAATCCTTTACTTGAGATTAATTGGAGATTGAGTATCATTCTTCATGTAACAGGGATTGTTTTGATTAATGGAATAAAGGCAAAGGTTTTATTTGATACTGGTTCTTCGCATACTTTTGTATCGCCAAATTTTGCAAAAGTCTTAGGTGTGCAGCCTAAGTTGTTTCCAGGCAAGGTTTTGTCGGTGGCAACGCCGTCAGGTAAAGAATTAATTGTTGATCGATATTACGAGGGTTGTGATATCGAGATTGGCGGGAGATTATTCGGCATTGATCTGATCGAGCTGCAAGTCTTAGGAGTGGATGTGATCGTGGGCAATGATTGGATGGCAATATATGATGCCATAATTGAATACAAGCAGAAAGAGGTGTTAGTAAAAGCACCAGGTGGTCCCGCAATGACTTTCTAAGGGAAGAAGAAGATTCCGAAGGTGGCTGCAATGGTATCCAAGATGGCGATTCCAGATGAAGTCAAGGGCATTCCGGTTGTCAGAGATTTTCCTAAGGTGTTCTTGGAAGATTTTCCAGGATTACCGCCGCAGAGAGATGTGGAGTTTTGCATTAATGTTCAGCCGGGGAGTGCTCCGATTTCTATGGCTCCGTACAGGATGGCACCTGTAGAGCAAGACGAAGTGAAGAAGCAGATTGAGGAGTTATTGAGCAAGGGGCTTGTTAGGCCGAGTTCCTCACCATGGGGTGCGCCAGTGTTGTTAGTCAAGAAGAAGGATGGGTCAATGAGGATGTACATTGACTACTGGGAGTTGAATAGGGTGACTATTCAGAACAAGTATCCACTTCCACGGATTGATGATTTGTTCGACAGGCTTCGAGGAGCAGCTGTGTTTTTGAAGATTGATTTGAGATCAGGGTATCATCAAGTTCGAGTCAAGGAGGAAGATGTGAGTAAGACAGCTTTCAGGACTCGTCATGGGCTCTATGAGTTTTTGGTGATCCCATTCGAGTTGATGAATGCGCCAGCAGTGTTCAGGGATATGATAAATCGGGTTTTGAGGCCATTTATTGAATCCTTCGTAGTGGTTTTCATCGACGATATTTTGGTGTATTCTAAGACGGAGGAGGAGCATTCTACGCACTTGATAGCGATATTGCAGAAATTGCAGGAGCATAGCCTGTATGCTAAGTTGTCGAAGTGTGAGTTTTGGAAGTTTGAGGTAGTTTTTCTTGGTCATATCCTTTCTAAGGAGGGAGTGGCCACTGATCCTCAGAAAGTTGAAGTAGTAAAGGATTGGCCCAGGCCAACGCCTGTGAAGGAAGTCAGAAGTTTCTTGGGTTTGGCTGGTTACTACAGGAGATTCATCTAGGGTTATTCTCAGATTGCAGTCCCTTTGACAGGTTTGACCCGAAAGAATGTGGCATTTTCATGGACCGATAAGTGTGAGGCGAGTTTCCTTGAGTTAAAGGAAAGGTTGACTACTGCACCTATCTTAGCTTTGCCACAAGCTGGGAAGGATTATGATATCTTCAGTGATGCGTCTCTCAGAGGTTTGGGCTGTATCTTGATGCAAGAAGGCAAGGTTATTGCTTATGGTTCGAGGCAATTGCTCCACATGAGAAGAATTATCCGACGCATGATTTGGAGTTAGCAGCTATTATCTTTGCCTTGAAGAAATGGAGACATTATATTTATGGTGAGAAGGTCAATATGTACACTGGCCACAAGAGCCTGAAGTACATTTATCAACAGAAGGATCTAAATCTTCGGCAAAGAAGGTGGTTGGAAGTATTGGAAGACATTCTTCCTAAGATCAAGTATCATTTGGGCAAGGCGAATGTGGTAGCTGATGGACTTAGCAGGAAGAGTAGTTTATCAAGTTTGATCACTACTCGAAGCGAGTTGGCAGCAGAGATTGATCAGGCAGGTTTCGAGGTGGTGCTGTAGGGTTTAGGGGCATCTTTGGCTCAGTTGAGGTTACAGTATTCCTTGAGAAAGAGGATTGTGGAATGTCAGAGATTAGATTTAGAGATTCAGAAGATGTTGCAACAGGTTTCAGAAGGCAAGCTATCAGAATTTCGTGTCCAAGATGGAGTTCTTTGGATGGGTGAGAGGTTGTGTGTTCTGGATAATGCAGATTTGAGAGAGAGTATCTTGCAGGAAGCACACAGTACCTTGTTGTCAGTACATCCTGGAGGCACGAAGATGTACAAGGACATCAAACAACACTTTTGGTGGTCTGGTATGAAGAGGGATGTGGCAGATTTCGTGGCAAGGTGTCTGACTTGTCAGCAGATCAAAGCAGAAAATCAGATACCAGGAGGTTTGCTACAGCCGTTGCCCATTCCGGAGTGGAAATGGGAGAATATCAGTATGGATTTCATCACGGGTTTGCTAAGGAGTTCGAAGGGCAATGACTCGATTTGGGTTATTGTGGACCGTTTGACTAAGTCGACTCACTTTCTAGCCATGAACATTACTTGGTCGTTGGAGAAATTGGTTGAGTTGTACATTGGTGAGATTGTGAGGCTTCATGGAGTTCTTGTGTCGATTGTTTCCGACAGAGATACAAGGTTCATTTCAAGGTTTTGGAAGAGCCTACAAGCAGATTTAGGCACCAGAACTGATTTCAGTACCGCATTTCATCCACAGACCGATGGTCAGACGGAGAGGGTGAATCGAGTGCTGGAAGATATGCTGAGGGCTTGTGTTATGGATTTCGGTGGTAGCTGGGAGAGATACTTGGCATTGGTTGAGTTTGCTTATAACAATAGTTACCATGTGAGTATCGGGATGACGCCGTATGAGGCTTTGTACGGGCGGAGGTGCAGGACACCTGTTTGTTGGTACGAGATTGGCGAGAGGCAGATGTTTGGTCCTGAGATCGTGCAGCAGACGACAGAGCAGATTGAGCTGATTCGCAAGAGGTTGGTTGAGGCTTAGAGTCGGCAGAAGAGTTATGTTGATACTCGACGAAGGGACTTGGAATTCGGGGTTGGGGATGTAGTTTTCCTCAAGGTGTCTCCGACCAAAGGAGTGATCAGGTTTGGTAAGGGAGGCAAGTTGGCGCCAACGTATATTGGGCCATACAGGATCGTGAAGCAGATTGGCAAGACAGCATATAGATTGAAGCTTCCAGAGGAGTTGGCACAAGTGCATGATGTGTTCCATGTGTCATTGTTGAGAAAATATGTGCCAGATCAGAATCATCAGTTGGTAGAGATTCCTGAAGGTCTACAGGTGAACTTGAGTTACAAAGAACAACCTGTTGAGATCATTGACCATAGGGAGAAAGTTCTTAGGAGCAAAGTGATACCTATGGTCAAGGTGCTGTGGAGGAATTAACAGTTCTAGGCTACTTGGGAGCCAGAGGATCGCAAGCAGAAGGATTTCCCTGAGCTTTTTTGTATGAATGTATTTTTCTTTTATGTGATGGTATTTGTTTGGATGATTGTACTATTGGATTGAATATTATTTCTCTTGTTTGATATATCCTTCTATGTGAATGTTTTGAAATTTTGGTCCGTTTATGAAATTTTAAATTCTTTGTTCATTCTTGTTTTGGACCTCATTAGCGATAGTTCTGAGGACAGAACTCTTCTAAGGAGGGAGTGATGTAGTACCCCGTATTTTTAAATATTATTTTTAAAGATTTATAAATGAATTAAAATGATTTTTGGAGATTTAATAAATATTTTCAGAAAATTCATCTTTTTACACGTGCGAAACACGTGCAAATATTTTCTTGAGAAGTTCAAAAGTAAAATTTTTTTAATGGAAAATCATTATTTAATATTTGGGATTTATTTGTAATTTTTCCAGATTTTTCTAGTATTAATTGGACATATTTGCAAATATCATAAAAAGAAGGATCTTTTTGCAAAATTGTCATTTTGAGGGGTGAAAGTGCAAAAATATTTTCTGGACTTTTCAAACAGTGCCAACTGGAAATAAGGAGGTTATTTTGCTTTTAAATCTCAATTTAATTAATTTCATCAAGTTTCCAAGTATAGGGATCCATTTATGTAAAGTTATGTTTTCAAGGGGTTATTTTGCAAATGTGTCTAAAAAAACCCTAAAACGCCTATTCCCGGTATTTAAAAGAGGAGTGCAGCCGTCTTTTGCTGCACAACACAAAGATTTATTGTTTTTTGGAGGAGTAAGAAGATGATCTTGGATTTCGCAAAAGAAAGGTTCTTACCAGAATTTCTTCATTCAAGGTGAGTGATGTAAATTGTTTTGTTATTGTTTTGTGTATGTGGATGATTGTTTGTCTTCTTTTATTTGTGAATGCTGTATGCGAATGATATGAATGTTTTCATGGATCTTGGATGTTGAATTTTATTTGCTAGAAAACATGTTTAGGGTTTGAATATGATTATGCATATTATGGACTGGATAGAAAAAATTGGATCTTGTGAACCCTAGTGGTTGTAAATAAATTGTATGTGGGTAATTTGAGAAACCATGGGTAGTCTATTTCTTTTGGATTGGATTGATTGAATATGGTGGATTTTATACATAAACCTAATAAAGATGAGATTTTTATTACTTTTAAGTATTGGTTGAATACAAACTTGTTATGGTGATGTTACTCATTGATTATGGTTGTGAGTTGTGGTAGAGATTTAGTTTTGAGAAATTTGAATGGAAAATTTATGAATCAAGTAATCATATCTTGAGAATCAAAATTTGGAAATTTAGTGGGTTGAGGAAATGTACCCAAATTGGGGATTTTCCTTGAGATTTGACATTTATATGGCTTGGATCTGAATACGAACTATTTCAGTGATCAATGAATTTTTAAGAAACTCTGATTTTTATTATATGCACAATCCATGTATTAATTGAAAGAATCAACAAAATCTCTTTTTTCATAAATTCAAGTAGTTTGATCTAGTTTTATGGACTATTATATGTCCTACAAGTGGTATTTGATCAAATAAGGAATATGCCTTTTGTAGAAATCGTTTTCATAAAGTAAAACTACGTATCGGTTGAATTGTGCACAACCAAAAGTATGCAGTCTGTAGGCCGACAGTCGACTGGTATGACTTCTCAGTCGACCGACACGACCCGGCTGCTATGTTCTTTAGTTTTCTTGAAATTTCCTTCTGAACAGTCGACCTATACCTTTTACAGTCGACTGGTACACTTAGAATTATTTTTCAAAGTTATTGTAATTTTCTCTCCGGACAGTCGACCTATTTCCTTTTTCCAGTCAACTGTTATACTTAGAATATTTTCTTAAAGATTATTGGATTTTCTCTCTGGACAGTCGACCTATGACTTTTACAAGTCGACTTATAACACTTAGATTATTTTCTTAAAACCATGAGATTCTCTTTCTGGACAGTCGACTTACGCTTGTTATTAGTCCACTGATACTGATGTATCTTTATATTTCTGAATGTTCTTCCAAATGATTTATTCTCTAAATGCTTTAATCTATAACTTGTTATTTTATACTTCACCTCCTATTGAACATTTGTTTCCGAGATGTTAAGTTGAGCAATTTATGTTGGAAGGTTGGTTTGGATAATTGAGTGTGAGTCTCTAGAGGGTGTGTGTGTGACCCTAGTATACCGGCAGTTGAGTTATTTATGTTTGGACCTGTTGAGGCATTTTAGTTGTTCAGATGTTTGAGTTAAGTCCGGTAAGGTGCGCAAACTCTAGGAGATTCATTAAGTAATTAAATAACCTAAATGATAAGGACACTAGTGGTGATATGATGAACGAGAACATGGGTTATGGAACTCAGTATGGCTTGCGGTGTGAGATAATCCCAGAATTATCCAGGTGTGAGTGAAACAGTCTCCGGAATTACCTGTGGTGTGGGATTGATCTCCGGAATTATCGTGGTCGAGGCGACGCACATGTGGTATTCGTATGATGAGGTGCCATTGCTTGCGGTGTGGGGTATTCTCGAAGATTTCCAGGTGTGAGTGAAATAGTCTCCGGAATTATCTGTGGATAGAGATTGACCTCCGAAATTATCGGGGTATGGGCTAATACTCACAGTTTATCTTTATCTCGTAGTAGTCATCGTAGTAGGATTAGTTGCATAGTGGGGATTAAACCCTATAATGTGGAGACGTTAAGGGCTTGCACTGGACCTATGTACTATGGAATGCATAGACTTCGACAAGTACGCATTAGAGAGTCTGCATATAGAATTGTGTTTTCTTGACTTGGTTTTATGCATGTGTTTTTTCCTGTTTTCTACACTTGACACTTAGTTTAGTTTCACTTGATGTTTACATGTTTTCTTGCTATGTCATATTTTTTGTATTCTTGTTTATTACATGTTGTTTAAGAATCCATGCTTAATGTTTATTTATATTATTTGTTTTTATGTCACTCACACTTTTATGGCTGACCCCTTTAGTTTTGGGGGTTAGGGTTATCTCTAGCCTCATATTTTACAAGTGATTTCTTAAGGCTCGGATTTGGATGCTTGAGTTCAATTGATATAGTAACTTATGTAATTTTGTAATAAATTGTTGTAAAGAAAAGTGAATTGTGATTTAAGGTGTATTGTATTCCGCTATTCTATGTAAATGATTATTGTGATGAAAGTTGAAAATTTATTGGTGTTTGGTTGTGTTTGATATTACATTGAAGTTGATGCTGGGTATTCTGCCACATATTTTCTAAGATATTATATTAGAAATTCGGGGCGCTACAAGCACAACCTCTACCAGCTTTGTGGGAGCAGAAAAACTCGGCCGAGTGTATGGAAGCTCATTGTTCCTAAAGCATCATCTAGTATGTCGTCACTACAATTACCGATGCGAGACTACTACGTTCGAATACCATTGGAAGGTGGAGAGATCCTTGATGTATGTAACACCCCACAATTTATTTTAAATTAAAAATGCCCTTCTTATTTTTTTTACACGTATGATGCACGTGCAAATTTTTATTCTCATTTTATTACTTTTATTTTTAGCATGCATAACTTATTTAGCCTTTTAAATTAATCCATGGACCAAAAGATTAGAATCTAGCTCATTAGGAGAAGAGCCCACTAGATAATTAAATTAATTAATTAATTGATGAGCTCATTAAGCAAGCCCAATATTAAAATCACAAATAAAGTTAAGTGTGCACTAACACATAACAAGTTACAAATGTTAGTACACGTTTAAAGTTATAGATGGTATTAAAAATTGGTTGTGCATTTGTGCATTTGTGCATGTGTGCATGCACAATAGAAGGCCGGATTTGCACCCTAGGTTGACTGGGTTTGGGCTAGGAGGGGATGAGAAGGGTTGGAGGTTATGGAAATTGCAAATGTGAAGAGTTGGAAACATGAAGGGTTGTAGGTTTTAGGAGTTTAGGACATGAAAGGTCGTAAGAGTTAGTTATGAGAGTTATTAGGGGTGGATTTATGCATAATAGACCCTCCAAAACCCTATAAATAGAGCCCTATTTCCTACATTTCTCTTGCACCAAAAACATAATCAAAAGAGAAACAAAGAAAAGATAGGAAAAAAAGATAGAAAAAAAAAAAGAAAGAGAGTGAGAGTTCTTTTGCTTTGAGAAAGTGCTAGGAGGAGAAGCCATAGCTAGGAGAGGAAGCTTTGCTAGGAGCAAGAAGTGTTTGTGGAGCTATGAGCAAGAAGGAGCCCTTTTTCTTTGTAGTTTTCAATCTCCAAATTAAGGTGGGTGTTCTTATGCTTTCTAAATTTTAGAACCATGCATGCTAGAGATAACAAATGAGAAATTTTGATTTATGTGTAGCATGAATAGTAGTGAGATATGTCATGTTAAGTAAATTGATTCATATCATGCTAACTAGCAATAAGGAAAAGAAATGATTGAATAGTTTTGCTATGAAATAATATGCATAAAGAATTAGTAGATTGTATGAAAATGCTGAGATTGCTTCTTAGACAAGTAAATAAAAATAAAGTTGATGTTTTGAAACTCATTGAATTGTTATAAAAATATAATATGCTATCTTTGACTAAAAAGAATGCAAAATTGTGTTGATTTATAAGAAGAAACAACTTTGTAAAATTATTTTTTAATATGATATATAAAATCAGTTACTGTTTGTGGGTAATCTTAATTTATATAATTTTATTTCAGTCAAATAAAAGGATTCAAACAAATTGAAGAATCGAGTTTTTTTTAAAATAAGATGGAGCAACAGAGAGAGGAATAAAAACCTATGAATCAGTTTTAGATCGTCTGGCGCACTTGGCCTAGTGGTCGTGCGATGTCGCTGCCTTCTCTGTGGCCTCGGTTCAAAACCCGACAGGCTCTCAATTTTTTTCTTTGTTTTGTTTTTATTTACCCAAGATTCTAGACTTAATGTAAAAGGATATCTATGTGGACTTCAGAACAACTAGTCGAAATGGACTAGTGGTTGGCGCTTTATTATGTGTTGATTTTTGTATTATTAATATTATTTTTGTTAATGCTCATTAGTTTTGACCTAATTATTTAAATTATTTACCCAGGGTGAGCTTTTTATTTTTTTTTGGTTGAGGAGTTTTTAAAGCAAGTTAAAAATTTGGAAAAAAAAATACTATTACTTCTATAAAATGATTTAGGACTTACTAAAACTAGTTTCAAGATTTTTCATGTATAATTGAGAATTTAAAAAAGAAAGATTGAGATGGAAAGTAAGTAAAGATTTAGGATTTATTATTGAAAATGTATGATACTATTCTAGAAGAGTAAAAGAAATATGCAATGTGAAATTAATTGTTCTTGTACTTGACTATTGGAGTTATTTCATGAGTTTTAGATTACAAATGAATTAGTGTTGATTTGTGAATAAAACATGAATAAATAAGAGATTCTTGTCTGATGCCAAATGAGATATAGAACAGATTATGGATAAGTTAGAGACATTAATATAATAAGTTTAAGACATGATTATTAAAGGGCATGTATACCTAAGATTCTTGTGCATGAATTGTTGAGTTTTGGAGTTAGTAAAACCTCGTTACCGACAATGTTGAAATGAAAAGAATTGAGATATACTTTTGAGATATGAAATTTGTGATTAAGACCAGTAGGAGGTAAGACTAATTCTAGACTTGAAAATATATTCATGTCTTGAACTAAATAATTAGGCACATAAGTGAAGATGTAGTAAACCTGGGCAAACGTAAGTGGGTTGCTCTATATAGTCGGCGGTGGATCTCCGTGGCTATAGACCCAGTTGGTGGACTGTGGTTGCTCCGTGGGAGATGAACTTTTATTTTTAAATCCGGGATTATAAGGACGGGTCAATGGTGGATTCCGGGATCTTGAGTAATCGGGCGGATAGTTTTTGTTTTGCTGTACTCCAATGTATATACGTATACCGGGGCTAGAGAGTCACTTGCGGGATGATTCGCACGATATAATAGCCAGAGAGGCCGGATCTGTTATAATTGCCAGAGAGGCTGAGATCCATATCCGTGGAATGATCTAAACTTTGTTTTATTTCTGGGTAGGTTCATGGCGAGGGATCGAACCATTTATTGTGGAGTACGTAGGCGCTTGCCCTCGGACCTATGTAGTATGGGATGCATAGAATCCGGACAAGTGTGCATTAGTGTCATCCCAGTATAAAATGTGTGCATTAGGCATTAAAACATGACATACACTTTCATATTTAGAATAATCACATTTCTACACTTTATTTCATTCAAGTTTGTGTTTTGTTGAAGTATGGAGATCGTTATAGTATTCTCGGCATAGAGAGTATAGCCGTGTATAACATTTCGTCGGTTGTGACGTGTCCACAGTCTTACATGCAGGTAATGGATGTTCATGAAGCTATAAAGTAGATATGCTGATGTTGTTTTATTTTAAAGATGTTGTAAATGTTTCTTTGTAAATTATTTTGTCTTCCGTTGTGTAACATTTGTAACAAACTCTGATGTATTATTGAGAAAAGTTTTATTTTCCTTGTAAAATTTTACGAAGTGAAGTAAAGATCCTGTGGAATCTCGAATTCATTCTTATTTGGAATTCGGGGTGTTACAATGTAGATGGAGTTCGTATGGAGGGTGACACCTCCATGATTACATCTACATGGGTGAGCCCTTGAGGGGGGCATAAAGCTGGAGGAAAACATGTGGGGGTTTGTTCAACTAGCAGAAGAAGCCGTAGAAACATGTTGTTTACAAAGCGGAGAAGAAAGATCTAGAAGAGTTTTAAATCACACAAGTATGGATTCATGCGTATGCAAAGGTGGAGATTGTTGGGTTTATGTCTTGCATACGATATTGGATAAGAAGACGATAAGACGATGGAAAGACAAAGGCGATTGGAAACGGAGTGGAGGCAAGAAACAATCAGCAACAACTACAGCAGAAGTTGCGGTCGACCGTCCCTAATGAGCGGTCGACCGTCCCATGCAAGAAGTCTTCCAGAGGGGAGGACAGTCGAACTGCCTTGTTAGTGCAGTCGACCGGTCGCGGCGCTGACGGGTTTCGGGCTTGAGTCTGGGTGATTCGTGAAAAGCCCAACTTGCTCTTCAAGTTAGATCGTGTGGCTCTATGGTAGGGTTATCTCTTATGTACTATCCAATGGCTATCGTAACAAGATATCAACTTAGGATTTGTCTCTAGATCTATATAAATAATTGTAACAGCTCACAGATCCATATGATTCTATTGAGTGCCGAATAGAAGAAGAGAGTACTTCATCTGAGAGGGTGGGAGAGTTCTCCATTGTAAGCAGCATAAAGTTCCATTAGGCTTGAGAGAGTGTCGTGGTGAGAATTGTAATATTCTTGTATCTTCTCTAGTTGAATAATATCTCGGTTCTTCCTCCCCAGATTAAGGCGAAAGCCCCAACTGGGACAATTCTTGTGCGCTTTGTGTGATTGGTGCGATCTAGCTTTGCTTGGTAGTTTATGTTGATTGTGTCAAAGACTCAACAAGATCCTCATAATTCCCTAACAGTGACCTAATTTGGCACAAACCCCTTCTAAAAAATAGCAACAAAAAGATCGTAGTTGCTTTCATCTTCCCAACTCTGAACATTACACCAATTATGATATTGAAAATATCAATGCATAGTTTGTCTTTCTGAGATGAAATGTCTTGGAAAATAATCAGGGCATCATCAATGCACTTGTTCTTATTACACAGTCCATCTGATATTATATAATATGTTAGGATATCACTATCAGGGGTTAGCCAGCCTAGAACTAATCATTTTCTTATATAGTTCTTTTGCGGCATCAACTCTTCCAGCTGCATATAACCCACCTAACAGTGAAGTATAAATTTTTGTTGTATGCTTAACACCTTTACTAGTCATATCATTGAAGAGCTTCACAGCCATATTGCATCTCCCATGCTTGCCACAAGTGTGGATGAGTATGTTATAAGAAATAGCAGTAGTCTTCTGGTCATTAGAGATCGCGAGATCAAAAACTTTCATTGCCTCGTCCACTTTTCCTATTACGCTGTATCCATCCATCAGTGTATTGTATGTAGTAGTAATTTTTTTTGTTTTGATTAAAGTATGTAGTAGTATTAGGCTTTATATCTCGTTGAATCATCGCGTACAAATAGCTTGTGTGCTTCCACAGCCATTCCTTCTTTGCATAGACCATCGATCAATGTAGTGAACATTACAACATTAAGTTGGATTCCACGTTCCATTAGTTATGTAAAAACTTTCAATGCGTCATTTATTTTTCCTAATTTGCATTAACCATCCAATAAGAAGTTATAAGTCACAATATTTGGAGATATTCCAAGATCTATCATTTGTTCCATGGGATCTTTAGCATCCTCCATTCTCCCGCTCTCGGAAAAGCCATCCAATAAAGTAGTGTAGGTAAGGGGTAAGAACATCTGGTTGCACTTTTTCTCTTTGCATTTGGTTGAATAAATTAATGGCCTCATCCATCCTTTGGCTTTTACAGTAACCATTGATTAGGAAATTATAGTTATGAAGGTTGAGCCTTAAACCATGATGCTTCATAGAATTGGGCACGTTTGCAACCTCACTAAAGAAACCTTCAGTATCTTTGCACTAAAGCATTATATGCGGCAGAATTAGGTCTCACACCTCTTTCAACCATCAGATCGAATAACTTGCGTGCATCAATTGTTCCTCCATGCTTACAAAGAGAATGCATTAGTGAGCTGAATGTGACAACACTGGGAGAAAGGCCTCTATCATCCATATCTCTGAAGATTCTCATGCTTTCTTTCCATCGTCCTAGAACAGAATAACCATGTAAGGGAACTGTATGTGATCTATGGTGGAATGCCCATATCCGACATTTCTTGAAACAATTTTGCAGACCTGTCCATGTCTTCCTCTCTGTAGAGGCCCTTGATGAGGGTGTTGTAAGTGATAACATTAGGCGTCATGCATTCTATTCCTGAATGAAGCATTCTATCCAGCACCATGAGTGTAACACCCCGTGTTAAAATATATATATATATATATAGGGCCCACACGTGATGGTGAACAGCTTTGGTTGTTTGGAATTTGGTGTTTGACTTCGATCAAAGCAAGGGTGACGTGGCAGGATTGACAAGGTGGGGGCCCCACTAGTTTGCTGTGTACTTTCGGAAGAGGAGAAAGAGAAAAACAGGTAAGTGTATGAGAATATTATCCCATATCGGGAATAGGAAGAAATATAATAATATATAAATAATATAGCCTATGATCAAAAGTCACCTAATCGGTTAAATAACTTTTGAGAGGCAGCCTGTGGTGGCTCCCATATCGGGAATAAATCAAGAGTAGCCTGTGGGTGAGCTAGGGGCAGGGGCAGGGGCGTTAACAATGGTTGCTTCACCCATCTTCTTCTATAAGCAGAGTCAAACAGTGGAGAACAATTACAAAGTACTACCCTACCAAACGTCCTCCAGGCAACAACCACAACCACCATCTTGCACTCACCGATAACTCCACCAAATGTAATTTAAATTACAAACAAAGCTAGTTTGAAATTCAAATTACACTAGAATATTCACCTCACACTTCTCAACTAAAATTTGAATTTCATAAATCAATATTGAAATTTCAAATTCAAAGAATCTCCCCTGCCACACTTCAAATTTAAATTTCGAAACCCTAAATCGAAATTTGAATCATCTGAATCTTTCCCCAAATCTAATTTGAAATTCAATAACTCTAATTTGAATTTCAAATTTTAAATTTCAACCCAAACCCCTTTCCTCACTCCGACGAGTCGACTCTTCTGACGAACACCCAGCTGAGGCAGTCTCGACGTCAGATGCCTACAACCACTTCCCTTACTCTCCCACCACCCTCATCCCCTACATATTCTTATGGGCATTGCACCAAACACCATGTGAGCAAACCCATACTCTTCAAACTGGAAGTCATACCAATCTGCAGTGATGGGTCGAAGCCGTTGATCTCTTCTGCCTGGCCAGCACACCGCCGACAAAGCCATCAACCGGCCACCTCTCACTCTGCCCTCGACATCACCCCATCAGTTTTGTCGACCACACGCCCGCAGTCGAACACACCTGAAGCTAGCCATCCAATCTCCTCCTCTAACCTCGTCGCCGCCCTGACGTCGTCCCTATCCGCCCTCAACCACAACTCGACGCTGCCGATGAGCCATCCCCGACGCCAGACACCAGACCTCAAACGGCAGCCTGACCTCAGAATGACCGTACATCCCACCGGCGGAAGTCACACCCACTTCTGCTTCACCTCGCCCAACGGCGCGACACCTCCCCTCGACGTCAGCAGTCTTGATGCCGGTAATCCCCGCCTTGCCGACCACATCTATACTTCAGATATACAAATAAATTCGCATCTATCCTTAGTCGGTTACACCGACGATCTCACCTCCGCTCCGGAGGTGAGGTAAAGGGGTGGGGGGAGGAGGAGGAGGATTGCGAGGGAATCCTCCTCCCCCCCGATCAGAGCTTCGATCGGCTCCTTTTGCTTTTTGGGTTTTTTCGTGGAGTTTCTCTCTCTAGATTCTCTTTTTTTTAGAATGTATCCTTTGATGAGAGTGTTGAAAGTAACAATGTTTCTACTCCAACCCCTTTTAAGCATGGTACTGAAGATGGCGAAACCAAGATCTATGCAATTCATGTATGTGAAGCAGTCTATAAGGGTACCAAAGGTGTAATCATCAGGTGCAATTCCGTCAACCCAACTCATCATTTTGAAGAGGGAGACAACCGTAGAGTAGTAGTAATTGTTGGAATCAGAATTTGATGGGCATCTGCTGCTCATACGAGTGGTTCGAGCGAGGAGAATGTTAAAATAGGTAATGCATGGCTTCGGATTTGCACTGATCAATTTATCAAACAGTTGGAGTGCATCTTCAATTCCCACTTCTGTCTAACTTCATCTTCCAATCTGGATCTGTCATGAGAATTCGGGTTTTTCCGAATCCTACTAAAGATTACATTTGCAGCAGCATTATATGAAGAATAGGAAGAAAAATTTAACCACACCGAAAATTTTCATGGCGCAATACTGGAGTCCTTTTTGGGTTATTTCAGTTTTTTTCCCCTTCTTTAGAGCCCACTGTAACAGGAATAACATTTGGGTTGTATCTTCACAAGATCAACCTGACCCGAACTTGTTTATGGGAACGGATGTTAATGGGTATATACCCATTAAACCCGAACCCGCTCTCTCAACCCTAAACTCCTTTTGTTCCCAACTTGAAATAAATCTATTTTCTATTATAAAAGCAAGAATAAATCTGTCCAGAGCAGATCAGGACCATACATCTCATTTTTATTATATCTTAGATCTCACACGGACCACACAAATTTCTAAAAATAGACAAAATCTGGACCACATCTTACTCCTAGATGTAATCTGGACCATACAAATGCCCCCAAATAAAATCCCTAATACCCACGCCCAAACCCTTCTCTCCCTTCGCCGCTCTCTTTCTTTCTCCCAACCCTTTGCCCCTCCAATCGTACGCAGCAACCACCACCACCGCCGCCACAAGACCAGTCGGAAGAATACAAATCAATGGCGGAGGCGCCACCGAAACAGGTGGCGATGGCGATGGAGAGGCTCTTCTAGGCCGCGCGGCTCATCACCGACGTCAGGAAACTCAGTAAAATTTTGTCCTTTGCTTTGATTTGATTTGGTTCTGTTAGGGCTTAAGCTAGGTGTGACAGTGTAAAAATGGCCTGAGGCCCAACCAGGGCCCAATACAATTCCTACTCAGAAAAGCAAAAATTACAACCTGGTTCGACTCCGGACCACTTCAGGGTCGGCGCCGAACCTCGTGTTTCCCCTCACAGTGCCGGCCTCCTCGTGCTGACGAGCCTCAGTACCCCCCGGAGTCCGATCCAGAGCAGTCCCTCAGGCCGTCCCCCCTCTCTGGCGGGGCAGAAGGATGACCTGGCGCAGCCTAGGCCCTCCGATTCCCCCAGAGGCATAGAGGACTCACGATGGGCCACGTCAGCTCCAAATACCACCAAGGGTTTCGCCACGTCAGCCCTATACCACTCCTGGTATCGCCACAACCGCCCTAAACCCCCTGGGCCTTCTGCCACGTCAGGCCCATGGGCTTTCGGATCCAAACCCGGCCCCTAAGCGGAACCAAACCCGGTTGGGATTCTCTATAAATACTAGACCCTCACCCACCTTTGGAAGGTAATCAATCTTTTGCCACTTAAATATACCTAGTTATTGCTACTCTCTCACAGAGACTGACTAGAGCGTCGGAGGGTCCGCCACCGGGACAAACCCCGGTGTTTCAGGACCGTCTGCAGGTACACAAGACCTCGGATCCGACCCTTTCGATCCGAGCCCAACCTTCGACGTCTTTCCGAGCTCATCGTAGGCCCCAGAAGGTCAACCGAAGGTCGGCAGACGAGCGGCAATCTCCTTCAATACAAATTGAGTTCGAACTCACACCTGGTGCTTCCACACGTGTCTCAGAAATAAACAGCATCAGGTTGGCGCCGTCTGTGGGAACAGCTGCTCCAGAAGCCGATTCGACCCAGACCCTCAAAGGCCATCGACAGCCGAATCCTCATGGCCTCCAAAGGCAAGGGAGCTGCTTCCTCCGTCAACCAACGGGACTCGCCCCCACCCACCGGTAAAGCCAGGCCACGCACGTCGAAACACAAGACTCCCTCTCGGGAGTCCCAAAAGAGCGTCGGCCGGCCAGCCCAGCCCGACCTCCGGGGAATAATCCTCAACCGCAAGATTACCCGCAGCAGGGGAAGGGCCGCTTCCAACCCGGTCCCGAACCACGCGAGGCCACCGCCCGAGGCGCGCAGACCCGCGCTCAGCCAAGTCGGAAGACAACCCTCGGACCGACCAAACCGGGCCGAAGGAGCCCCCGTCACTCACAAGGAGCTTCAAGACTTCCGAAGAGAAATTCTGGGAGCCCTCCGACGGACCCCCAGGGAAGAAATCCCCCATTCCCAAGCAGGGTCGGACGCCGAAGCCAGCGCATCCCGCCCTTCAATAATCCAGCCGGAAGACGATGACGTACTCCTAAGACGCCTACAAGAAATGGAGGACCGCCTCGATCACATAGGGGACGGCGGCCAAAGAATGGCTCAGGGGTACAGACCTGTCCGTCCGCCCTTCTCCGCCCCCATCCTCCAAGCGGAAATACCCCGGAATTTCCGACCCCCTCAATTCGAGATCTACGATGGCGAGGGAGATCCTGCTGATCACATGGAGGGTTTCAAAACCCTCATGATGATTCACAGCGCCTCGGATCCCCTGCTCTGCCGAGCCTTCCCCGCCACCCTTCGGGGTCCAGCTCGCGAGTGGTTCTCGAAACTCGCCCCTGGCTCCGTTTACTCCTTCGACCAACTCGAGGGCAATTTTCTCGCCCACTTCGTCACCAGCCGGAAGACCGAAAGGACCAGCGCCTCGTTACTCGGACTCAAACAGTTAGAGGGGGAATCACCCAGAGTGTTCGTCCGGAGATTTACCGCTGAGGCAAGGTCGGTCTCCTCCCTCGACCCGGGCGTCGCTTCAGCGGCATTCCGTCACAACGTCCGTCACGGATAGCTGAAGGCTTCTCTGGCGAAGAAACCCCCCGTCAACTTCCCCGACCTCCTCGGTAGGATCGAGAAATACATTAGGGCAGAAGAGGCCCTTAACCCCGAAGATACCCGGGACGACACCGGGAAGGGAAAGCGGAAGACCGAAGAAGTCGAACCATCGAAGAAAGCTCCAAGGGACCCGGGGGCCATGAAAAAGGTCCCGCCGGTCCCCCGCTTCGAGAGATACACTCCCTTGACGCACAACATATCCGCCATCCTCCTAGAAATAGAAGACAAAGGCATTGTTCGACTACCTCCCCGACCTAACAACGGCAAGAACCGAGATCAGCGCTTCTACTGCCGCTTCCACCAGGACCATGGACACGACACAGATCAATGCCGGGCCCTGAAAGACGAGATTGAGGAACTCATCTCCAGAGGATACCTCCGAGAATTCACCCGAGAAGTCCCGCGGGGTCGACGAGATACTAGGAGCGGGATACACTCGCCCCCGAACCCCCCTCCGAGCCGCATACCGGGTCGGGATCCCGAGTCCGAGGGAGCCGCGGACACACCATTTATCTTACATTGAGCCCATGGAGGGCTAATGGGAGGAGAATCAAATACTTTCCGAAAAGCCTTCCTCCGAGGGATGAATACTGTCCAAGACGATCCCACTCCCGAGCTACAAACCGCGCCAGTCTCCTTCCCAGGGGAGGACCTCGAAGGCGGTCGCCTCCCCCACTGCGACGCCCTCGTCATTAGCCTCCACACGGCTAAGTGTGAAGTTCGCCAGATCCTTGTCGACTACGGCAGCTCGGCGAACATTCTTCCCCTCAAAGCCTTCGAGAAACTGAAGTTACCTAGAGGCAAGCTCCAACCGGCCGGATACACCTAACATGGGTTTTACGACATCCCTATCGAGCTAGAAGGGGTTGTCACAACGCCAAGACAGCTAACAATGCCATACCCGGCCGACCCAGATTACGCTCCCTCCAAGCGATGCCTTCGGCCTACCATTCGGTGCTCGAATCTTCCACCCCACACGGGGTCGGCGCCGTCCGAAGTAGCCAAGAAGCAACGCGGTCGTGCTGCGTGACCATCGACGGAGGAGCAAGGTTCCCCCTTGACGCCTAGCACCCAGTGAACTCCTGCAAAGAGCAAGCCTAGACTGTAACTTAACCAGAAGTAAACCTTTTGTAAAGCTTTCCTTTGTATAGGACCGTTTTTAGCGGCCCCCCCTATCTTATACTAAGGAAATCTCGTTGCATCGTACTCCAAACACCTCGGCAGACCCGACCTAATACCCGGTTAGGGGGTCGACCCCCAAGGCGTCACCTCGCCCCACTCCAATTCCTCGTGAAACAATAAGGCCGAGCCACATCCCCTTCACCACTTTATATACCGTCAACCGGGGCAAAGGCCGTTACAGAAATACTCCCCTCGTCTCGAGCGGCACGCCACGTCGGAACAACGGGGGCCCACCTCGGGAAGGGAAGCCGCAACCTACGAAGTGAGCCAACTCGAAGCACATAAGCGGGGAGATCCGGAAACGACCGGCGTCGAAACCCTTGGCAAGTCCGAATTACCTTTTTATATAAACACGAAAAGGCGGGGGCCAGTCCGCAGGAGGCAAATACAATCGAAAGGAGGAAAGAAGAAAGAAAGACAAAACTATACAACTCGGTTTCCCTCCTCGGCGTCGATCGGGTTCACAGAACGATCATCGGCCGGGTTGTCAACGAGCCCCTCTACGGCAGGGACCTTCGGGGTCCCATCAATCTCCATGTCGTACTCGAAGTTCGACAGATCGAGGGTCGGATAGAAATGCCTCACGTGACTGAGCGCCTTCGCGTAGCACTCATCCTGGGCGGCTATCACTATCCGCTGACCCGCATCCGTCAGCTCTTTCCTCTCATTGGCGAACGCGGCTATTAACTCCCCCTTCTCCTTGGCAAACTTCCTCTTCAAAGAGGCCACCCTCTTCTCCCACTCGGTGTCCTTGGCCTCGAGCTCCAGCTTCATCTGCTGCTCCCTCTGACGCGAACCCTCGAGCTCGATCCGCATCTCCTTCGTCTCTCGTCCACTCTTGTCCGCCCGAGTACGCTCTTGTAACAGGGACGCTTCGTAGAGATTCTTTACATTAGCTCCCTGCATACAAGCCTGCGGCCGAAAGAAGCGCATAAGAAGAAAACTCCTAAGGCAAGACCAAACGGAAAGGAGGAGGTCGACAAGCTTACCGACACGGTGGCCTACGCCAGGCGCGTGAATGCCACCTCCACGGGCTCGTTCTCCATCATCTGGCGATCGCGAGGCGTTGCCAGCTTCTCCACCACCTCTACGGCCTGGGCTTCCTCGGTCAGACAGTCGCTCATCCGAACCGACCAGTCCGGCACCCACCGCTGCCGCAACAACTCCACCACCGGGTTCTCCTCCTCGACCCCTACCAAGGGACCTTTCCCCTTGTCAAGATCGGACGCCCTCGCCGGGCCCTTACCCCTCAAAGAGGCACCCCCCTTGCCTGTCTCCGAACGAGTCCTCTTAGCCCTCGGCTCAAGCGGTACCTCCGAGATAACAAGGGGCAGCTCCCTCGGCCTCTTCACCGCCTTCTTCTTCTCGGCATTTTCCTTCTTCATGGCGAGCCGCCTTGCTTGGATTGATGCCTCATCCATATCTGCAGAAAAAGCCATTAAGAGCAATGAGCAAGAATGTACGAAAGGATCGAGGGAAAAGAAACAACTACATACGGAGAACGGCGGGGCTCAGTCCAACGCTCGCCAGGCGAACCTCCATCACCTTCGACCAATTAATACTAGGGGACAAACGAAGACACTCGACAAACCCCCACTCCTCGACCGTCAGATCCCCCTGCCCCGGCGCAGGATAACTCGGCTTGGAGTAATTCCATCGAGTCGGAATGTCCCAGGGCCCTTCACTCCGGATCACCAGATACTTTTTCCTCCAGTCCTTAATAGAGTCAGGATGGCTATGAACAACCTTCCTCCTGCTCCGGGAGGAGATATAGTAAACCCCCTCGGCTGCCGAACAAAACATCAGCGTCGCTCGGAACACGTTCAAGCGCAAGGGTACCCGTTGTTCCTCGCACCTCAGTACAAAGCTGATTATCTGCTCCCAAGAGTTCGGCCCATACTGCATCGGCGCCAAGGAGGCCCAGTTCAACACTTCCCGAACAAACGGATGGACCGGCAGCCTCAGTCCAGAAATAAACGCGTCCACGGGGAAGACACAATACCAAGCAGACAGGGGATCGGTTGGGCGAAGAGTAGAGCTCGGCAGCATCAATTCGTAACTAGGACCTATGTGGTACGCCAACTGCAAGACTTCCAAATCCCCGCCGTCCAAGGCAGTCAGAATCGCGTCCATCAACACTCTCGGCCGACTCGGCGAAGAGGCCTGCACACCAAAGAGCTCCTGGTCGGACAGGTCGTCAGGATATTGACGAAAATGCTTCGGCTGCGCGGGCGAACCAGTCCCCTGGCTCGAGCCACCGGTCCCCAACCCTACCTTCCTCGGAGCCTTCTTCCTCTTCTCGGATCGCTCCGACGAGGGAGTGAATAAGGGCCCCCGACCAGTCAGCATGGAACTCGGGCATGCCCCCGGAACCGTGGATCTCCTTACAATGCCGCCCTCGCCTCTCTCACCCTCGGTAGCCGGCTCCAAAACACGGACGTCGTCCGAACCGTCAGTCGCTTCCTCCGACTCACTGCTCTCCACCACGAAGGGACGACGGGAGCGCGACCGCCTCGCACCATGTGCCGCCTCCTCAACCACCGGTTCCTCCCACGAAACCGTGTCAGAAGACTCGTCAACGTACACTGACTCCTCCTCGAGTACGGGCTCCTCCCAGGACGTCGAGTCAGAGATAGCCTCCACCTCCCCCCTAGACGTCGACGCTGATGAGCCGGACTGAGCCCTGTCCATCTATGCCTAGGCCAAGTAGACTTGCTAACTCACCTGGGGTCACTCCGGAAGGGCAAGTCTGGTACAGCAAGACGCGAAGATGAGCGCTAAAGTGTTGAAAAATTTTATTTTGAAAGAGAAAGGAGTGGACAAATAGGGGAGAGGGGGGACTATTTATAGGAGATAGAAGCGACTCCTCGATTCCCGCGAGTACTGTTCACCTATCCAACATGCAACTGCCGCCTAAGAATTCGCGCCACATCCTCAAAACGTGCGACGCTGACATCATCCATTGACAGGCGGGCAGCCAGTCAAGGAGGCCAGCGTGGAAGAAGTATTCGGAGGAGGAAACATTTTTATTTTTAAGATTTAAGGCGCCGTCCTCAGACAGACGCCCCGGGCTCCGAGACTGGGTCGGTTCCCCTTTCACCCGCGAGCAGCTCGGGGCTTACAGCGTCATCGGCCGAAGACCCGAACTGTTCCCGGGTGAGACAGAAACCGCCTCAACCTGGAGCCCTATTGGGACACAGAATAGTCAGCCTCCGATCGGAGAACTACTCATCTACCCGGGGCCCAAAGCTTCAAGACGCCCCCCTCGGCAAGCACCCCGGTCAAAAGCATATCAACACCCGAAGGACGAAAGAAGTGCTCCATTCCGAGCCAGTTGATGCAACTGCAAAGGCCCAGCCTACTCCAGCAACGGAACCTTCGCAGTTGCAAACAACCGGCCCGGAACGCCCTTCATCCCTCTCGGAAGGATGGAACCTCCACAGTTGCAGACTACTCACCCTTCGAAGTTCGGTCGTCATCCCTCTCGCCCGGATCCCCCCTGGATCTGGCCGCCACATCAGGGCCATCAGATCCAAGAGAAGATCGGGCGACAAAGAAACTACCTCTCCAACAAAACCGGGGGTAAGGATTATCAAAAAACAGGCGTCCGCCGAAGCAGACACCTTTAAGGGCCAAGCAGACCACCTTTGCTTTGATCTGAATCACAACGAGAAAGAGGGAGGGGGGTACTTATAGCCTCCCCCCAGGGGCCGGCCTTTATGATATGGGGAAAACCAAACGACGGAAGACCATGCGCCATACATTTATTAGGCGGCGCCATTAACGCACCTGGGAAATGGGAATCTTGCACAGGTCCCAGGGCGCCCCCAAATGCTCCGCGAAAGCAACGGACTACCCTACTCAAACAACCCCAAGGCACAACGGTTCGTCCCCTAACGGCCCGACCTATGATCCCCTCACCAGCTCGAGGTCCGGTCTGGCACCAGGGCACCCCTCTTCGGAGGATCCACGGGCTGGCCATCACCCTTACCAGCCCGTAACTCCCCCTCATCTCGAGGTCCGGTATGGCACCAGGGTACTCTGCTCAGGAAGAAACAACGGCTCACCTTCACCCTCACCGACCCATAATCCCTCGCCAGCTCGAGGTCCGGTCTGGCACCTGGGTACTCTTCTTCGGAAGATCCACCGGCAGGCCATCATCCTTACCAGCCCATAATTCCCCCTCATCTCGAGGTTCGGTTTGGCACCAGGGTACTCTTCTCAGGAAGAAACAACGGCTCGCCTTCACCCTCACCGACCCGTAATCCCTCGCCAGCTCGAGGTCCGGTCTGGCACCTGGGTACTCTTCTTCGGAAGATCCACCGGCTGGCCATCACCCTCACCGGCCCATAATTCCCCCTCATCTCGAGGTTCGGTCTGGCACCAGGGTACTCTTCTCAGGAAGAAACAACGGCTCGCCTTCACCCTCACCGACCCGTAATCCCTCGCCAGCTCGAGGTCCGGTCCGGCACCTGGGTACTCTTCTTCGGAAGATCCACCGGCTGGCCATCACCCTTACCGACCCATAATTCCCCCTCATCTTGAGGTTCGGTCTGGCACCGGGGTACTCTTCTCAGGAAGAAACAACGGCTCGCCTTCACCCTTACCGACCCGTAATTCCTCGCCAGCTCGAGGTCCGGTCTGGCACCTGGGTACTCTTCTTCGGAAGATCCACCGGCTGGCCATCACCCTTACCAGCCCATAATTCCCCCTCACCTCGAGGTTCGGTCTGGCCCCTGGGTACTCTTCTCAGGAAGAAACAACGGCTCGCCTTCACCCTTACCGGCCCCTAATCCCTCGCCAGCTCGAGGTCCGGTCTGGCACCCGGGTACTCTTCTCAGGAAGAAACAACGGCTCGCCATCACCCTCGTCGACACATAAACCCTCGTCCTCTCGAGGTTCTGGCAGGCACCAGGGTAATCCTCTCCGGAAGATACCGACGGTTCGCCATTGCCTTCGCCTACCCATAAACCCTCGACAAACTCGAGGTCCGGTCAAAGCCTCAGGACAGCACCACCAGGAAGGCCCTGTGATTCGCCCTCCCATTCTTTTCTACAACCATAAACACTCCTCCACGGCTAGCTCCCGCACCCCCTGCAGGAGTGGGGGGCTTGTGTGACAGTGTAAAAATGGCCTGAGGCCCAACCAGGGCCCAATACAATTCCTACTCAGAAAAGCAAAAATTACAACCTGGTTCGACTCCGGACCACTTCAGGGTCGGCGCCGAACCTCGTGTTTCCCCTCACAGTGCCGGCCTCCTCGTGCTGACGAGCCTCAGTACCCCCCGGAGTCCGATCCGGAGCAGTCCCTCAGGCCGTCCCCCCTCTCTGGCGGGGCAGAAGGATGACCTGGCGCAGCCTAGGCCCTCCGATTCCCCCAGAGGCACAGAGGACTCACGATGGGCCACGTCAGCTCCAAATACCACCAAGGGTTTCGCCACGTCAGCCCTATACCACTCCTGGTATCGCCACAACCGCCCTAAACCCCGTGGGCCTTCTGCCACGTCAGGCCCATGGGCTTTCGGATCCAAACCCGGCCCCCAAGCGGAACCAAACCCGGTTGGGATTCTCTATAAATACTAGACCCTCACCCACCTTTGGAAGGTAATCAATCTTTTGCCACTTAAATATACCTAGTTATTGCTACTCTCTCACAGAGACTGACCAGAGCGTCGGAGGGTCCGCCACCGGGACAAACCCCGGTGTTTCAGGACCGTCTGCAGGTACACAAGACCTCGGATCCGACCCTTTCGATCCGAGCCCAACCTTCGACGTCTTTCCGAGCTCATCGTAGGCCCCAGAAGGTCAACCGAAGGTCGGCAGACGAGCGGCAATCTCCTTCAATACAAATTGAGTTCGAACTCACACCTGGTGCTTCCACACGTGTCTCAGAAATAAACAGCATCACTAGGGTTCTGTTTATTTGAGGAATTGGGCATTGTCAATGTCACCTAAAATTTATAAAGAAGGCCACTTGAAATATGGAATCCGTAGATCCTAAGGTCATGTTGTTAAGCCACTGTCAAACTGCGTATCTTTCTTATTTCATTGAATTAGATGTGTAATTGATAGTTTATCAGACTGTAACTTCTATGTTTTTTTTAGGAAAAAGGTGGAATAATGCAACTAACTTCAACTTCTATGTTACCTTTAATACTATCAATTTCAATGAATTAATAACATTGCTAGCACAACCCAAACAACTCGTTACTAACAGAACTTTTTTTTATTGGATTATGTGCAATGTCTTGAAAACGTTCGATATTTAGCCAAACTAAAACCCTCCCAGCCACCCTTCCCACCGCAGCCATTTTTTTTGGATTATACGGAATGTCATTGAGATGTTTAATATTTTGCCAAATTGAATTGAGTTCCCATATTTTATTTAATGATTTACATAATATACCATGCAATTTGATATGTACCGGTGCAGATGTGTCCAATTTAGGCTTCAATATCACAATACCCTCCACTTCGTCTTTAAAAAATTTTCAGCACCTTGCAGGTTCTTAGAAGGCTTCAAAATCGTTCTAAACTATCAGAATTCATTAGAATTTTTAAAACTTCGGAACTTAATTACCCTTGAAGACTTTTCTCTTTATCAATTAAGATCAATGATGATGCTATAATTGTTATTATGATCACCCTTAACCGTGTATAGCAATAAATTTCTTACCGTAGGTTTACCATATATTGGAGACAAGACTTGTATAATTGTTGCATTATGAAGCAAACCTTTAAACCTGAACTTCAATTGCAAAAATAAAAATCCCAATGAATGCAGGATAACAAGTTGGAGTCTCGCCAGTATTAGATGTGGTGTTTGGGGCCGGCAGTAGGCTTTGCCCTGGGAAAGAGTCGGGAATTAACTCAAAATATTTTTGTTGGATTTATGTAGTTAGTAAAATAAATTTTGAAAAGTTTGGTCCTTTTACATGGTTGAACTCAGTGTAGGATTGTTCTCCTTAGTTTACCCAATTTGCTGGCAAAAAAAGTAGATGACAGAAAGGGTGATGGATTCATTAGATTGAGATAGAATTTTAGACAATTAAAATGCTTACACACGATGTGGATTAGTCATAAGAGAAGGATTTAGAAAAGGAAAAGTTGAAGAAACTGTTTTTGTATTTTAGATTTCTCTACTTTTATCCTTCTTCCAATTTCACTGCAAAAATATCACGTGTGATGTAACTTGCCATGATGATCAGTTATTTAAGATTAAGAATCTATAGAATTTGGCTCATCATTATCATATTTTTTCAGGTTTTGGTTGATTTTGTTCTATTTTTTAGATTGATTTGTTTAGGTGATTTTTTTGTGTATTATTTGGCATATATGTTTGGTTGACCTTGTTTCAGAATAGGTCCTTTCCTTTAATATTTCAGCAATTTAAAGTATGTGTTTTAACGTGTTTCTCAGAGAATTTCGATGTACAAAAAAAAACTTGTTATTAAAATCGGGATCCTGAGAAAGCAAATCCAATGCAAGGAATCTAGAGAAGGGAATAGATCAATAGGGGTGTTGTCAAATGTGATCAGATTAGAAGGGTAGGACTTGAACGTTAAAGCTGAATAGGGGAACTCTCTCAACCTCTTTGCCTTCGCTACTGTCTGCAAGCAATGGCAATCCCTCACCAAATCTTGCACCCACCGCATAGCTATCCCCGTATCCCCTCTTTTTCTCCAACAAGAACATGTACTCCCTTTCATCTCGAAATCCTAATCTGCAAACATCCTTGATCCTTTCAATCTGCAATCTCAAAAAACGACCTGAATAAAGCCATCGTTGGTTGCCCTCGTGGCCATCTCATCTTGGCATCTTGGAATTGGGAACTTGATGTTCACTTTCTACAGACTATCATTGTCCTCGTCACCAATGGCTTCTCTGGGGTAGAATACCATACACCTTCGAAACTTCATCCTTCCAGGTTTCACCGATATCAAATTGCTATTTGGACAGCACCTCTGTCCTATCATTCTTGCAAGCTTGTGTTTAGTGCTTTCATACCTTCACCTACAATTCTTTGCTGGGATCTTCGAATGAACGATAATAATGATAATTTTTGGTCTGTACTCGAGGTCCCCTTTGCTATAGTTCTTATGCTAGGGCATTGCTATAGTTTTTACTTGGTTTGAATGAAATTGGTTTGGCAATTGTTTTACCATGTTCGAGGGAGGATATCTGTAAATTGTACTATTAGCACTAAATTAGTTAGACTGTTAAATGCTTACTAGCAATGGAATTCTCATGAGTTTCAACATGTCTATTTATGTACTTGCCATTAACCTTGTTTGTTCTTATTAAGTAATCTCAAGAAGTTATTGAGTTGACCTCTCTTTATCATTCTTGTCATTTATGCCTATTTTCAATCAAGTTTTTAAATTATCTCATGATGTGTCTAATCTAAGGTTAGTATGATTTAGAACTAAACCAAGGCCAGAATGATTTAGAAAGAAAAGTTAATGCTTCCCTGTACTGTATGCGCAATAGGTGTTTCATAAAATTTCGTATCACAAAACTAATTCTGTAGCTCACCTTTTACCTTCTATTATGTGGTTTAGTATAGTTTTCGCTCTTTAGAGCATCCACTCATGCCCATATTTTAGTCATAATGATGATTGGATATAAGATATCTACTTCTGATATATACAAAACCATATCTGCAGATTTTGCAAACAGCATTAAATATCGTGAACTGTATGCATTAGTTGTGAAGCATATGAAGCATGGACTGTAACTCCTATTTCTCCGTATTTATATTTTGTACTGTTTTGTGCCTCATTGTACTCTCTCGTCTACTTGAGATCATGTAAATTGTTCTGTTTGAATGAAATCGTTATTTTCGTCCCAACTCAAATTTTGGGTCTTTCTATCTAATTCATTTGTGTGTCATTCGTATCATTCTTCATGAAATTGACCAATTCTTCTCATTGATATCCTTAATCTCTATTTTAGTGTATTTTAACCAATTCTCTTGTTGGTTTCTTTTTGAAATGGATACCCAAAACCCGCGAACCCGCAAACCTACACTATTTAAACCCCTAACCCTATACCCTATACCCTAGCTATACTGTTCTAACCTAAAACCCCAGCCGCCTTCTTCTCTTCTTCATCTCCTTCGTTCTTCTCCGTTTCGCTGTGCAAATCCAATCCACGCCAACCCAAGCTCCCTTACCCCGATCACCTCGCCCATCGCCTCCACCCCCCTCCGATCCCCATCGCCTCGCCGTCACCCCAACACCCATCACCTCCATCACCGCCACTACCAGCCAGTCGCCATTCGCCATTTCCCAAACTCCGAAACCCATCCGACCTCCAACTTCTCGACAACCACCTCCGTTTCCCTTCCGATCGCCTCGCCCACTCCCTCGCTTTCGCCTCGTCGACCCCCACGGCACAACCACCTCCAAAACTCCACCATCGTCATCCTCTCCAACCTTCGAACCCATTACCCAGCTCGGCTCTTCCACCACCTCCGACCACCACACCACCGCAGCACCCCGTCGTCGCCTCCAAACTCATCCCCTCGACCTCCTCTCCACCTCCGACGCTTCGCCAACACCCCACGCCGCCGAATCCCCGAACCCAACTCCTCCCCTGTTCTTGAACCCAAACAGAGCAACGCTCGCTGTCGCCCTCCGTCGACCCTCGCGCCTCCGCCGTTGCTGCGTCGCTTCCCGACGTAGTGTCGCCGTCGCCACCGCGCCTTCCCCTCTCTCTCGCGCTCAGTCCGTCGAAGAAGAAAACGAAGAAGAAGATCAGCGTTTAGGGCGGGATTCGATCACGACCATCCGATCGCATCAAGATTCGAGCCTCTGATCGGTGTCCCGTGTTTCGCCACAGCGAATCCATAAGTGCTGCACGCTGTTCTGGGCTTGGATCCGGTGCGAGGCTGCGATCCTATTGGCTGTTTCGGTGTTTTGGTGTTTTGGCGCACCAAATCCCAGATCGCCGTTTGCTGTTTTGGCCGATCGCGTGTAGGGGAAAACTCGATCTCCGGCTATTTTTCGCACGCGCTTTTTGAGGACTTCTTCCGGGATTTTTCTACCCAAATTGCTACAACAAGTGAAGTCTATCATCGTCATCTAAGGCAAGTATTCACCTTGTACATTTTATTGCTCTAGTACAAGTTTCTTGAAATACCACAAATAGTTAGATTGTGACTCCTCCTTGAAATATCGTTGTGGATCAATTTTGAACCCCAAATTGACAAGTCTAAGAGTCACAAATTTCCTCGTATATAATTTATAATTATTGGACTCTTTTACCCTTGGACACATGAACATATAGACATGAATTAAGGAGCCATAAAATTGTAGATACATGTCACATTTAATTTTTGACGAACTTGCGACCCTATGGCTTGGAAAATATTTATTATTTACTGTTTTGACCCCTATTATCATGTATTTATGCCACGTAATAATTTAGACACCAAATTACATATTTTCATGTAACCTACATTAGAAATTATTTCCCTGTGTTGCTGTCTGGATTTTCCTTTGCGGTTTCGACCCTTTTATCTTTGGAATTTGGACCCGAGCCCTGAATATGAAACGTAGATCCGGATGTGTAGATATCGATAGACTCCAAAATGATCGAATTTGGAGTTACGGTCTAAGAGTTATTGCAGATTTACTGCAGCTGTGTCGGTAGACACAGATTCGCAAAAACTGCTGCACACCTTTACTTTGCGAATTAATTTAGCTATGCAACCAGCGAGCGTTTGACACGAAATTTTACATGTAGTTGCTGGATACCCTATAGGACATCCCCAATTTTTCTTAGAATTAATTTATATTATTTCAACCCTGTTTCACATGCATAGATACAAGTGCACAAAATCTGCCTGAACAAATGTAACAAGCCGGGGTTTGAGGGAAAGACTATAGAGTGGACAATATAGGTAAGTGTACTCGGAAGGGGGCCCGTGTTTCCCAATGTTGTATGTTAAATGGAACTAAGTGCCACGTAGAACTAAGTGCCACGTCATGGGTGACGGGGGCCACCTCTAGAGTCTACGGGGGCCACCTCTAGAGTCCATTACATGATTTTATGATTACATGATATATACTTGAGATCAATGGAACTAAGTGCCACGTAGAACTAAGTGCCACGTCATGGATGACGGGGGCCACCTCTAGAGTCTACGGGGGCCACCTCTAGAGTCCATGATTGATCACCTGCTTGATACTTGATACCTGAGTACGCCGCCCTATGGACTCCATTACTAGGTCTAAACGCAATTGTCTTGACTGTAGCAACCATGTAGTAAAAGTATGGATGCATGTCGTGCTACCTAGATAGTAATCACACAAGACTTGAACTTAATACCTGATACATGATTATCCTGTTACCTGATTATCCTGATACATGTTTATCCTGTTGTATGATTACCTGATTACCTGATATCTGATACATGGAACTTGAACATGACACCTGTTATTGATACTTGATGACATGATACACGAGACTTGATACATGATACTTGACACTTGATACCTGTTACCTGATACTTGACAACTTGATACTTGAGACCTGACACTTGACACTAGATTTGAGACTAGATACCTGACACTTGAACTAGATGCGTATCACTTGAGATTAGATACCCTATGTGTTCACTTGTTACTTGTTTCACCACTAGTATTTTGTTATCCAGCCTATTTACTTGAGTTATCCTTCTTGTTAGCTAGTTCCTGGTTCTTCCACTACTTGTTATGTCCCTGTTACATTCTTGATTCCTGTTCCCTATACTTGTACTCGTTTTTACTATTTGTGGCCCTAGCTTGCACTAAGGGCATTTTCTCTTGTTTTTCCCTGTTCTTGTTTTATATTTATTAAGCAGACTTTGGAGACGAGCTACCCGCTGGAATTGGTGAGCAAAGGTTTTGGCCTCCAAGTGGAGGAGGACTTGATTTGAATATTTACTTCCTGCATTATTTGTTTTCTTGGACTATTATTTTCTTGCAAATTTAAGAACTTGTAACGGGCTGTTGTTCCCGAGTTTAACTTGATTCAGACTTGAAACTGCTTGGATGTTTTATTATATTTCAGTTGTTTCTGTTGCTAGTAAATTATTCATGCATGCTTGGTTTTATATATCCCTCTTGTTATATACTTGTTGTGATGCTGAGTCGATCCTACAGCTTATGAATGATGTTAAGATCATTCGCTGGGCTTCATCACGCACTCGTATTCCGTATTTTGGGAAGCGGGGCGTGACATGGACCATGTGGAGTTCTTAAAAAGGCAAATGTATGCATGTGGAAGCACTACAACAAAAAATATCTACCTTGACGTTTGGGTAGAAACGTCAGGGTAGGCCCCTAGCTCAAAATTAAAAAAAAAAAACGCAACTCTACCCCAACGTTTTATCTTAAAAACTCTGGGGTAGATCAATCTAAAATATCCCATGAACCCCATCATTTTTTCACATACCTAATTTTGTAATTTTGACTTTCCTTCTCTCTCCCGCTTACTCCCGCCTCTCCCCATTGCCATCGCTGCTCCCCACCATCCTCGTCGTCCCACCGTCACCCCTCGTTGTCCCCCTTTAACTCTCTCCCGTCACTGCTCGAATCTAGCCCCTCCCTCGTCGTCGTCCCCATTCCCTCCCCCGCCGTTGCCCCCCCCCCCCCCCATCGCCCCCTGCCGTCCCCCATCGTCGACGACTTCCGACTCACATCCCCATAGGTATAAAAATTGCTTCTTCTGTAAAGCTTTAATTAATTTGGGTAATAATATATTTTGAACTTAGGGTTGTAAAAATAGACTGCAGGGTTTTGTTGATAGATTATTGATTTTAGGGTTGTAATAATATATATTAGGGTTGTAATAGATTATTGATTTTAGGGTTGTATGAATAGAGTTAACTTTTTGAGATTTATTTGTTTTAATGTTTATTTGTTTTAGGGTTTAAAAATAGATTTTAGGGTTGTACGAATAGAGTTCATTTTGCATGTGATTATTGGAAGTGTTTAATTTTCTTCAGTAGGTAATTTGTTTTGGGGTTTGCTTTTTCGTATTATTAAAGATATAATTTGACGTGACATATATCTTTTGAGAAACCAAAATATTCTTAATGCACTTTTTCATAGGAATCTTGATGCATTATTGTTGGTTGTTCTTTTCCTTTTTTTTTGTTGAGAGAGAGAGAGAGAGAGAGAGGTGTTGGTGGGGGGGGGGGGGGGGGGGGGGGGCATTGTGTTGGGGGTCTATTGTTTAGTTCTTGTTGTAAGGCTATTAGTTTATTGTGAAGTATGTTTTGGTCCTTTAGTTGATATAAAATCATATTAATTGACATGTATAATACACATGAAATTTATCGAATTAGTTGACCTGTATAATATACATGAAAATAAATTAGGGAAGGTCTAAAAATGGACAAATTAGTTATCGAATTAGTTTTCAATTATAATAATTTTTAATTTATCAAATTTAATTTCAGATTGAGTGCTATTGTTCAAATGGACTGAGGCTGGATTAATAGGTCATGATCATTCAATGTGTATCGGGATGGTTTTAATGATTTCATTATCTTTGCCAAACGTAATTACCGTGATCCCAACTTAATTATTTATCGATAAAACTTGTTTGACCACCTCTGTAAGATTTGCATCGTATCTTATACTCCTTAGTGTTTATGTCTGCTATAATTTCATTGGATGAACTTAATATGTCTGTGAACCATTTCTTTACATATTTTTGACACTAAGTTTCCTAATTATCTTCCAAATTTTATATATGCATCAAATGTGAGATTTAAAGTTACTTAAATTTTCAGTCTTAATATTATTTGTCTTAAATTTTTTTAAATTTTATCTTAATATGATGCTAATTTTCTTTTTATAGGTATAAGATGCCACGAACGAATGATCATACTATATATTCATTTGACTTCTTAATGGGATTTCTTTTATCAGGGTGTTCTTATACTATATATATTCCAATAACTTTTCTGCATGCTCCACTTTCTATCATGTTACTAGATCAATTATTAGCTTTAATTCTACATTATTATTTTACTTTTGTTAGGGAAACTGATGTTGCATATGGAGAATACAACTATAAATAGTTACAATGTTACTGCTATTTTGGATGTACATATTGAAGTTCTATATTTGTTATGGTGTATTAATTATAAAAAGTGACAATTGATCACTAGATATTATGATAATGTATGCAGTAAAATATCATTGGCCACTAGATAAACAATTGAAACGGCTGTGAATGAATAAGTTGTCGGAGAATAAGTATGTTTTTTTTCATTAATTATATAAAATACTGCGGGCTCACATCCCTAAGTGACCATAGATCACCTGCAAAATTTACTCAGGCATATTCGAACGAACGAAAAAACATATAAGAACATGAGAAAGAGTACATAATGCAAAATCATATAAGAACATAAGAAAGAGTATAGTAATGTCGGTTTTAAGAAAAAAACAACTGAATGAAAATTTCATTGAACATCATCCCACATTACTCATCTTTTCTATCCATATCAATCAGCTCCTGATGGAAATAGGCATTACACAGGACTGTAAAAATCAAGTAAAAAAATTAAGCACCATTAGGTAATTCCATTAGGTATCATTAGAGAACCATCCACACTATCGAACAAAGATCAACAAAAACATCATTATGGTTTTACATGTATTTGATAAAACTACTGAATAAAATATTTGCAAAAATAGTACACTTAATAAATGTGCTTTAAGGATTAGCCCTAAAATATTTTGATTATTTTGTTTAGGAATTTGTTGTGTAAGGAGAGGATTTCACTATTCGATATTAGCCGGTAAACTGAACCCTGAAAAGTATGGTAGTGAAAGTATAGGTGTCTAAAGCATTGGAAAATATGTGGTTCAGCCGATCATGCAACATGCTTGGTAGAAAGTAGGGAACTGCAGGCTCATTTTGGAAGAGGTTGCAGTTCAGTACTGCGAGTGGTTTATCTTCGAAATTAGTTTTAAAAAGTGGCCTATTTCTTGAAAAAAATCCAGTTTTGGACTGTTCCCTTTGTAGGAATTTTAATTTTTTTTAATGAGTAAAATTGAGGCTGAAATGGTACTCTTAAAAGAAAATGAGCAGTAATAGGTTCAGTTTAACCAACCTAATCATCCACTCTGAATCAGTTTAGGTCTTATTATGTCATGCAAATTTGGTCTTAAATATTCGAGAATTGAATCAGATATTGTTTGATAACTTGTGGAAAATTGTATTCGTTGATGCTTGCTATAACTCACTGTGATACTTAACAGCAAGAAAAAGAGTACCGTAGTAGAATAACACAGGATTATTGTACTATTACTACTCTGAAGTCAGCCTACTTTTCTTTTTCTTTCGTATGCTAGAAAATATATTACCCCACATGAAATACAGAAGGTCGATAAGGCTCTTTTGTAATTTGTAAAATAAAGGTTATTTAGATTACTTGATTGCAAAAATATATTACTTTTTCTTTATAAGATGCAATTTATTCAAGAAAATGCAATGCATTTAATGATAGTCTTCCCTGTTTTGGCCATTGATTTGATAAAATCAAAAATACCTTGCCTAGCAATTCCTTCCCTGATGTAAAACCAACCCTAAAATAGAGAATTTCCAAGAATCTTAATGGATTAATTTTACCAACATGAAAGTGCGGATCTAGTTTGGAAATTTTAACAGTTAACAAGTTCGATGGGTTTTCAAGAATTGAATCAAATGCAACAGTCCCAATTAATAATTCAACCTTATAATCAATAAGTAAATCCCTACGTGCTTTAGCAAGTAATAAGTTCAATACCGATTCGTACTCTACTCTAGCATGTAGAACACCCAATCTCAGTTATTTTGTGGACTACAGGAAAGCTAGATAATATACTAGATAATAGGGCAGTAAAACACAAATATTTAATAAGGGAAAGATTATACCAAATGTGAAGAAAACCAGCGTAGATGTAGGAGTGGACAGTACCCAAGAACACAGCAACGCAGCAACAATAGAAGGGCGGCAGCAACAACAGCAAGGGCTGGTAGATCTGGCCGACGGGGAGGTGCGACGGCACCGGCGGAGGCGTACGGGAGCGCTGGTGGTCGGGGGATTCGGAGATGAATCTACCACGACCGGTGCAGTTAGGGGCAGAGTGGTTGCAGTGTTGGTCGAGGCTAGGGTTCGAGGTCGAGAATGGAGGAAGGAGGCAAGGGCGGTGGGATGTGGGTTGTGGTGATGGGTCGCCAAGGAAAGTAAGGCGGCGGCGCTGGGAGAGTGGGGGCGGTAGTCGAGCGGTGTTGGAGGGGTGGTGACGTCGGGTGCGGGAGGGCAGTGAGGGTGAAGGATCTGATGGGGAATGTGGGGTTTGAGCGGGATGGGAGGAAGAAGAAGGAGAGAGGATTAAGTGGCGGCTGGAGTTATAGAGTAGGTTTTGGATTTTGGGGGATTTGGTTAATTAGGGTTAGAGATTTGTAATTGAGGAATTTTTTAATTGGGGTAGATTTTAGAGTTTATCACAACCCTAAAATTTGATTAGGATTTATCACAAACCCTAATATAGATCTCAGTTGTATCACACAAAGGAGAGAGGGGAAGAGCAAAACTCAACACAAAATTTTTGTAATCAATAATGACATCTCTTCTCATTCATCTCAAGGCCTTTAAATAGGCTCAAAAATACATCTTGATACACATCTCCAAAATATTCTCAAAATCTAAAAAAATACAAAAAGATTACATATGGCTATAATTGCCAGAAACAAAAATGGTAATGAAATAAAAATCATAAACTAAATAAAGCAGCTGATGAAGACGACGCCTGCGCTGATAGAAATGCCCAAATCGTTTTGAACCGATGTCCTCATCATTCTCCCAGGGTGGGAGAGGGCTCGACCCAGTCGAGTCAAAACCAGTCCTCCTGTCATAGTGCTCCAAGAGGTCTGGATCCAAGCGCTGGAGCTCTCGACGATCTATCCAAGTGTTCTCCGACTCCGGCTTGTTTTTCCTACTTACCAAATATCTATGAATACCACCATCTCTAGTAGATATTAGCTGATCATCTAAAATATTATCCAACTCTTCTATCGATGGGTAAAAAGTATCTAGTAGTGGGGGTAATGGGGAAATCTCACCATTAGGCTGTAGGGTAGGCTCATCTATAAGAGAATTTCTAGGGTTAAATTCTGGGCCTTCATAGGGTACTAGATCCTCAATATTGAAAGTTTTACTGATGCCAAAGCCTTCGGGGAGGTCAACAATATATGCATTATCATTGATTTAATGAAGAATTTTAAATGGACCTGCAGCACGTGCATTCAATTTCTTAACGGATCCCGCTGGGAACCATTCCGGACGAATCTGAACCATCACTTCATCACCCACATTAAAAGTTTTAAACTTCCTTCTCATATCAGCTCTTAACTTGTAGTTAAAATTATTTTCATTAATTTTCTTGAAAATTTCTCTATGTAAGTCATGAATGCGGGATGCAGATGCAGATGCAGACTCGGAGACTCGGTGATGTTCTAACATGGGGGCAAGATCTATAGGCTGCCTAGGACGATAACCGTGTACAACTTCGTGTGGACTCATTCCAGTGGTTCTATTCCTGGATGTGTTATAAGCAAATTCAACAACCGTTAATTTTAAATCCCATGTTCCCAAGTTCTCTCCCACAAGAGTACGTAAGAGATTGCCAAGACTCCGATTGACAACCTCAGTCTGTCCATCTGTCTGTGGGTGGAACGCAGACGAAAACTTTAATTTTGTACCTACTTGTGCCATAGGGTCTTCCAAAAATAACTCGTGAATTTCACATCCCTATCAGACACAATGGTTTTTGGCAACCCATGTAGCTTCACAATATTATCAAAGAAGATCTGAACCACGCGGGATGCATCAAAAGTTTTCGAGCACGGGAGGAAGTGAGCCATTTTAGAAAAATGGTCCACAACGATAAGAATGGAGTCATGTTTCTTTTGTGTTTTCGGTAAGCCTAACACGAAATCTATACTCACGTCTTTCCAAGGGCAGCTGGGAACAGGTAAAAGAGTATACAGGCCTGTGTTCTGTTTTTGTTGCTTGGCAAGTTGATAGGTGTGACATCTGTTAACAAGTCTCACAACGTCTCTCTTTAGCTTCGGCCAGTAAAACCTATGTTCCACAGCATCAATGGTCTTGCTATGCCCGAAATGTCCAGTAAGGCCACCAGCGTGCAATTCCCAAACAAGATACTCTCGTAAAGATGTACTAGGAATGCACATTTTGGAGCGATAGAAGAGATAATCATCTTTCAAGAAATAATCATCTATCACTCGAGTTATGCCATCCTTCAAAGAAGTGTAGATCTCGTGAAAATCTGGGCAGGTGGCATACTCATCTCTCAATCTCTCAAAACCAATAATTTTGGTGCGCAGTGTAGATAAGATCATGTGACAACGACTTAGCGCATCCGCGGCCTTATTATCAATCCCTTTTGTATGCCTAATGGTATATGAATATTCTTGTAGGAACTCTACCCATCTAGCATGCCTCGGATTCAACTTTTGTTGAGAATTAAGGAATCTTAAGGCCTCATGGTATGAGAAGAAAACGAATTATTGCTGCAGAAGATAATGTCGACAATAGCGAAGTGACTGAATGACCGCGTAGAACTCCTTGTCATAGGTGGAGTATTTTTATTTTGCTTCATTCAGCTTTTCACTGAAATAAGCAACAGGGTGACTCTCTTGACTGAGGACTCCACCTATACCAATACCAGAAGCATCACATGTTACTTCGAAGACTTTAGTGAAATCAGGCAACCTCATGACAGGTGTCTGAGTCATTCTCTTCTTGATTTCTTCGAAGGCTTTCATGGCTTCTTTCGACCAGACAAACTCACCTTTCTTTAAACAGTCGGTTATCGGAGCCATGATTGTGCTAAATCCTTGCACAAACCGACGATAAAAGGTGGCAAGGCCTTGGAAACTCTGCACATCACGAATATTGCGGGGCTCAGGCCACTCTGTAATAGCTCGTATCTTTTCTGGGTCAGCAGATACTCCTCTGGCAAACACAATAAATCCCAGAAAGATAGTCTGATCGGAGAGGAAGGTACATTTGGTAGGATTAGCATAAAGCTATTCCTTCCTCAAAACATCGCAGACCTATCTCAAATGGTCAAGATGTTGCCCAACGGATCGGCTGTAAATGAGAATATCATCAAAGTACACCATAAGGAACTTGCCTATAAAGGGACGGAGTACTTGCATCATGATTCTCATAAACGTGCTCGGGGCATTTGTCATTCCAAATGACATGACCATCCACTCGTACAGGCCATCCTTCATCTTGAAGGCGGTCTTCCACTCATCACCAGGACGAACACGTATTTGGTGGTAGCCACTTTTAAGATCAATCTTGGAAAATATTGTGGCACCAGACATCATGTCCAACATGTCATCCAAACGAGGAATGGGAAAACGGTATTTCACCGTGATCTTGTTTATGGCACGGCTGTCCACACACATACGCCATGTTCCATCTTTTTTTGGCGTCAAAAGAGCAGGAACAGTGCAAGGGCTGAAGCTTTCTCTGATGAAACCCTTTGCCAATAACTCATCAACTTGCCTTTTCAGCTCAGCATGCTCTGTCGGATTCATCCGATAATGTGGCAAGTTAGGAAGACTCGGTCCCAATACCAGATTAATAGCGTGTTGGATGTCACGCAATGGGGGCAACTGGTTGGGGAGGTCAGCAGGAAACACATCTGCAAATTCCTGTAGGACAGGAGTAACTTGGGGCGGGATGAGTGATTTAGGATCTTTAGGGACTTCTCTCGCTGTGAGTAAAAGAATGGTAGCCCCTTTGTCAATTTCTTTCGTAAGTTCCTTTTCACCCATATACGTTACTTCCTTGCCCTTTCTCGAGGGAGGCGGTGTTGTTTCAGTCGGACTAGTTCATGGTCTCACGGGTATGAGCTTTATTTTTAGTCCATCGTGCTAGAACACACATTGGTTGGATCGACCATATATGGTCACATCGTGATCGTATAACCAAGGTCTCCTTAAAATGACTTGACCCACATCCATTTTGAGCACATCATACCAAATTTCCTCTTTGTAAGCTTTGAAATCCACAGGGACTAAGCATCGATGTGTTACTTGGAATGTTGTTGCATCAATCCAAGATACTTTGTATGGGCATGGATGGGGTTCAGCCTTAAGTCCGGTCTTCGCTAAGACCACAGAAGAGACAGCGTTGACGCAGCGCCCACTGTCAACAATCACCTTGCAGTTTTGCCACCTATACTCGTAAAGGTGTCGAATATAGTAGTGCGCTTCCAATCATCTTCTTCTTTTGGTTGGGACAAAGCACATCTGACTACATTCAAGTGAGGTGACTAGATAGACCGAATACAGTGGAGATACTGGTCATCCTCTTCTTCACCGAAATCATCGCCCTCAATAGGCTCATAAGAAAACTCATTGTCAGAGTCGCCAGCAATGACATCGATACCCTCTACTATATTGATCCTACTGGGACTGGGAGCTAGCAACATGACCATATCCCTTACATTTATAGCACTTAGTGAGAGGGTCAATCTTACTGTAATCTCTTTCGGTGTTCTTACCATTATGTTCATCTCTATGTGAATTGAAATTTGAATTAGGTTTGCTAGGGTAAGATTTGCTGGGGTGCTGAGAGGGAGGCTTAGGTCTAGGTGGGTCAGTAGAGGTCATTCTAGAGGAATGATCTCTCGAGTCGCTGGACCTAGAATGTGAACTAGCTTTAAGGGAATCCATATCGAGGACTAGGGCGTAGGCTGCCGCTATGGAGTCCACATTTCTATAGATTAGCTCGTTCCTAAGATCAGCTCGTAGTCCAGCTCTGAACCTAGAGAGAGTTTGTTCTTCACTCTCTTTACCGAACGCATTGCACCGAATAAGGAAGTCATCAAATTTATCAACATATTCTTGTGTGGATTTACTTCCTTGATACAGTAGGTTTCACGAATCTAGCAATCGGGTATGGAACGATAACGGTACATATCTCTCAGTGAGCTTCTCTTTCATGGCCTCCCAAGTGGCTATGGGTGCCAGGCCTCGGCCTCTGCGGGCATGCCTCACAACAAGACCGGTCAACCGTACCAAACATTCCTTGTACTATGAGCGGTCGAGGGGCGTAGTTGGGGGGTGCGGTCGACCGCAACCTGGGATAGTCGACCGCAACTATGCCTGCACCTTGGTGCTGCTGTTTTCCCTTCTACTCACTTTGATGCTTCGACCTCCGTGCTTCATCTTACCTTCTTCTAATCTGAACAACGAATATTCAAGACACAATCCTAACACTCCCATCAATGACTATATATTCCCCAACACCCTTGATATCGTGGTATGTGCCGTTCAATATGATCAAGAAGAAGAAGAAGAAGAGGAAAGAGTGTTCATATTATTGCAAATAGTTGGTGCACAAGAAGACCATCCAGCAATGATGTCAGTTGTTGTTGCACTAAGCAAAGGAATGCGAGGTATTGAAAATTATGTGAGTTATAATATGGGTTTAAGGAGGGAGACAGATATGCATGTCCATGCTGGTAGACATGTACAATCTGGGTTTCCTCAACGAGCAGGGAGGAGTGTTAATTCTGCATGTTCTTGGATGCAAAATTAGCAGTTTCCCCTACATATATCCCATGCACCACCACCAGTCATGCACATCAACATGAGCTGGCAAAGGTATCCCTCTGAGACATGGGGGGTTGGAGAAATACTGGGTGCAAAACTAGCAGTTCCCCCTAAATATATCCCATGCACCACCACCAGTCATGCACATCAACATGAGCAGGCAGAGGTATCACTCTAAGGCATGAGGGTTGGAGAAGTGCTGAGTGTCACATTGTATTCATGCTACTTTTCAAACTTCTTGACATGCACCCTTTAGTCATGCGATATATATCATGACTAATAGGAATGCATGTCAAGAAGTTGTGACGTAATTTAAATACTATGTGACACCCACAACTCCTCCATATCACCATGTATTGGAGTATGACTACATGTTCTAGGGTGTGAAACAATGGTCGTGGTCTCATGTAATTGTTATGTAAATTTTTTTTATTTTAGAGTGTAGTATTGTGAGATTAAAGTAATGTGTTCAAGCAATGTGGGTTTGGATGTAGTGGTTATTGTAATGTAATGTTATTTCAATATACTGGGCTTATTGTAATTAAGATTATTGTTTCATATTGTAGGATTTTTTTATAGTGTAGCAAGTACCTCTTTCTGTGCCTCTTTTATTTAACCCTGTAACTCTCCCTCTGCCTCTCACTCTTCCTCCACCAGCTACCCCACTCTGTCTAACTCTCTCTGATGATTGCACATTTCTTTCTCTTACAAGTCCTAGTCTGGACCCTCTCCTATATGATTAGAATTTGAAACCAGCAAGATAAATGAGTGTAAATTAGGTATTTTACCTCTACAGATTCCATGTGGATGACTAACTTGGCAAACTAACATTAGAAGCACTTTTTCCCACTCCTTCAACACTTGGTTAATTGGTGCTTTGCAAGGCTTTGTTGTGATTACTTTCATAACATCTTGAATTTGCATCTTAAATGATTTTGCCACTCTCTGAGGGTCCTGATTGTGCCACTCTTTATTCCATATTATAAATGATTTTGCATATCAAAAAGCCCGAAAGATAATATTTAAATAAAAATATATTAATTTAACAAAAGGCTTCCAAAAAAAATTATCTAAAGAATAAAGGGCTCCTCACATACCAAAAGGCCTAAAATAGGTCTCGTCACATACCAAAAAACCCAAAATTGATTACAAAAATATAATAAATGATTTTGCATCTAAAAAAGCCCGAAAGATAATATTTAAATAAAAATATATTAATTTTAACAAAATATTATTATAAACTTTTAAAAGGCCTCATTTGGGAGTTCGCTTTAGGCCTCAATAAGTGTTGGGCCAGCCCTATCTTAATTTCTGAATACAACCTTCTGAAACTAGAACCTTCATGTTTGATCTGTATCTCATCCATTTGTCTTAATCATTGAATTCATCCTCCTGAAACAAGAACCTTCAACATTGATCCGTATCTCATCTATTTGTCTCAAATCTTTAAATTCCTCCTGAAACACGAATTCTCCACAGTCGAAAGTATTGAGGAATCTAAGGCAAAAATAAGGCAATGCAAGAGGTTTGTGCTTTGAATGAATACAAGAAACAAGACTAAAAGCTATGAAGCATAGATACGGGTACAGGGTGCGGATATGACACAACGCGGGTACGGGAAAATGCGATTTTACAAAAAAGTAGGATACAGGTACATTGGTGGATACGTTAAATATAATATATATTATCTATATAATAAAACACAAAGAAAGCTATCAAGTGGCTCACCTTCAATCCCCCCAAAATCAAAGACCCAGATCTAACCTCACAAAACAAATTTTTCCTCCCAAAATTTCAAACCTCAAAACCAAAATTTCCCCCCCAAACTAAAAAAACTCATTACTTTACTACTGTCTCTCTCTTATCTTTTCACTTTTTCATATTTCTCTTTTTTTCTCTCTCCCTACCTCTCTATCCCATTCTTTTATTATTTACTTAGAAATTTAGATTTTAAGATTTCAGGTTTGTAAATTTTCAGAATTTTTATATTTTTTTATTGCACATGTTATATTGAAAATAGCAAATATATCTCTTCAAATGTTAAATTTCATCATTTTCCACACATAAAGTTCTAAGAAGTCAGATTTACACCCCATTTATAATTATTTTTCAACATATACTAATGGAAACATAGACTTTTACAACTAATTATTGTCATACTATTCAAACTTGAGTTGCATGTTTTACTGTTTACAGGGCTTTTCGTGTTTTGTATATCGTTCCGAAGACATGCCGTAGGCACGTGCCCACGGGCAAATCTAGTATTATATATATAATTAAATATTTATTTATTTTATTTAAAATGCATATATTTGAACTATTTCATAGAATTATAAGAATACATTATAATTATGAGCATTTTTAGAGGAAAAAAATGATAATTTAACTATCAAAACATTGTGTATACTTATTTTGTGTTTGAGCATAACATAAAACATCAAGTTTTTAAAATTACGCTAGGGACCTAAACATTTATCTACAATTAACTTTGTCCAAAAGTTACAAAAATGTATTAAAAAAAAGAATACTCCATGGGTACGCACCCGGGAGTACCCAAGGAGTATCGGCACCCGATACACACCCGACACGGGTGCGTGAAGCGTTTGGAAGTACCCGTTCTTCCTAGCCTAAACGTCACAACAATTTCAGTGCAGCCGAAAATCCAATCACTACAAAAGACAACCAGAACCCCGGCGTTTATAAACACCGGGGTTGAATCCCACGGCGCTTTGTAAAGCGCCACCACAAATGCTACCTTTTCCCCTGCCGGTGTATGTTCTGTGATACCCCGGTGCTTACCAAGCGCCGGGCTTTCTGTTCGCAAACCCCGGCGTTCGCAACCTTTTTCCCGGTGATTATAATAAGCAGGGTTATCTTTATTATTTTTTTAATTTTTTTACCGTTAAATATACCCCAGCATTTGGAAACAGAAAGCGAACGCTGGCGGTGGCTGGGGGCGAGATCGAACGGTGGCAGGGGCGGCGAGATCGAACGGCGGCGGGGGCGGCGATATGGAACGGCAGCGAAATTCAAAATAGAAAGAGAAACAAATTGGAGAGATAAGGAAATTGGGTTTTGAAGAGATAGGGTTTTGGCGCGAAAGGGAAAAAGAAAGAGGGAAAGTGGAGACTTTAGGGCGGGGGAGGGGAAATAATAGGGTTTTCGCCCATCATTGCCTAGCGTTTTAAAACGCCGGGCTATTGGACACACCCCAGCATTTTTTTAAAAACGCCGGGGTTTCTTCGCAATCCCACTGGCGCTATTATAAAGCGCCAGGGTTGAACCGCCGGGTTTACCTATATGTTTTGTAGTGTACACACAACCAAATATGACTGACAAAATGACAAACAACAGATGTGTGGAAAACAAACTCTAGATGACAAAAGCATACAAGTACGAAGGAATAAAAGATAAAAGATGATTTTTCTATTATTTTTAAATTGACAAAACAGTAGTGTAGTGAGCTAAAAACAGTCTGCAATACATCACACTACAACACATGATGGATTTACCGGCATATATTTCTCGGCGTTTTACCATTCGCGCCGGGGTAGGAAGAGACCAGGAAGGGGGCGTCAGATTGGATGGCTATACGCCGGCGGCCTCTATAAAACGCCGGGGAATTGTGATATTCACCGGCGTTTTGTTTTAAAACGCCGGTGAAGGGTAATATTCACCGGCGTTTTAATAAAACACGCCGGCGAATATACAGATAAATGTAACCAAAAATCTTCTCCCACTCACCGGCGTTTGTTTTTTAAAACGCCGGTGAATTAACTGGGATAAATCCCCGCGAACCCTAACATTTTGCTCGCTTTTTTCCCAAACCCAAATTTTTGCGCCGCCTTCGTTTTCCCTCCTTCCCTTCGTCGATTTTCGAGATCCGATCAAAACTCCCTCCTTCCCTCGTCTTCCCTCTCTCTCTCTCACCCCCCCAAAATGCCCGATCCGAGTTCCCTTCGAAAGTCGCCATCTCCGACGGCCCCACTGTCACCGTCTCCATAGCCTCCGTCGTCGCCCCAGTCCCAGTCCCCCCCCCCACCGTCATCTCCGACAGCCATCTCCGTCATCTTCGAAAAGTCGCCATCTCCGACAGCCCCAGTCCCCCCCACCGTCAACAACTCCTCCGACATTGAGTGGTATAATGCTTTATTCTTCCCGTTTTTTTTTCGATGCTTGGGATTTCATGAGAACATCTTCATGATGGAAGAGTTCTTCATTTATTTTTCATCCGTTATTGTTTACAAAATATGTTGGACATACTGTGTTTGTGATATTGTGAACTAGAACGTGAAGGTCTTTTTGATTGCATAATGATGTTTGATGCCTCGGGAGATGAGATCTTCGCTGTGGAATTAAGTGGGTTTACTAGATTGACGTGTTATCGTGTGAAACTTCATTTAATGGTTCCAATTCTGTGTTAGATATGTCCTTTGGTCCATGGTTTAGGTGTTTTGACATTTGGTGAGGATTTGACATTGCCTCTGGCTCTCAATTGCGGGCATTTGGAAGAATGGGTAGCTTTTTTTATTGTTTTGTTTTGTTTTTTTGATAAGGAATAGTTTGTAGACTATATTTTAGATGCTTGAGATGTCATGCAAGTATGGAGTAAACTTAGGAAGTTAAATAAGAAATTTCCATTTTTTAGTTGTTGTCCATCATTGAGTAAACTGTTTGCTTGATAAATGATAATATAGGAGAATACAATTTGTTTGTGGTATTTAGGGATGGGTGTTTTATGAGAGAATGGGTAAATGTAAATCTGGAGTTGGTGATTTGGGATGATGGATACCTTTTGACATTGTTATTTGATAGTTCACATTTTTACTTGTGTAAGGTTCTGCTCTATGATTAAGATATTTGAGATATTTTGAACTGCAAGCAAATAATCGTAAGGTTTACACGCTATAATATTGAAGTACATATGGAGATCCTTTTTAAATTTATGGACTGGAAGATGTCATGTCTAGATTGGTACAACAAATATCTTATACAAGTTTCATCTATTACTGAAAATTGTTTGATAAGCTTTCATTCCCAGTTGAGCCACTTTAATTAAGGTTAAATGAGAACAAATGTAGATGAGGTATAGAGATTATTATTATTATTATTATTATTTTGGGATAAGTAACTGATTATTAGTAGCCATGAACAGAATAGTTCATGAGTCATCAGATCTTCTTGTTATCGTATTTACAGCACAATGCCCTCGTTATTCGCCCTATTCCTCTCAACAGCAAATACCCTTTACCATCATCATCTCCTTGAACGGAAAGCCAAATACATGGGAGACTATAGTCGAATCGATATTACACTCGAACACAAGGTGTGCGATAAAATGCCACTAAGGTGGTTGAGATAATTTCCACAAAGGTAGTTTAGGGTTATGTGAATAGAGTAGATTGTATTAAGATTTAATTGTTTTTTATACATTTTTTGGACTGAGATTTCTTTATTTTACAGTTAATTGTTATATCGTTTATTTAATTGCAGCTAGGGATGGTTTTAAAAAAGGTGAAATTAAATATAAAAAATGCCTTTTAAATCTAATACTATTTAAAATATCAAATTTTAATTTCAGATTGTGTGCTATTGTTATAATGGATAGAAGTTGGATTAGTAAACCACGATTATCCAAGTAGTACCGGGATGGTATTAAAGATTTTATTATCTTTGCCAAACGACATTCCCGTGATCCCAACCTAATTCTTTGTCCATGCCTCCGGTGTACAAATTGTAATTTGAGGACATGTGACGTAGTACCTACACATTTGGTTGTCAACGGTTTTCTTCAAGGGTACACACGGTGGTTTTGTTATGGAGAGGATCATACGTCAGCTCCTGTTTGTCCGGCTGTATTAGAAAATGAAGATGAGCCCTTAGTGAACGAAGACTAAAGTGTTCTCGATGAGATGCATGCTTTGGTGCAAGACGCCTTGGGGATTCATAATGTTTCTTTCCACACCAATAATCCAACAACCCAAGTTCACAATGAGTCAACAGAAACATCACACATTGGTGGTGTGGTGGACGAGGAAATGCCTGACCTCGCCCCTGAAAATAATAAACAGCAAGAATCCTTCGCTAAGTTGCTTGAAGATGCTAGTACTCCGCTGTACCGTGATTGCACCAAATTCTCTAAATTCTCATTCATTGTCAGACTATTTCAGATTAAATGTTTAAACAGGTGGTCTGCTAAGTCCTTCACTATGCTACTTGATCTGTTGAATGAAGCATTTCCAGAAATCTGTATTCCAAACTCCGCCTATAAAATCAAAAAATTCCTAAATTCTTTCGATCTAGGGTATGAGAAGATAGCATCATGTCCAAATGACTATATGCTTTTCACGAGAGGTAAGGAAAGTCTGGAGAATTGTGAAGTCTGTGGTTCTTCGAAAATGGGGTTAATTGTCATCTAAGCATGCTGTATACCAAAATGGGGTTGGTCATAGAATCCATGAAAGACACGTATTAGTGTTTGTGAGATAATTTGTCATCCTGGATCTAAAATCTTCAGAATTCCCAAATCTGTCAAGAATTGGTCTGAACAAACCTTGTGCAGGTTTCTTTTGGAGCCAGAAACATCATTGGCAAAGTTGGGATGGAGAATAGACAAACATGCTTAGATACTAGAAATTTTCATTTGTTTTGCTGTTTTAGATACTGGATATTCCATCATTGTCATCTAAGCATGCTATTTACCAAAATGGGTTAATTGTCATCTAAGCATGTTGTATACCAAAATGGGGTTGGTCATAGAATCCATGAAAGACACGTATTAGTGTTTGTGAGATAATTTTTCATCCTGGATCTAAAATCTTCAGAATTCTCAAATCTGTCAAGAATTGGTCTGAACAAACCTTGTGCAGGTTTCTTTTGGAGCCAGAAACATCATTGGCAAAGTTGGGATGAAGAATAGACAAACATGCTTAGATACTGGAAATTTTCATTTGTTTTACTGTTTTAGATACTGGATATTCCATCATTGTCATCTAAGCATGCTATTTACCAAAATGGGTTAATTGCCATCTAAGCATGCTGTATACCAAAATGGGGTTGGTCATAGAATCCATGAAAGACACGTATTAGTGTTTGTGAGATAATTTGTCATCCTGGATCTAAAATCTTCAGAATTCTCAAATCTGTCAAGAATTGGTCTGAACAAACCTTGTGCAGGTTTCTTTTGGAGCCAGAAACATCATTGGCAAAGTTGGGATGAAGAATAGACAAACTTGCTTAGATACTGGAAATTTTTATTTGTTTTACTGTTTTAGATACTGGATATTCCATCATTGTCATCTAAGCATGCTATTTACCAAAATGGGTTAATTGTCATCTAAACATGTTGTATACCAAAATGGGGTTGGTCATAGAATCCATGAAAGACACGTATTAGTGTTTGTGAGTCTGCAGTGGGGTGCAGCTATAAATTTTATTTTGGTTGCCAATATTCAATTCTTTTTCAACTTGTTCTCAGTAGGTAATTAGACTAAAGCATGTTTTCAAATTGATGGGATGCACTTATTGACATAGCGAGTTATTTCGGAGGATGGAGAATCTTCTACTTGTTTTGTTGTTTCAACTTTCAAGCTGGCCTAATCACTTTGTTTGACATTACCGATCTGTGTTGCATTTGTACATCGTTCCTCTAAATTTTATGTTCAAAGCTGTCGGTTTTTTGTTGTTGCATGTACTGCACACAATTTGTATGCTGTTTCTATAGAGTGAGGTTGTCCGGTACCACTTGAAGTCAAAAAATGCCATTTTGAGAATCTGAAAACCCTACTTTTTAGTTGTTTAGTGGCTGTCGTCTATGTTCTTAATTGGGTTGTGATTAGAAAGAGAGGGCTCGAGTAACCCATATAGAGACATCTCGTTTATTATTGTTATTATTATTGTTGTTGTTGTCGCTCTTGCTGTTGTTGCTGCTGTCTCTTTGTTTGCGTGTGTTGAAGAGAAAGAAGGGATGAGAGAGAGATGAGGAAAATGCTGCTATGTGAGCCTGGTGTATCCTCATTCTCTACCATTCCTCTTCCTGTTTCCATTTCTGGCTTCTATATTTGGTTTCCTTCCACGATGACAGTTCCTTAAAACTACACTTGATATGAGCCCCTTCTTATTTTTCTTCATTAAAAATGGGAGTATTAGTGATCCAACAAACATGTATCCTCATACTTCCAAATGGCATTTTCTTTAGAAAGTTGGTCTCCAAATAATCGATGTATGACTAGAATCTCCAACTAGTGATTTATGCAATATATTTATTTTTGAGCATATTGATCTATGAAATATTTGTCATCCTGGATCTAAAATCTTCAGAATTCCCAAATCTATCAAGAATTGGTTTGAACAAACCTTGTGCAGGTTTCTTTTGGAGCTAGAAACTGTTGGAACTGAGATGAATCCCAGGACTACGGATTGGTGTGCGTATCGATCGTTAAAGATAAACAGATTGCTTAATTGTGATCTAACCCTATACAGCGGAAACTAGGGTTCACAAATTATACCTGCGGTGAGAAGAAGACGACAGCGACCCCAAGATCTTCTGCACGTATTCCTTCCTCGGGTTGGACGTCGTGTGGGCGACGATCTCCCAACCTTTCTTCTCTTCTTGGCTGACCTCTCTTTCTCCCCTTTCGTGAATCACGAGTTTTGAGAAAAATCTTATATTTCAGATTGTCAATGACGGCCAGAAAAATAGAGGATATATATAAGGCTACGGCAGGGACCATGAGGAGAAATTAGGGTTAGGTCTCCTAATAGATCTGGGTATCCCGTGTTCAGCCCGAACACACAACCCAGGCCCATTAACAATAGCTCGGTCCACTAAGGAGCTATTGTTGCACTACCTTCCTAATCCCAAATTATATTTATGGGCTCCTTTTATTATATGCTCGTTCAACTCCCCATGTTAAGATATCGAATGTCCGTCGATCAAATTAAGTTACTAACAACTACATTGATCAACATCTTTTATCCTTAAGTAGTACCACTCAACTTTATTTGTCATGTCGGATGTAATCCACCTGCAGGGTTTACATGACAATCCTTATGAGCTCCTTAAGGGGACATCATCAACCCGACGTATCGGGACATGGATTCCTTTTACAATCAACAGCCCATCATACATACAATGCTATTACCCAATTCATAGAGGTTGTTGATCCATAATGAATCTCACTCTTTTATGAGTCAAAGTAATGCACACTGCATATACATGTCTGTTATTATATCTGGATTAAGAGCATAAGCATCCATAATAACAGAGGTGTTTGTTCTCTTTTGTAGTCAGTACAAAGAGAACAACCTCAAGTGGTCCTGTTCAATACACACAAAGTGTACTAGTGTAAACCTATAGTCAAGACAGACTAATACCAGATTACACTACAACTTTTCCAATGGATTGTCCAAGTCCGTCTAGGTTGTGAACTATTTATATATTCCATAGGGAACTGGTAATATGATCTTCTGTGTGTCACCTCACACCATATTATCAACCTTATAGAATATCAGACACTTGCATTAATATTATGTTGTGAAATCTAGATACCTAAAGTAATAGATAAAACTAGACACAAATTATAAAAACCTCGCAAGTGCACGAATCGTTTGAAGAAGCGTAGCAGCAAGCAAGGGTCGATCCCACAGAGATTGTAGATTTCAACTTACTAATCAATAAAACCTAAGAAAATACCAATCATAAAGTTTTGTTCTAAAAGTCTAAAAGAAATGACAAGATTAAAACTAAATTAAGAGGTGTCACGATTTGAGTCACGAATATCTATTTAAGTAGTTGGGTTTTGATCTCCACCAATAGTCAGTAATGCTAAGTCACCTACTACATCCATTACTCATGTTTGTTCTCTTTAAGGGCATGGTATCTACTCCTTAAAGTAATGTTTCCCTAGGCCAAGAATTAGGCATGGTATCTACTCTAATTCGTTTCTTTCATTAAGTATTTAGCATGGTATCTACTAAGTTGCACTTAAAGAAAACATAAGAACAGTGGAAACGAACAAACACTCAAGGTCTTAGAAATTGGTATCAGATCTAGATCCCTTAAGTTGATTAAACCAAGAACCCCTAAAGATTCCCTTGTTACAAGTTATGAACACGAGATACGGGTCGTCTCAATATGCTCACATAATAGATTCAGATCTACAATACACAAACTTATAATCCCAGGTTCGGATCAGTCGACTGGCTGTCACTTCAGTCGACTGCAGTCTACTGGCTGTCACTTCAATTGACTGCCCTAGGTTTCTGAACTAGTTTGATTACTATAAATCTATTTCAATACTCTCAGGTTTAATCAATAAGCAATAAAGTAGCATTTAGAAAAATATAAGCATCACATGACTATGGTTTCAATCTACCCAACTATGAAATTAGTTCCACATATTCATAATAAAAATATTAATAAACTTGTTCAAGGATTGCATTACAAAATTAGAGAGAGGAGAAAAAAATATAAAATTAATTGCAAACCCCTCTCTATCTCAAAAGAACCTAATGCTTCCCTGAAGGCCAATCAGATCGCAGCACAGTCGCCTGGTCAGATCGACAGTCGCCTGGTCAGATCGCAGCCAGTCAGATCAGAAGCTGCAGTCGCCCAGTCCCACGCGTCAGTTCAGAGCAGTCGCTTTCGCACGCGTCAAGTCGCCCTGGAGATGCGTGCCTGCTTGAAGAAACCTGCCGCACGGTCACTTCGAAGCCTCTGCCTGCGCCACGTGGATTTGAAGCCTGCCTGTGCTTCTCTTCTCTCTCTCTATTCGTATTTAATGGCCGGCTTCTTATTTTTGTTTCTGTGTATTTGGTGGCCTGTTTTTGTTCTTCGTTGTATTCGCTGGCCTCCCTCTCTTGGTCTCCAGGCTTCTCTTTTATAGGAGTAGAGTGGATGTGTACTAGGGTTAGGATGGATCATCATCTCATAGATTAGGATTTATCTGCAAACACGAAAATCAGAATTAAATATTTAAATTTAAAATTAGATAAACTTAAAATAACATATTTTTATGTTTTTGCCTTATCTAAATTCATTTAAATTTATTTATTTTTCTTTTACACTCTTATGAAACTTAAAAATCACTTTTTGCATAAAAAATCTTATTTTTTCATAAATAAATAAATAATTTAAATCTTAGAGAAACAAGACACAATATAATTGAAAACAAGCACTTTTAATGGGTTATTGAATACAAATATTTGTATAAAAATTAGACTCATCAAATACCCCCAAACTTAAGCTTTTGCTTGTCCTCAAGCAAAAAGTAGAATCATGAACAAGGGAAAAATAATAGTAAACTCAACCCATCACACCAAGAATTCTCATTATGCAAGCATCAAAATTGCAATTAAAAAATATAAACAATTGCAAATAAAGTAAAAACAAGCATACCCACTTTCTCTAGTGCAATCATTTAGTCATAATCCCTAAACCCAATCATATTTGTCATGCAATTAATTTAATTAAAGTATGCAACAAGTCCATCTGTGATTATCCCTTTTCTCTACTACAAACCGAGTAGCAAACTAGAGTTTTTTTTTTTTTTTTTTTTCATAGTCTATTCTCTAAAGTTGTCACTTGCCTTTTGACGCGAGTGCAAAACATTTGTGATGAATCCACCCGGTTACTCAACAAGTCACAAACTTTAAAGTGCTTTGTATACTCATATTTCAAGTTGCCGTTTGACGTAAAAGTAAACATTGGTGATGAATACCCCTAGTTACTAAGCAACTCAAAACATTGGAGTAGATTGACTTTATTCAATTTTTATTTATTTATTTATTTTTTTTTATTTTTTTTTTATTTTTTTTTATTACTCTATTTACTTAAACTCAATTTAGGACTAGATCAAGAGGAATAATCACCAGAAAAAGCATCACATTTGTTTTTTATGTATAATCGCATGACTCATACAATTTTGTAAGGAATTATGAAACTCAACAATCCTAAAGTAAATAAGTATTCTTACTCTTACTTTATAAGAAATTGTTTATCACAAAAAAAATATTTCAATGCTTATCTAAATGAAAAACTCAAAAGTGTAATGGTGAGATTAATTTAAATCCTTTTTAAAAAAATTTGTTTTTCTTTTCTAAAAATAAATCAAAATTTGTAAACATTCCCCCCCAAACTTAAATATCACATTGTCCTCAATGGGAAAGGAAAAAGAAAAACAAAAAGAATGCAAAAGTTCAGAAATTCTCCCCTGATTCGTCTTGAAAATTTCTGCACGCGCAGCGTTCGGTATTTTGGCGATATCTAGAGCTGTAGATGTCCAAATGGGCTGAATTGTTTTTTGCTGGAAAGCTAAGAAGATAGGCTACAACTTCTCTTTGAATCACTTTTCCAGATTTTGACCCCAACTTGCTCGAAAACAGCCATCAATGCATGTGTTCAAAATAGCTCCGCCCCGGCGACTTCAAATCTTCTGCAATCCTTCAAGATAAAATCAAAAATTAAAATAAAATAAACTAAAAAATAAATCAAGTCTAAATGCAATAAAAGAAATAAAGAAATTATAAAAAAAAATAAAAATGAGGAGACAGTGTAAGTACTCCCCTGAAAAATTGGGTTGCCTCCCAATAAGCGCTGTGTTTCTTGTCTTCAGCTAGACTGGATGAGTTTGCAATGTATTGAATGGGTTGCGGCTCAAAACTCATCTCCTTATAAGGTTTTCCCCCTCTGCCCATTCACCTCGAACGTTGAGCTTCTACCAACGCTCCATGTGGGGGAAACCTGTGCAACAATTCATGGACCGTACCATCTTGACATTAGTTTATCAGCAATGGTCCATCTTAATGCACCATTGTGCTTTTGAAAGACTCCCTGCAGCCTCTCTTCTTCATTCATCCTGAATTTTGCAGCAACCGTCACAGGTAATGTCTGATTGTCCCCCAAATATTCATGTATTGGCTTCAGCTCTACGTCTGGGATCCTGGTAGTAGTCGACTTGTCCTAGACACCAGTCGACTTACCCGGGCCAGCAGTCGACTTGTCTGCAGAAACACAAGTTTGATCAGACTCAAAATTTTTAACTGCAGGTGCAAGCTTACCTGTATATGACTGTGGAGTTTCAAGGTGATGTACTGTCTCTGCAATCCTCCAGTCATAGTGTTCCTGTTCAACATGAGATAATGTTAGAGGGTGTGTAAATGTTGCTTGTAATGGATCAACACTATGTTCCTGCAATGTTTGGTCACAAATTTCCTGAACCACATCAACATTATAACATTCATGATCATCGTGGGGAATTTGTGGTGCATCAAACATTTTAAACTCAATCTCTTCCTCTAGCGTTGTCCTTGATTGGAGCTGTTCTTGTCCTCCAGGGTTGGGTATGGTTTGTGATGAGAATTCTCCTGCCTTTCTTTCACTTAACTCCGTAGCAATTTGACCAATTTGCATTTCCAATTTTTGAATGGCCTGTCCTTGTTGCTTGCTTGTTTGCTGTTGCTGTTGGAGTAGTTGAAGAATGGTGGTTTCGAAATCCAACTTATTCTTTTCTTGTGCTGGCCTATCATACCCATTTCCACCCTGGAATTGCTGCGTATGCCCTGGTGCGAATTGATTGCCTTGATGGTTTTGCCACCCTGGGTTATACGTGTTTGAAAAAAAATTGTTCTGGGGCGGGTACATTTTCTGTTCTTCGTAGTTTGTGTGCTCCTGATCTGCGAAAGAAAACATGGGACATGAATTAGTTATATGGTTAGATTGAAAACAATTTGCACAAATTTCTTTTGGTTGGTTTTTTATGCCACCCAACGTTGAATTCACAAGCATATCAATCTTTTTGTTCATGGTTTCCATTTCTAATTGCAAGTTGTTATTATGAGAAATTTCGTATACTCCCTGTTTTCTCGAGATGCCCCTCCTTGTGGAGAATTGTTGTGAGTTCTCACTGAGTTCTTCAAATAGATCTATGGCCTCCTCAGCACTCTTCCTCATCAACATTCCATTGCATGCTGAATCAACAATTGCTTTGTTAGTGTAATTTAAACCCTCATAAAATGATTGTACCTGATCATCCTTAGGTATGTTGTGCATAGGACACTTGAGAAGCTTATTTTTGAAGTCCTTCCATGCCTCGAAAAACAAATCATCATCCTTTTGTTGGAAGAGTAGAATCTCCCTTTTTAGTTGTCTGGTTTTCTGGGCTGGAAAGAACTCTTTCAAGAATTTTGTCGCCAATTGCTCCCATGAATTAATTGATCCTGGTTCCAAAGAATTATACCACAACTTAGCATTAAGTTTTAAAGAAAAAGGAAACAAGATTAACCTGATTTGTTCAGAGGTAAGCCCTTGGATGCTTTGTGTCCTGCAAAGATCAAAGAAGTCTTGTAGATGTAAGTGCGGATCTTCATCTAGTCTACCATTGAAGTGGGGAACCATGCTGAGTAATTGAGGTGATAGATGCATATTTCCTGTGACTTTGGGTTGAAAAGCTATGCAAGACGGTTGCTCAATATTCTGTGGAATGAATTTGTCTTGCATTGGTACTCGATTCAATACATTCTCACCCATTGTTGCTTTTTGAAAAAAAAATCCTCTGGACAGTCGACTGATCCTTGGGACAGTCGACTGGTCTGCCTGTGCCGAATGTAACCTGAAAGAAAATGTTAGAAAAGAAAAAGAAGAAATAAAATAAAATAAAAAGAAAATTTTTTTTTACTGATTTGTAAGTTAAAATACTAGACAATCCCCGGCAACGGCGCCAAAAACTTGTTGTGAAATCTAGATACCTAAAGTAATAGATAAAACTAGACACAAATTATAAAAACCTCGCAAGTGCACGAATCGTTTGAAGAAGCGTAGCAGCAAGCAAGGGTCGATCCCACAGAGATTGTAGATTTCAACTTACTAATCAATAAAACCTAAGAAAATACCAATCATAAAGTTTTGTTCTAAAAGTCTAAAAGAAATGACAAGATTAAAACTAAATTAAGAGGTGTCACGATTTGAGTCACGAATATCTATTTAAGTAGTTGGGTTTTGATCTCCACCAATAGTCAGTAATGCTAAGTCACCTACTACATCCATTACTCATGTTTGTTCTCTTTAAGGGCATGGTATCTACTCCTTAAAGTAATATTTCCCTAGGCCAAGAATTAGGCATGGTATCTACTCTAATTCGTTTCTTTCATTAAGTATTTAGCATGGTATCTACTAAGTTGCACTTAAAGAAAACATAAGAACAGTGGAAACGAACAAACACTCAAGGTCTTAGAAATTGGTATCAGATCTAGATCCCTTAAGTTGATTAAACCAAGAACCCCTAAAGATTCCCTTGTTACAAGTTATGAACACGAGATACGGGTCGTCTCAATATGCTCACATAACAGATTCAGATCTACAATACACAAACTTATAATCCCAGGTTCGGATCAGTCGACTGGCTGTCACTTCAGTCGACTGCAGTCTACTGGCTGTCACTTCAGTTGACTGCCCTAGGTTTCTGAACTAGTTTGATTACTATAAATCTATTTCAATACTCTCAGGTTTAATCAATAAGCAATAAAGTAGCATTTAGAAAAATATAAGCATCACATGACTATGGTTTCAATCTACCCAACTATGAAATTAGTTCCACATATTCATAATAAAAATATTAATAAACTTGTTCAAGGATTGCATTACAAAATTAGAGAGAGGAGAAAAAAATATAAAATTAATTGCAAACCCCTCTCTATCTCAAAAGAACCTAATGCTTCCCTGAAGGCCAATCAGATCGCAGCACAGTCGCCTGGTCAGATCGACAGTCGCCTGGTCAGATCGCAGCCAGTCAGATCAGAAGCTGCAGTCGCCCAGTCCCACGCGTCAGTTCAGAGCAGTCGCTTTCGCACGCGTCAAGTCGCCCTGGAGATGCGTGCCTGCTTGAAGAAGCCTGCCGCACGGTCACTTCGAAGCCTCTGCCTGCGCCACGTGGATTTGAAGCCTGCCTGTGCTTCTCTTCTCTCTCTCTATTCGTATTTAATGGCCGGCTTCTTATTTTTGTTTCTGTGTATTTGGTGGCCTGTTTTTGTTCTTCGTTGTATTCGCTGGCCTCCCTCTCTTGGTCTCCAGGCTTCTCTTTTATAGGAGTAGAGAGATGTGTACTAGGGTTAGGATGGATCATCATCTCATAGATTAGGATTTATCTGCAAACACGAAAATCAGAATTAAATATTTAAATTTAAAATTAGATAAACTTAAAATAACAGATTTTTATGTTTTTGCCTTATCTAAATCCATTTAAATTTATTTATTTTTCTTTTACACCCTTATGAAACTTAAAAATCACTTTTTGCATAAAAAAATCTTATTTCTTCATAAATAAATAAATAATTTAAATCTTAGAGAAACAAGACACAATATAATTGAAAACAAGCACTTTTAATGGGTTATTGAATACAAATATTTGTATAAAAATTAGACTCATCATATTATAATAAACACAATATGCAAACATATGCCCATATGATTCTCATTCAAAAAAATATAAAGTTAATACAAAAGTGATGCTTTCAGTATATAACCCTAACAGAAACATCATTGGCAAAGTTAGGATGAAGAATAGAAAAACATGCTTAGATACTGGATTTTCATTTGTTTTACTGTTTTAGATACTGGATATTCCCAATTAGAAGAGAATATAAAAGTTTCAAGTTAGATACTGGATTTTCATTTGTTTTACTGTTTTAGATATATTCAAAAACAAAATTAAGTACTAGCTTTTTAGCACTACAATATAATTATTTTACCTCTCTATATATCATTAACAATTCCATTTACAATTGGCACTTTGATCTTAGAATTTATGAATTTGGTAGATCTTTTTGCAAGTTCAAAAAATATGTATATTCTGTATTGTGGTCTGGTGTTGAACTAATTTTTTGTTTTTTTTTCACAGAGCGGTCCGATCAATCCATCAAATGTGAGTCTCCCAGATCAAGGAAATTCTGATGATCAGAACCGAAGCGACTCGAGGGGTATGAATCTGTGGTCGGCCTAGTCTAGTTGTCCTTGTTGTTGTTATGTTGTCCTTATTGTTGTTATGTCCTTATTGTTGTTTTAAGTAATTGTTGAGATATTTGGGATGTTCATTACTGTATTTGTTAATTATGACACTTTGTGTTAATTTTGCGGTGAATTTGGACCATTAATGGAATATGTGTGAAACTTTATTATCTTTAATTCTTGTGTTTGGTTGTGATTTGCGCATTAATATGCCTGAAATTGGTTGAATCAGTTGTGAATTAGTTTACAGATTTTTTAAATGAAATTGTGAATTGAAATCGAATGAAAAACTGGAGCAAAAAAATCAAACGATCATACACCGGCGTTTCATAAAATGCCAGTCTATCCAATTGATCAGTTGGAATTTCGATAGAGAGGCGTTTCCACACACGCCGGTGTACCCATAAGCCGCAACAGCACTAAGAAACACTGGCATTTTATAAAACGCCGGTGAATCTCACTATAGCGGCATTTTTACAACACACCGATGCTTGTAAGTAGGGAAAATAGGGCATTCAGAAATAAACATACACCGGCGTTTGTCGGCCGCCAGTAAATATTGAACATACACCGGCGTTTGGGGAAACGCCGGTGAAAAGATATATACCGACGTTATGTGACCACCGGTGAATGTATATTGGGGAAAAGAATGACACTCAGAAATACTCATATACCGGCGTTAGGTGACCGCCGGTGTATTTTCAAGATCTACCGGCGTCCAGAAGAAATGCCGGTGTAGACCCCTATTATTCCGCGACGCTCGCTTCGGCGGCATTTGCACCGGCGAATGTTTCACCGGCGTAAAAAAATGCCGGTGAAGATCTAAAAAAACGCCGGTGAATACCTTGTGTGTTGTAGTGTCAAGGGTTTATAAAGTAGATAACTGCATGCATAACTAAGAGAAAACCCACAACTCCATACGATAATTTTGTAGTTATTTTTAGGGTAAAAAACAAAGTAAAATGACAGATAAGGACAACATACTTACAGCCAATGAGATTGTACCTCCAATGCACTCTTAACAAAATGTATTAGAATAAAACTTCTTTGTGAACTTCATTCGTGATGGCGGACTCACTCCAACCTGTGTGGATTAGAGTCTACACCTTTCCATTTCACTGTTGGGTGCGTTCAGGTTTTCAGAATTTGGTAAGAGGGTTTGGTATGATCATAGATGTTGATAAGAACACTATGATGCAATCACGTCGGGAGTATGCCCGTCTTTGAATCGGTATTGTGAACAAAGATGAAATTCTGTCATTGATACAAGTTGAGTTTCAGCAAGAGTTCTATGAGGTGAAGATCATTACGGAGACAAAGAAGTATGTGTCGTTCCGAGGGTATGAAGTGCCTGAAGCTGTGGAAAGAGATGAGCAATCACTCTATCGAGAGGTAGACGATGTGCTTCGACCCTTGGATTCATTGAAAAAGGATCCTAGTCATTCAGCTAAAGGAATCATCTGGGAGGAGTACAAACCATTCGATCTGAGAGATAGAGATCTGGAGTGTTCAATTCAAATAGTTGATGGCGTGGCGGAGTCGAGTAAGAGAGAATTTTTTGCCGTACTGACCCACTTTAGAAAATATTTGGCGCTCTGACCCACTTTTGAAAACAATTAGCGAACTGACTCATTTTTGGACACGTCAGAAAAAAACGTTATTGAGAAAAACGTCATAGGTTATTTACAAGCCGTTTCCCCCAATAACGGTATCTGTTTTTAAAAAAGTGTCATGCCATTTTTTGGAGTAACGACATAGGTTATTATGATTTTCGACAACTTGTAGTCTCAATTTTGAGAAAAAAATGGCAAGTGTGAAAACCTTATAACAGATGTCGTTCTTTCAAAAAACGGCATTCTCAATACTGATGTCGTTATTTTGAATAACGGCTTTAGTTATTTAGTTTGTTTTCCTATAAACAGTGTCCCCCTCTTCTCACTTCCCCTTTCTCAATCGATCTGCTCTCTTTCTCTCTCACTCCCGAAACCCACAAACCCTAGATCCCTAAAACCAAAAATCCCAAGTATTGGAGTGCTCTCAAACTTCATATATCCTACCTCCTCACTCTCACTCTCATCTCATTCCTAATCCACGGCGTATTTTCAAGCTATCCAAGATACGAACTAATTTGAAGGTATTATTATAACCATATGTTTGATATGTATTCATAGGTTATGCTTAAGAGTAGTTAATGACTTGAATATGTTTGAATCTTTATATTTAGGTATGGAATATGATATCCCTATTTGGTTATATATTGGGGGTGAAATAATTAGAGATTCGAAGATTGGATATTGTTATAGCGATGATGAACCGATCATTATTTGGGCTCCCCTCAACTTTATATACTCACAACTAATAGATAAGATATTTGAAGTAACTAATTGGGATAGAGGTGAAATGAGTGTCAAAATCAAAGCCCGTTATACTGCTGATAAAGGGAAGGACAATATTTCATGGTGGTTCCCGTAGATAATGATAATTCTCTGAGGTCCATGATTGGTAGGACACTTGATCCAAATTGTAGTTGGAATGCATTGGAGTTATATATTGACCAAATGAGGCTTCCAAATACTAGACAAGTTGTTATTGAAAGTCCAAGGCGTGCCCCGAGTTTGAAACCATCTGCTAAGTCACATGCAAGAATACTAAATACAGAAGAAGACATTAGCACAACTCCAACAGAACCTATTACCACCAAATATGAGCAGGTACATCCGTTGACCTTGACACAAAATATTGTCCGCACCGACATGGTAATGTAAGACTTTGACAATGTCATTGTAAATAACAATTTGGTAGAAGAGGAAGAAGATGAGGATCAGGGTCTTCAAGTTGATGAGGAGGAGGATGCCGATGAAGCTCCGGTTAATAATGTCAACGTCGATGTGCTGGTTAATGATGTGGTGTTGCCAAATGAGTCCATTAGTGCAACTGTACATGAGGTTCAATCGAGTGAATGGATGTCTCGTGCGACCATACATGAACATGCATAGTCTTCCGTCGACTCTTCCAACACGGATCAACTCAACATAGGTCAAAGATTTCCAACTAAAGATTCTATACAACATCAAGTGAAGATGTACTTCGTGAAGAACGATCTTGAAATCGTGACGGTAAAATCGACCCCCGATTTATACTATGTCAAATGTAAATACGCACCCATCAACCATTCAGCCGAGGACATTGCAGAAAATTTGGCACTTCAAAATGTAGTGGGTTGTCCTTGGCGATTGCGTGCAATTGTTCCAAAAGGCCGTACTTATTTCGTGGTAAAGAAGCTTGAAGGTCCGCACACATGTGTGAATCCTACATTGAATCAAGTTCACAGGAAAATTGATTCTACGATTGTATCGATGGTCATATTGAATGTTGTGAAAGCATAAATAGGAATAACACCAAGAGCTATAATGAGATAGTCAAGCTTCAGTTCAATTACACAATTTCATACTGGAAAGCTTGGAAGGCAAAACATAAAGCAATTGAGAGATTATATGGTTCCTTCGAAAAAGCTTACACTAAATTGCCCTATCTTCTCAATACAATTCAAGCATCAAATCCGGGGACGACCGTACATTGGGCCAAGAATGTGACCGGTCCGACCGAAGAAATTTTTAAGGGTGTTTTTTGGGCATTCGGGCCTTCCATCGAAGGGTTTAAGGCATGCAGACTAGTTATTAGGGCTGCAAACGAATCGAGTTATTCGCGAGCTATTTGCGAGCTATTCGGCTCGAGCTCGGTCAAAGCTCGGCTCGAACCGAGCTCGAGCTCAAAACTGAGCTCGTTTCGTAAACGAGCCGAGCTCGAGCTTGGGTTTTTTTTAGGCTAAGCTCACGAGCTATTCGGCTCGAATACGGTCAAAGTTCGGCTCGAACCTAGCTCGAGCTCAAAACTGAGCTCGTTTCGTAAACGAGCCGAGCTCGAGCCTGAAGGTATTCGGCTCGACTCGGCTCGATTGCAGCCCTACCAGTTATAAGTGTAGACAGAACTCATTGTACTGAATATACAAAGGTTGTTTGTTACTTGCTGTTTCACCGGATGCAAACGGTAGGTTGTTTCCATTTGCGTTTGCAATAGTTGATGATGAGAGCATAGAAATGTGGACATGGTTCATGAACTGTATTCGGTGCTTTGTCACAGATCGTGCAGGTCAATGTGTCATTTCTGATCGTCGTGCAGGCATTTTATCAGCAATGGAAAATGAGTTCGGAACATGGAAGGAACCACTTGCTTATCATCGTTATTGTATGCGGTACTTTGCTAGTAATTTCCATAAACAATTTGGTTGCATATTTATGATGAACAAGCTGAAGGTGATCGCGTGTCAAAATCAGTTGAAGAAGTTTGAGAAAAAGATGGCACAGCTTGAAGCGGCTAATATTGATGGGGCTAATTGGTTGAAGGAGAAACCGATTGAGAAGTTAGCACTTTCTGCCGATGGAGATCGTAGATATGGTATAATGACAACAATTCTATCGGAAGTTTTCACTTCGGTTTTAAAAGGTGTGCGTAGCTTGCCCGTCACCGTAATTGTTGAAATGATTTTTTTCCATCTCAACATGTACTTCAATGACCGTCGTGAAGCGGCGCAGACCCTTATCAGTGAAGAGAAATTATGGACACCACGTGTTCAGAAGATTATTGATTTACACAGTGAGAAATCCAATTTACATGAGGCAATAATGTTTAATAATCGACCTGGTATTTTTGGGGTTAAAACGGGCATTAGAATGGATAATGGACATCAAAAGGGTGGACATTGGCACACAGCTGACCTCGGGGGGCGTACTTGTACTTGTGGAAAATTCCAACTCTATCACACTCCATGTTCTCATGTATTGACTGCTTGTACCTCCCGTGCAATTGATTATCAACCTTACAGTGATGCTATTTATTCCACAAGTTCATTAGCACTAACGTGGGCACCAACTTTTAATCGTATTCCAGACGAATCTTATTGGCCGAAACAAAGTGAATCGAAACTCATAGCCGATGCGAGTCTACATCGGTTGAAAGGTCGACTTAAGAGTACTCGTATTCGCAACAATATGGATGCTCGAGAGGGTGGGAGCACCGACAAAATTTGTTCAAAATGCTGATTAAGTGGACACAATAGGCGTAGATGTAAGAATGTACCCAATGTGGGCACCTCCCAATCCACCGATATTTGAAGTTGTATCCCAATGTTGACTTTATGTTGTAAGATATTTGAAGTTGTATCCCAAATTCTCATTTTTTGTAAAATCTATCCGTAAGTTATTATGAATTAGAGAATTTGAATTTGATGAACATTTGATGTAATATATGGTAATGCATCAGTTGAGTTTGAGATCTATGTTTGTGATGAACATTTGTTGAATGACTGTGCATGTTTTGAATTGTTGTGCATTTGTTGAATAGCCATGCATGTTTTGGGTACAAATGATATGTAAGATATGCCATTTTTCAAAATGTGCACAAAACATGCACACCTGTTTACTTAAGAGATGCCATTTTTCAGAATAACGACATCCTTAAGAGATGCCGTTATTCAGAGAAACGACTGTGAAGTTAGATGGTTCGGCAGAGTTTCATTTCCCTCGAACTAAAAGACTCAACTGGTGCCATTTTTCAGAATAACGGCATCTTAAGGATGTCGTTATTCAGAGAAACGATTGTGAAGTTAGATGGTTTGGCAGAGATTCATTTCCCTCGAACTAAAAGACTCAACTGGTGCCGTTTTTCAGAATAACGGCATCCTTAAGAGATGCAGTTATTCAGAGAAATGACTGTGAAGTTAGGTATTGGTAGAGCTTCATTTCTCTCGAAATAAAAGACTCAATTGATGCCGTTTTTCAGAATAACGGCATCATTTCCAATGGTGTCATTGTTTTGAAAAACGGTATCAAGTTAAATTATAATACAGACCAAGTTGTACATATTTTGTACCGATGCTGTCGTTGCCAATAACATTATAGGTAACAGATGTCGTTATTTGGAATAACGGCATCTGTTACTTATAAATTACACCTAAAACATGCACAGGCATAGACAAAATTTGATTTTCATTGTTTTCAGACTTCAATTTTACAATGAACAACATATGCAATTATGAACCCCAAATAATATATATATAGAAATAATACAACACCCGAATTGCATCATTTGTTTCAAGTTTGCTTCAAATGTTAAAAGCACAAAAAATTACAAAATATCAAGTACTTCATAACATAACTAAATATAATAAAATTACACATTCAAAATGTATCTGATGTGATTGGGCTATTCAAAGCTTAGAAAATTATAAATTTAAACATTCAACACTAACTAGGCGTATAGTGTTGCGGCTCCCTCTTTTTCCGAGCTAGGACTTTCCTCCTACGTTCGGCAATTTCTTGTGTCGCAAGTACACTGGACCCGACATCTTCTTCATGCCTCGCTTGTACTTCTTCAATCTCTCGTGATGCTAATTGAGTATCCGAAGGAGCAAAACGGACACTTTTCCGTCGTGGCAATTGTAAAGGAGAAGCTCCCATATGTGTAGATGACCTAGGTGGAGATTGAGCTTGGCTTGGTGGTGGTACAGGAGGTTCAACTTGTCTTGTTTGTGGTGGTGGAGGTTGAGCTCGGCTAACATTTACTCGGGGCGGTTGAGTGGGAAGTTCCGATGATGGTAAAAGAGCAGCGAAACGCGGACCGTCACCAACCTCTTCAAGTGAGGTACGACATGGACGAAGGATTTCTCTCGCTAACTCCTTGCACGTCTTTGAAGCGTTGCTTTTCAACACACGAGCACATTTCCTCACAATATCCCATGTGTTGTCAATCTACAATACCAACGAAATAAATTAGTAGTAAACCAAATTTTTTTAAACAAATAAAAGCAAAATGTGTACAAAAAATAAATAAATTCATATTTGTTAACAATAACAAAATTTTACCATTAGTCGGTACGAGGACGCTTTGGATTGATACATTGGTTGCGATGTGGAATATGCCGGTGGTGGTTCTACTTGGTGCCTAGGTATCAACATTTGGATACCTGCGGGGATATCCGATCTTAGAGCAATATACAACCGTATAATACGTTAGTACCACACCATGTAAGCTGTTTGCAACGACCCGTCATACGGTGCAATCCCATCTACCACCAAATCATATTTCCTTTCATTCCAGCATGCTACAGGAATGTAGTGGTGATTGGCTCAATCCATACTTGGCAACTGACCTTGACCAGTAATATTGTGAAGTCTTCGGTCGTACATTGTCTTTTCTGGGATGGGCTGTTGTGCATTGAATTGTCGGAGGACTCGGTTGGCACAATAGAACTCCACGACAGAGAAATTTATAAGTGGACCTCGTGTCAACAAAAGTTGATTATTGGCAGTGCATAGTGGGGTAGACGTTGTAGCCTTTCGATCGTGTCCGGTGTCCAATTGACTTAATCTTCCCTAAGCTGATCGAGTTCATCCCTATAATACGTCAACACACCATGTGGGTTATCTCTCCACGTGAGTTTACCCGTCCAGTACACACCTAAAGGAGCCCTAAACACTAGATTCTCATGAATCACACTCCAATTATCTGACAGAACAGTTACTTGGGGCCGACCGAGTTGTACTCGTTCCTAACACCATATTTGCAATAACTCCATCGGCTCCGTCATTTGTATCGACCCCAATGAACAATTGCTCAGGGCACAGTAAAGAGAGGCTAAAGTCGCACTTCCCCAACTTTATCGCCCGGCTCTATGTATGTCGGCAATCAAAGGAAGGTACATTAAATGGATAACATCATCGGAAGAATTAGGAAAGAGGATACCTCCGATCATCGACAAAAGATGAGCCCGCGTGTAACATTGAATTTCGAAGTCGGTCGCTTTATCTCCCAAACTATTGTTGAATTCTGTAAAGAGCCATGAACGTCGAATTGATTCCCCGACGAATACACCTCTATCATCCTCTTCAACCACCTTCCCAAGAGAATCTCTAACCAACATCACTTTATTGAAAATTAGGTTTCCGGTGACCGTCACCCCATCGATTGGAAGACCCGATATGAAGGCTATATCTTGTAGCATGACCGTCATCTCACCAACGGGTAGGTGTAACGTATGTGTCTTCGACCTCCATCGCTCCACAAGTGCGGTAAGTAATGAATGGTCGCATTTCACTTTGGCCAATATGGACATTCCATAGAACCCGCAATTTACCAAATAGTTGTGTTCGAGGGTGCGTCGGCAATATGGTGTGCATTCGGAAACTCATTTTCTCGATATCTCCAGTTCACACGGCCTGAGACCTATGATATTCTTGCAAATAGAGTACGGATGGGTCTAAAGGACCCAAATTTTCTTGTTGTGCGTGTGAAGAAGATGAAGCACCCACATCATGGGAAGAAGATGGTTGTGTAGGATCCATTTATCTGTGAACATAAAAAATAATGTGTCAAGAACAATATTAATCAACGATGATGTATGGAGATAATCAAATTTGTAAGCCATGTTTCTTCAACAGAATTAATAATCGATGTTTGAAGATAACAACTTCTCAATACTCGTATCCAATTACTACTCATAAAAATCACCACCACAACATCTCCACACACTACATATCTATGTACATAAACAAATCTCAATCAATATCCATTCATACATACCGAACTATGAATATAATGATTAGAAATATAGAAATTCTAATGTATGACCATTTATCCGTCAATGACTAATATACAACATTGTCATTTTTAGATTACATCATCGACGATAATCCTTAGATACTAGTATAGCTCATCCACATATCACATAGATGAATCTCATTTCACATATCTAATACTTAGATGAATCTAATCTACATCTATTATACTATACTACCTATATAGCTCTCATTCATCAAAATAAACATTTCACACATCATCAACAACAATCCTTAAGTACATTTCACATATCTCATACTTAGATGAATCTAATCTATATATCTTGTACTATGCTACAAATATATATAACTCCCATTCATCAAAATGAATATTTTCAAATAAATTTAGGGATTTATACAGGGCCAGCCTTGGCCCAGGTCGGGCTGGGCGACCGCCCAGGGCCCAACTTTAGTGAGGGGCCCAAATTTTTCTTAAGTATAAATGTTAATAACAGTTTGTAATTAATATGAGGAGGCTCAATGCAGATGTTATTGGCATGCAGCATGCCAGCATGAATTAATCTCTTTGTCTCTCTATATACTTCGTAGTTCGTACGCCTCTTCATCTTCAAAAAAAAAAAAAATTAAACATCTCCAGATCTCCTATCTTCCAAGTTCCAAGCAGGCAAGCACTCAGTTAGTCACAGTCAGTTCACTTGGCTAGTTGGCTTCTTCAATCTTGCACTGGATGATTCAGGTATTCATGGTAAGTTTGTATATAAATCACTGATCTGATCATGGTAGATCATGTTGTTAATGGATATAAATCACTGATTTATAAGTTTGTATATAAATCAGTCATACTGTCATGGTAGACCATTGAATATCCCTAATCCCTGATTTCTTAACTTACATCTCTCTAAGCTCTCTTATGTTTGTTTTTAATACTGTGAGAGTAGAGTTATTGAAATTATGATATTGGTTGTAGAGAATATGTGTAAGATGCTTAATTCTTTGATGGTTGATTTGGGAAATCCATCATTCTAATTTCTAAGTGAGGATTCCTGAAAAGACCACGAACTTGAGATCCACTCAGGTCAACCTGGGTCTGGGTGAAGATCCGTAGTTTATGTTCTCTAGTCTATTGCTTTCATGGATAAAACATATTAAAAATGGTTGCTAGCTCTTAATTGGATGCAGGGGGAAATTATTTTTCTGCCAAATTGGACATAGAAAATTATATATTGGGCATAGAAAAATAAAATAAAATTATTCTATCGTTAGTTTAGTTTGTTTATACTAATTAAGCTTGCCAGCAACAATAAAGGGTGAAATTCTTGACCTTACAAGTTCTAGTATTATTTTTATGAGTATTATGCTTATTTTTCTGAGTATTATTTTTATGCTATTATTTTTCTGAGTATTAAGCTTGACGAATTATTCTATCGTTTGTTTATGCTTATTTTTCTGAGTATTATTTTTATGTTCCCCGCCATTATATTATATTTTATTAATATATATAAAAAATACTTGCATGTCTATATAGGGCCCCAATTTTATTTTTTGCCCAGGGCCTAAAATACCTCAGGACCGGCCCTGGATTTATAATACTTACCACAATTTCAAATTTTGGAAGAGTTGTAAAGGAAATGAGGAAATCACAATTAGGATTTATGTATGGGTATTTAATTGTTTTGTTTGGGAAGTTTGAGAGCACTCCAATACTTGGGATTTTTGGTTTTAGAGATCTAGGGTTTATGGGTTTCAGGAGAGAGAGAGAGAGAGAGAGAGAGAGAGAGCAGATCGATTGAGAAATGGAAAGTAAAAAGAGGGGGCCACTATTTATAGGCAAACAAACTAAATAACCGATGCCGTTATTCAAAATAACGGCACCAGTATTGAGAATGCCGTTTTTGAAAGAACGACATCTGTTATAAGGTTTTCACACTTGCCATTTGTTCTTAAAATTGAGAGTACAAGAATTCGATATTCGAAATAACCTATGTCGTTACTCCAAAAAACAACATGACACTTTTATTTTAAAAATAGATGTCGTTATTGGGGGAAACGGCTTGTAAATAATCTATGTCGTTTTTTCCAATAACATTTTTTGCTGGCATGTCCAAAATATGGCTAGTTTGCTAATTATTTTCGGAAGTGGGTCAGAGCGCCAAATATTTTCAAAAAGTGTGTCAGTACGGCAAAAAATTCAGTAAGAGAAGGCGTGGAAAGGAGGTAGTGGAAGACAACTGGACGGTAGGGATTTGGACAAGGGAAAGAGAAAGGATGTGAAATTTTTTGCCGTACTGACCCACTTTTTGAAAATATTTGGCGCTCCGACCCACTTCCGAAAATAATTAGCGATCTACCCCTATTTAGGACACGTCAGTATAAACCGTTATTGAAAATAACGGCATAGGTTATTTACATGTCGTTATTTTCAATAACGGCATCTATTTTACACTTTTTTCCCATGCCGTTATTTGGAATAACGATATCAGTATATTTTTCTTACAAGTGTGAATCTTCTAACTTTAAAAAATTCTAAGTGTGAAAAAAACTTAAAAAATAATGTCGTTATCCCCAATAACGACATTCGAATGACTGATGCCGTTATTGGAGATAACGACATCAGTTATATATAAATGAAGGCTCACATTGAGTAAAAGAATGACTTTTTTTTTAGAAAGGGTAGATGAATAAATTAGGCAAAGAGATAGGCTCTAGATTTGATATTTTACTTTCTGAAATTTTTAGGTGGAGAAGAAAAGGGTAGTTTTTTCTTCTAATTTCTTGCAAGAGGATGCAAAAGATGGAAGATGAGGCAATGTTTAGGTTGCGTTTGATTTGTTGTTTTGAAAACAGTTTTCTGAAAATGAGTGTAAAATCTGTTTGGTAATAATTTTTTATGAAAACAGTTTTTTTGAAAATGAGAGTATAATGTATGTATAGGTTTGGTTGTATGTATATACTGTATACAGTATATATACTCTGATACATACATGTTGTATACATATACATACATACTGATATATAATAATATAAAATATTTTATTATAATAAACATATTTAATAATATACATATATATAATAATATATAATAATTATAATAATATATACGTAATAATAATATATTCAAATTATATATTAAACAATTTATTATAATAATAATAAATTATATAATAATATATACAATAATATATAATAGTAATATATAATACTAATAATATATATAATAATATATAATAGTAATATATAATAATAATAATAATATATAATAATAATAATAATAATAGATTATTATAATAGTATATATAAAATAGTGTATATTAAATAATAGTATATATAAAATAATAATATAATATAATATAATATATATATAATAATAATAATAATATAATATAATAATAGTATATATAATAACTGTTGCCGCTTTTTTCGGTGTGGGGGCAAACAGATAGAATTTGTGAGTTCGTGGAAAACCTGAATAGCAAACCTAACCTGTTTCGCCGGAGCTTGACCGTTGACTCCCGCCGTTCACCTGCAAGGAAGTGCGAGACACCGGGGTTGATCCCGGCGATGCACCCTCCGACGCTCAAGTCAGTAACCAGAAATGATTATGAAAGAGCGTTTAACTAGAAAAAGATTGATTACCTCTTAATGGAGATGGGTGGGGGGTATTTATAGTCGCCGTTGGGATCAGATAAGGAATGTGATTCCTGTTATCTGATAAGGCATAAAATCCTCGTAATCAGATTAGGAATGTAATCCCTTAATTCCCGGTGAAAAGATAGATGTGAATCAGAGCCGTTGATTAGGATTAATCAGAAACCCCAATTCTATCTTTTCTGGACTGGGTGTGTTTCGGGTTGGGACCCGTACCCAGTTGAGGTGGATCCGTTCACGGGTTATTGGATCTGTGAGAAGGAGACCCAGTACCCGCTTCGGACCCATTTGCATGTGAAATTACCGTTTTACCCCCGAGCTTTAAGATTCGTGTCCGATGTGAACGGTCCCGATTTAATCCTATTTTTAGCCATATCACGAACCCCCCACTCCCGAAGACTGAGTTTGATCAGCCTTTGAGGAGTAGTTTTACTGTTTCAATGGCGTACGGGATTTTATCGGTGTTCTTAAGGGAGTTTGGAATCTTGCTCGGGGTGTAACAGTGTTATTATGGGCTTGTAAAATGCCCAAAAATATTCTCAGAATTTTCTGGATTTTTGGTGATTTTTCCAGATTTTTTCTGAATTTTTTCTCATTTTTTTGAATTTTTTATTCATTTTTTTATTCATTCTGAAGAGGAGGCTGATCTTGTTAAAGAGGGTCCTCCACTTGAAGCGGGGGTTGTCCCTGCTGTGGAGCGGGTTGGACGGGGACTACCTCTTGCTGATCAGCGGGGTTGGGTCCACGGTTGGACCCTCTAGATCTGACTTTTCTGGGAGGCATGGCTGGAGAAGAGCTAGTCGACGAGAAGAAGAGGAGGCTATTCGTATGGTCTTCCCACAGACGGCGTCAATCTGTTGCCGCTTTTTTCGGTGTGAGGGCAAACAGATAGAATTTGTGAGTTCGTGGAAAACCTGAATAGCAAACCTAACCTGTTCCGCCGGAGCTTGACCGTTGACTCCCGCCGTTCACCTGCAAGGAAGTGCGAGACACCGGGGTTGATCCCGGCGATGCACCCTCCGACGCTCAAGTCAGTAACCAGAAATGATTATGAAAGAGCGTTTAACTAGAAAAAGATTGATTACCTCTTAATGGAGATGGGTGGGGGGGTATTTATAGTCGCCGTTGGGATCAGATAAGGAATGTGATTCCTGTGATCTGATAAGGCATAAAATTCTCGTAATCAGATTAGGAATGTAATCCCTTAATTCCCGGTGAAAAGATAGATGTGAATCAGAGCCGTTGATTAGGATTAATCAGAAACCCCAATTCTATCTTTTCTGGACTGGGTGTGTTTCGGGTTGGGACCCGTACCCAGTTGAGGTGGATCCGTTCACGGGTTATTGGATCTGTGAGAAGGAGACCCAGTACCCGCTTCGGACCCATTTGCATGTGAAATTACCGTTTTACCCCCGAGCTTTAAGATTAGTGTCCGATGTGAACGGTCCCGATTTAATCCTATTTTTAGCCATATCACGAGCCCCCCACTCCCGAAGACTGAGTTTGATCAGCCTTTGAGGAGTAGTTTTACTGTTTTAATGGCGTACGGGATTTTATCGGTGTTCTTAAGGGAGTTTGGAATCTTGCTCGGGGTGTAACAGTGTTATTATGGGCTTGTAAAATGCCCAAAAATATTCTCAGAATTTTCTGAATTTTTGGTGATTTTTCCAGATTTTTTCTCATTTTTTTGAATTTTTTATTCATTTTCGGAATTAAATAATTAATTATCAAAAATATTAATTAATTATTCTAATTTAATAATTATTTTTTCAGAATTTAAAAATAATTTTTTCTGAATTAATAATTATTTTTAGAATTTTTAATTAATTTTTTTCGATTTTTAAATATTTTTTTCGGTTTTTTTAAATTAAAAAAACAATTAAATAAATAAATAAATAATTTAAATATTACCTGGACACGTGGCAGATTTCTGGCCGTCCATCATGACCAGATGAGCACGCATCGTGAGGCAGATCGCGATTGGACACGTGGCGCGTTTCTGGCCGTCCATCATGATCAGATCTGCGCGCATCGTGAGGCAGATCGCGATCTGGACACGTGGCGCGTTTCTGGCCGTCCATCATGATCAGATCTGAGCGTCGATCGTGTCGTGGCGCGAATTTTGAGGCGATCGGACGGATCGTGTTGGTCGGTCACTTTTTTTCTCAATTTACAGCCTCGGTACCTCGGTCCCTCGGTTCGGCGCGTCCGACCCTTGAGATGATGCCACGTGGCTTTTTTTTTTTTCTCTTTCGCTGCTTCTTCTCTTCTTCTCTCCTTCTTCGTTTCTTCTCTCCACCGAACTCGCCCCACGCCCTCCTTCTTCTTCGTTTCTTTCTTCATTGAACTCGCCTTCGTGCCGACTCGACCCCGCCACTCCTCCAGCATCATCTTGGCAGTGCTTCGGCAAGTTTAATGGAGCTCCGATGGTGAGCTCGGCAGGGTGGAGGAGCTCGGCGAAGTGGGTCGGTGCTTCGGTGCTGGACGAAGAGAAGGGGCGAGCTCGGAGTTGAAGGAGCTGTCGGTGCTGCGGGGCGCTTCGATGGCGAGCTCGGCGAAGTGGGTCGGTGCTTCGGTGCTCGACGAAGGGAAGAGGCGTGCTCGGAGAAGAAGGAGCTGTCGGTGCTGTGGGGAGCTTCAATGGCGAGCTCGGCGAAGTGGGTCGGTGCTTCGGTGCTCGACGAAGGGAAGAGGCGTGGTCGAGCTTGCGACGAAGCGGAGTTCGAAGCTTCGAAAGTTAGCTCGAGTTCGATAGAGGAAGGGTGGAGTTGTGAGCTCGGTAATGGAGCTCGGCGTCGGAATGGAGCTTGGAGAGGTGATGGGTTCGGCACCATTGGGAGCTTCGCTCGAGGGAGTCGAGCTCGGCTATAGTGGGAGCTCGAAGGTGGTTGACGAGGGAGTCGGAGTCCGCGACGTGGAGGTGGACGATGAGCTCGCTGTCGTGGAGCTCGGCTAGGTCGGCGAGTTAGCGAGGAGAAAGCTCGCCAGTGGTGGAGTTTTGGGCGATCGCTTGGTGACGAAGGAGAGAGTGCTCGATGAAGAAGAGGAGCTCGTTCCTGGAGCTTGGAGGAGGAGTTGAGCGACGAGGAGGACGCGGCGAGGAGTTGGAGCTTCAGGCTAGGAGCTCGACCCGGAGAGAGAGCTTCGACGGCTGACGATGGGTTCGGAGCTCAAAGTTCGACGAGGGATGATGGGCTCGGTTGCAGCCTGAGCTCGACGAGGGGGAGGCAAGCTCGGCGACGTGGGGAGCTCGGCGAGGGAGGAGAGCGGCGTGGAGCCCCGAGCTCCTCGACTACGGCAGAGAGCTCGTCGAATAGAAGGGGGTTAGGTTCGGCACCATTGGAGCTCGGAGCTCGTTCGTGGAGCTTGGAGGAGGAGAAGATGATGGGAGCTCGGAGCTCGGCGTTTCTCGGAGAGAGGGAGAGCTCGGCAGTGACCGAGTTGATGGGTTCGGCTCGGCGTTGCACTCAGAGGCGGAGCTCGGAGCTTCGACGGTGGTATTGGAGCTCGGCACGAATGAAGCTCGCGAAGGTGAGGCTCGGGGCTTGTTCGTGGAGCTTGGAGGAGATGTTGGAGCGTTGGATTTTTCTTCACTGATTGTTTTGGCGGGAGAGTGGAGAAGAAGAGGAGGGGGACGAACGGGTTTGGGTTTAGGACGTTAATGGGTCCGACCCGACCCTTGTGCTCCACCCTCCTTTTTTTTTTTTTTTTTTTTTTCCCTCGCGCTCGCTGTTGTTCATGCTCTTGTTCTCTCTTCGGCTTTTTCTCTTCGTCTCCTCTGCTTTGTGTTCGGCAGATCCGAGCACGAATTTTGAGGAGATTTTTTGCCATTTTGCGGTTCGGTAGTTCGGTAGCTCAGATTTGAGATCCGAGCTACGTGGCTCAATCTGAACGGTTGATCACGATCGTGGTGCGAATCACGAAACAAGAGGCACAAGTTTCGAGAAAACGTTATCTTGTCGTTTTGTGGAGACGTGGCGAGATCTGAGCCGTTCATCATGTTTTAGCGCGAATTTTGAGACGATCCGACGGTGAGATGAGATCGGTCGAATTTTTCTCCATATACGAGGGTCGGTACCCCGGCACCTCGGATCGGATCGGCACCTCGGATCGTTGGGGTCGGCAACACTTCTGAGAAGAAAGAGGAAGGGGAGGAGAGGCATTTGGGTTCTCTCCTCTGCCTTGTTCTTTCGCATAGTGGAGAAGAGGAGAAGAGGAAGGGTAGGAGAGGCATTTGGGGTTCTCTCCTCTGCCTTGTTCTTCCGCACGATGGAGAAGAGGAGAAGAGGAAGGGGAGGAGAGGCAATTGGGTTCTCTCCTCTGCCTTGTTCTTCCGCACAGTGGAGAAGAGGAGAAGAGGAAGGGGAGGAGGAGAAGAATGAATAAGCTAAGAAGGGTATGGGTCGGACCGTGGGTATCTGGTCCGACCCCGACCGTTAGCCTCTTGTTCTTTCTCCCTCTTCATCTGCTTGCTTCGTTCGGTAGATACACCTTGTTCGGCAGATCCGAGCACGGATTTTGGGGCACATTTTCCGCCATTTTGCTGTTCGGTAGGTCGGTAGCTCGGATTTGAGATCCGAGCTACGTGGCTCAATCTGGACGGTCGATCACGATCGTGGCGCGAATCACGAGACAAGATGCACGAGTTTCGAGAAAACGTTATCTTGTCGTTTTGTGGTGACGTGGCGCAATCTGAACCGTCCATCAGATTCTGTCGTGAATTTTGGGGAGATCCGACGGTGACTTCGCCTCGGGATGATTTTTCTCCATATACGAGGGTCGGTACCTCGGCACCTCGGCTCGGATCGGCACCTCGGATCCCTGAGATTTTTCCTCTCTTTCCTCTGGTTCTTGTTCGGAAAATCTGAGCTCCTCGGATCTGCTTCTTGTTCGGCCAATCCGAGCACGGATTTTGAGGAGCATTTTTCTCCACTTTGTTGTTCGGTAGGTCAGTACCTCGGTACCTCGGCTCGGCGCATCAGGGCTGTTTGGCCGAGGTGCTGAGTTGGCTGTTTTGAGAGGAATGTTTCTTGGGGGTTCCATCCCTCCGTGCCTAGTAGATCGGAGAAGAGGAGAAGAGGAAGGGGAGGAGAGGCACTTAGGTTCTCTCCTCTGCCTTGTTCTCTCGCATAGTGGAGAAGCGGTGCTGGGAAGATCCTCGTAAGAGCCATGGGAAGACCCATTCTTTGAAGTGAGTGCAGGGAGCAACTCTAGGGGAGAGTTGTGCTACGATTTCGTCGAGAAGAGCTATTTGAGAGACAAGTTTGAGGAGGAACTCTAGGAGAGTTGCTCTCCGAACTTGTGGAGAAGAGCTCCGCTTTGGAGGTGAGCGGAGTGAAGAGCTCGGCTCTCGGAGAGCCATCTGGACGAGGAGTTTGAGGAGCAACTCTAGGAGAGAGTTTTAGCTCCGAACTCGTTTGAGAAGAGCTCCGCTTTGGAGGCGAGCAGAGCGGGGAGCTCGACTTGTAGAAGAGCCATCTGGAAGAGGAGTTTGAGGAGCAACTCTAGGAGAGTTTTAGCTCCGAATTCGTTGGGAAGAGCTCCGCTTTGGAGGCGAGCGGAGTGGGGAGCTCGATTTGTAGAAGAGCCATCTGGACGGTTGATCACGATCGTGGCGCGAATCACGAGACAAGAGGCACGAGTTTCGAGAAAACGTTATCTTGTCATTTTGTGGTGACGTAGCGCGATCTGATCCGTCCATCACGCTTGGGTGCGAATTTTGAGATGATCTAACGGCGAAATCGGATCGGCAGAATTTTTGCCATATACGAGGGTCGATACCCCGGCACCTCGGCTCGGAGACTCAGTGCTGTTGGCCGAGGCGCTGAGGCGTTTTGGAGGAAGTGTTCCTTGAAGATTCCGCCCCTCCGTGCTCAGTGGCTCGGCCGTTCGGCTGAGCTGTTCGGTAGCTCGGCTGTTCGGATGGCTCGAGCGTGAGGAGAAGCTCAGTGAGTTGATGAAGGGGATGGGTCGATGAAGCTCTGCTCCTCGGCTCGGGAGGATGGGTCAGCATATGGGAGAGGTGAGGGGCTCTGAAGTTGTCTCTATTCTGTTTGGTTTTGGAGATTTTTGAAGAGGAGCTCAACCCCTAGGAGAAGAGGTGCTAGGGAGAGGTGCTGGGAAGACCCATTCTCTGAAGTGAGTGCAAGGAGCAACTCTAGGGGAGAGTTGTGAGCTCCGAACTCGTGATTTAAGTGAGGGAATCAACGGTTGTGGGAGCAATTCCGAATGGCGAACCACTTCTAGCTCGCTTAACAGCGAACTTGCGAAGTGGAATCGAGCCAAGTGTTGGACTCCGGAACCATCGTTAGAAAAGTTCAACGGCTGTGGGAGCAATTCCGGTTATAACCTGCTTAAGAGCAAGTTATTCGAAGCAGAATCGAACCAAGTATTGGACTCCGGAACCATCGTTAGAAAAGTTCAACGGCTGTGGGAGCAATTCCGAATGGCGAACCACTTCTAACCTGCTTAAGAGCAAGTTATTCGAAGCAGAATCGAACCAAGTGTTGGACTCCGGAACCATCGTTAGAATTATTCAACGGTTGTGGGAGCAATTCCGAATGGTGAACCACTTCTAACCTGCTTAAGAGCAAGTTATTCGAAGCAGAATCGAACCAAGTGTCGGACTCCGGAACCATCGTTAGAGTTTAGTGAGTTGCGGGAGGAGCCATGTAGAAGAAGCTGGACTCCGAACCCACCATTTAAGAGAGTCGTGACTCGGAGGGATAGAGAAGCAAGAGCAATAATTTTCAATGAAAAGATGTAAAATTTTATTGAAATAAACTAAGTGGCTGCTCCAATAGGGCGAGCCATTATTACATGTTGTTGGCCGAGTTACAGGCATCGGCCTTATTGAAAATCAGAATCCTACTTCTACAATAAGGTGAGGACCTCTTGGGAGGAGCTGAGTCTTAAAGCTCGGCGGGCCTTTCTGTTCGTTTGGAAGAGGTGATGGTCGGGGGAGGAGCTCGGCCCCCTCTTTTTGGACGAACTTGATCAGGTGCCCCCGTTGTATGAGTTCTTCGATCTCCTCCTTGAGAGCCCGACAATCATCCGTGTTGTGGCCGTGGTCCCTGTGAAAGCGGCACCACTTATCTTTGTCCCTCTTCTTTCCAGGGGTATTCATCCTTGGGAGAGCGCGGAGTAGTCCTTCCTTGTCCACCTCTATAAGGACTTCTGATATATTAGCAATGAGGGGGGTGAACTTCTCAAACCGAGGAGTCGGGCGGCGCTGGCCATTGCCGTCCTTCTGAAGCTTCTTAGCCTCTTCTTCTTCGGTCAACTTCTGTTTCGTCCCTGAGGTAGACCCTCCGAAGCTTGGAAGGTAGGCGGCCTCTTCGGCACGAATGTACTTGTCACACCTGAGAAGGAGGTCGGCAAAGTTCTGTGGAGGCTTCTTAGCAAGAGAGGAGCGGAGGCTGGAATTGAAGACATTGGATTGGAAGGCGGCCGTTGCGACAGATTGATCGAGGGAAGCTATAGACCTGGCTTCAGCTGTGAACCTCTTCACATAGTCTCTTAATTTCTCACATTTCTCTTGCCTGAGCTGGAGGAGTGAGATGCTGGTCTTCTCCGTGCGCCTGCTACTCACGAAGTGGGTGATGAAGAGTGTTTCGAACTGCTCGAAGGAGAATATGGAAGACGGGACGAGGCGGGAGTACCATTCCCGAGCCGAGCCCTTGAGAGTAGCAGGGAATGTCTTGCACAGCAGGGCATCGGAAGCTTGGTGGATGAACATGAGAGTCTTGAAGCTCTCAATGTGGTCAACGGGGTCAGTCTCCCCGGTGTAAGTCTCAAATTGGGGAGGTTTGAAGCCGAACGGCACAGGTGCATCCACAATGGTTCGGGAGAAAGGGGGTCGAGTAGGACGTAGGGTCCTCCCCCTAAGCTCTTCTTCTCGACCTATCTGACCCAGGCGTCTCTCTACCTCATGAAGACGGCGATACATGGCGTCGTCCCTCCGACGGTAATCAGCCGAGCCTCTAGACTCGTCTTCGTAGGAGGGAGAGCGAGGGTTGCGACGATGGTAACTTCGGGAGCGACGAGGACTTGGGGTACGCCGGGAGTTGGTAGGAGCGGGACGAGGAGATGGGGACCGTCGGCGAGGGCTTCGGACTGGAGGAGGGGACGGGGCCTTCGGCTCATTAAGGTTTTGACGGAGGTTGAGTGCCTGTTGTACCATTGCTTGGAACTGCTGGAACTCGGCACGGGTGATTGGTGCCTCATTGTTCCTGGGCTGTTGCCGATCTGCGGGGGAGTGCCTCCTTCTGTAATGCTCGGGGGACTCCCTCCTTCCCCTTCGGACAGGGGATCTTCTGTAGTCTCGGCGGTGAGGGGATCGCTCACCCGGACGTTGTTGGCGGGAGGCTCCCTCTCGGGCCCGCTTCTCGTCCAGACGGTGGCGTAAGTCCTCCACCTTCTGCCGATTTTAGGGATTGTGGGAGGCCATGGAATCCGTAGAGGCGTTGTGTATGGAGACCCGGTCTTGGTGGAGAGGTTGCTTCATGCGGGAGCCCCCCGCACCGGCATTCTGTGGACCGGTAGGACCCTTGGGGGGTTGCCGATTCTGAAGAGGAGGCTGATCTTGTTGAAGAGGGTCCTCCACTTGAAGCGGGGGTTGTCCCTGCTGCGGAGCGGGTTGGACGGGGACTACCTCTTGCTGATCAGCGGGGTTGGGTCCACGGTTGGACCCTCTAGATCTGACTTTTCTGGGAGGCATGGCTGGAGAAGAGCTAGTCGACGAGAAGAAGAGGAGGCTATTCGTATGGTCTTCCCACAGACGGCGCCAATCTGTTGCCGCTTTTTTCGGTGTGGGGGCAAGCAGATAGAATTTGTGAGTTCGTGGAAAACCTGAATAGCAAACCTAACCTGTTCCGCCGGAGCTTGACCGTTGACTCCCGCCGTTCACCTGCAAGGAAGTGCGAGACACCGGGGTTGATCCCGGCGACGCACCCTCCGACGCTCAAGTCAGTAACCAGAAATGATTATGAAAGAGCGTTTAACTAGAAAAAGATTGATTACCTCTTAATGGAGATGGGTGGGGGGTATTTATAGTCGCCGTTGGGATCAGATAAGGAATGTTATTCCTGTGATCTGATAAGGCATAAAATCCTCGTAATCAAATTAGGAATGTAATCCCTTAATTCCCGGTGAAAAGATAGATGGGAATCAGAGCCGTTGATTAGGATTAATCAGAAACCCCAATTCTATCTTATCTGGACTGGGTGTGTTTCGGGTTGGGACCCGTATCCAGTTGAGGTGGATCCGTTCACGGGTTATTGGATCTGTGAGAAGGAGACCCAGTACCCGCTTCGAACCCATTTGCATGTGAAATTACCGTTTTACCCCCGAGCTTTAAGATTCGTGTCCGATGTGAACGGTCCCGATTTAATCCTATTTTTAGCCATATCAATAACAATATAATATAATAATAGCATATATAAAATAGTATATATAAAATAATAATATATATAATAATAATATAATATAATAATAGTATATATAAATAGTATATATAAAAATAATAATGTATATGTAATAATAATCGATTATAATTATATATTAAACAATTTATTACAATAATAATAAATTATATAATAATATATATAATAATATATAATAGTAATATATAATAATAATAATAATAATAATAATAATAATAATATATAATATAATATAATATAATAATAGTATATATAAAATAGTATAAATAAAATAATAATATATATAATAATAATATAACAATAATAAGGGTAAAAGGGATATGAGCAACTTGCTCATTTAGTAAATGAGCAAGTGATGAGGTGGCATGCATGTAATTGGGAAATCCTAAAAGTGGTTAGATACTCAATGTATCACATGCATGCCACCTCATCACTTGCTCATTTAGTAAATGAGCAAGTTGCTCATATCCCTTTTACCCTAATAATAACAGTATATATAAAATAGTATATATAAAATAATAATATATTATAATAATTGTGTATTATATAATAATATAAAATAATTTATTATAAGAAACCTTTTTAATTATATACATATATATAATAACATATAATTATAATAATATATATGTACTAATAATATATTAAATAGTTTATTATAATAATAATAAATTATATAATAATATATATAATAATATATAATTGTAATATATAATAATAATAATAATATATATTTAATAATAATAGAATATTATATATATATTATAATAATAGTGTATATATATATATATATATATATATATATATATATAATAATAATAATAATAATAATAATAATAATAATAATAATAATAATAATAATAATATACATGTAACAATAATATTTTATAAATATATATATATAATAATAATAATAATAATAATAATATATAAATATATTTAGAGAGAGGATGTGAAAAAATAGAAAGTAGTTGAAGTGTAGTTTTGTGAAAACTGTTTTCACAAAACAAACTAACCAAACGGGTTTTGGGGTTTTGGAAAACAAAAAAAAGAAAAAAAAAACAACAAACCAAACAGACCGATTTTTCAAGGTGAGGAACAATATAGTAAGGCTAATTAAATACAAAGAACTACCACGAAATTTCAGCGAAATTCAATAACTACCTCAACTTTTTTTTCTTTCTTTCAAAAGCTCACCCTAAAATCTCCCTAGGCAATTGAGAATACCCACCCGTTAACGGATCACAAAGTGCACTTAAACATCAACACTCAATTCCATCAGAAGAACCTTAGGGTAGTTTTTACTAGAAAAGAAAGTTAAAGGGTAGTTCATCAGATTTCGCAGAAATTATTAGGTAGTTTTTACATTTTTTTTCCCTATGGAAGGATTGAAGTATTTTGAGTGAAACTGAAAAGATGAAATAAAGTACTTATTTCATGATATGGGAAAAAGGCCATAGGGTAAGTTTTGAGAAGGAAAGAAGAGTTAAGATTAAGGCTGTAGAGAATGGAATGAAGAAGGGGAAGACAACAAAGGTCAAGGTTTTAGAGAAGAAATACAGAAGCAGGAGAAGAAGAGTTAGAATTCAGTTCTGTTAAAATATAAAAACATCCTGATTCCTGAAACAATTATTGTTTTTTGGCACATTGGAATATAGGAACATTAACAGTATGTAAAACCGAGAAAAAGGATACAGACACACCGACAAAGACACAATATGACATGACACATTAAGTATTCTTTCTATGATTACTTTCCTCAGTATTCTCTTTAAGATACCAACTGAACCAGAGAAGAGCAGATTGAAGGTTACTGCGAACTGAAACTAGTGTATGCACTATGCATGACTTCTAGACCGGTTTCTACTTATTAATTGAATAGTCTAATCTCTAATGGAAGTGAGACCAGTTGATCAAGGCTCAGGCATTCTAGAGAGTAAAAACCAAAAAAAGATATATTTTCTCTAGATAAGTCCAATTGGTTAGTTGGATTTTTGTAAGTCTTGAATCCACATGTTTAATAAGTTGGTAATTTTAGAGATACTAGGGGAATATGTTTCTGGAATAGAATGGTCTAAATTCACTATAATGTTGGGCATACCTTTATTGGAGGCCATGCTTCTTAGCTACCAAGAAACCCTGTTATTTCCCAAGTTTAAACCCAAGAGCTGAATAGACCTGAACAAGATAGTCACTCAGGTAATTGTCATTCAAAAGGATGTAGTTTGGGATGTTAGTTAGTTTCTCAGGTAATTATGCTCTTTCAGGTTTAGGTTTATATAAGATTTTATACTTGCACCTTGATGTATATCCACAACTTCATTAAAAAATCTACTGCTTTTATGTGAATGTGTATCCTGGGACCTGCAGACACATTAAATGTATAAGAATATCCATATCAGAGCAATATTTCCTGAAGTTGGTTTGAACAATTTGCAAAGAGAATATTGTCCGGGTAATTTAATGTTCCTTCACCCGTAAAAAAATAGTAAAATAATATGATTTAATTATGTTAAGGATGAAGTACGTATAAAAAATAATAGCATAAATAATGTAATCAAATGCCATCAAGAATATAGTTGTATAAATAATGTAACCAATATGTGTTTGTAGTGACCATTATATGCTTACTTAAACTAATACTTATGTTCATCCATAACATCGAAACCAGATTATTAATTTATTACAGTTCACCTAAACTTGTATACAACTATATACATGCGTATATTCCTCCTTACAGATTACTACGTACTTTGCTTTTTCAAGTCAGCATGCAGCAATGTGTATGTTGTTTGCGAGTGCGACAATACCACATTCGTGTGGCTTTTGTTCGACTAAACTTGAAGTGACCTTTTGTATTCCTGCAGTTTAGCTTTCTCACATGTTTCGGTTATTAATTTTGATAAACTTGTTTTGGCCTGGGAATCAATCTTACAGCACCAGCAGCTGTCAGAACTGAGCTATTGTAAAAGCTTACATATATGCACATTCCTTTTCTTAGGGAAGGATAGTCCCTGATGTCGTTCACTATGAACTCTTCCTTCTTTTTCTTTCAGTTGCTTGACGGAAAATCTTTAATCAAGGCTCAGAAACAACTCTTGCACTTTCTCAAACCCGAAATTCATAACAACCAGATCCAGTTGAGTGACAGGTAATTCATCAATCCTTCATCAATACTAAATGACTTTTTGGCTTTTGTTGTTTTAAATTTGAATTGAAATTTCCCGTTTATTCGCTGTTGCTCAAGTGTATTTGGTGGCATTGGATGATGTTCTGTGTATGGAAATATTGTAATCTATATAATAAAACACAAAGAAAGCTACAAAGTGGCTTCCATTTAATTGAAACCAAATCAACGGCTTAGATTCACCCTCCCAAAACATATTTTCCCTCCAAAAAGTTTTCCTCCCAAAATTTTTTCTCCCAAAACTAAAAAAACTCGTTACTTTATTACTATCTCTCTCTTCTCTCTTCACTTTTTCATATTCTCTCTTTCACTCTCTCTCTCTCTCTCTCTCTCTCTCATTCTCTCTTTATTTACTTAAAAGTTTAGATTTTCATATTTCAGGGTGTAAATATTTTATTGCTCATGTTACACTGAAAATAACAAATAATTTCTCAACAGTTAAATTTCATCATTTTTCACCCTTAAAGTTCTAAGAAGTTGGATTTCACACCCCCATTTATAATTATTTTTCAACATATGCTAATGGAAACATGGACTTTTATTTACAACTAATTATTGTCATACTATTCAAACTTGAGCTACATAATTGTTGTTTTACTGTTTACAAGACTTTTCATATGCTGTATCGGTCCGAAGATGTGCCGTAGGCACGTGCCCACGGGCAAATCTAGTCTATATAATAAAACACAAAGAAAGCTATCAAGTGGTTCTTCTTCAGTCCCCTCAAAATTAAAGGCCCAGATTTAACCTCACAAAACACATTTTTCCTCAAAAGTTCCCCCCCAAAACTCTAATTCAAATCCCCTCCTAAAAAAACAGCTCATTTATTTATTTAATTATCTCTCTCTCTCTCTCTCTCTCTCTCTCTCTCTCTCTCTCTCTCTCTCTATATATATATATATACATATATATATATATATATATATACTAGTATTTTTCACGTGCGATGCACGTTTTGATATATATATATCCCACGTTTTGATATATATATATATATATACTAGTATTTTTCACGTGCGATGCACGTTTTGATATATATATAGAGTTAAACATGCGATACACGTAAGTTAACAGTAATTAGTACGTGCGATGAATGCCTTAATTTTAAAAAATGGAACTGAATGGGCAATACATGTGTTTTTTAAAAAATTAAGAAGGAAAAACTTTGATATGTACGTGTGATGCACGTGTTGAAAAATATATTTGGAGTTGCATGTACGATGCGTATGTTTGTTTGGTGGCAAAAGTGGTGTTTCTTTTGGAACAAAAAATATTTAAAATTGTTTATTTGTGACAAACTCTTCCATTAAATAGTAAGTAAATATTATATTATAGATATATAGATGGATAGTAATTTACACATGTGATGCATGTTCAATATATAAAAAGTTTAAAGTAAAAAATCTGACATAGTGAGGCTTCGAACCTGAGACCTCCTTCATACTGGTTATGCACGTGCGATGCACGTGTTGGTAGATTGACAAATGACACTAAGGCATTCTCCCATTATAATATTAGAGATTATATATATATATATATATATATATATATATATATATATATATATATATATAGGGAGCCATTCGGTTGAGAACTAATTTTGGTGAGAACTCCGTGAGAACTCACGAAGTAGACCCCCCATGAAAAATCCAAACCGACCATCTCGTTATACATGCCTTAGATAGCATAACATAAATAATTCAAATAATTTGAAGTTCGTTTGCTCATCTATCAAATGAAGTAGAATTTTCAGCCATACAATTTTGCGATGATGTAAATCATGGAAAAATAAACTTCAAATTACGTGATTTCTTTATGTTATGCTATCTAAGGCGTGTAGAACGAGATGGCCGGTTCGGATTTTTCATGAGGGGTATACTCCTTGAGTTCTCACGGAGTTCTCACCAAATTAGTTCTCAACCGAAGGGCCACCTATATATATATATATATATATATATATATATATATATATATATATATATATATATATAGAAACATGGATTTTTATACCCCAATTGATAATTATTTTTCACCATATACTAATGGAAGCATGAACTTTTATTTACATCTAATTATTGTCATACTATTCAAACTTTAGCTACATAATTGTTGATTTCCTGTTTACAGGACTTTTCATATGCTGTATCGTTCTGAAGATGTGCCGTAGGCACGTGGCCACAGGCAAATCTAGTATGTTCATAAACTAGAACGAATGAATTTGGTGAACGAATTAAATATTGTAATATCTTCATGAATTAGAAAGAAGGTATTTTGGTGAACCAATTATTTTGTAATTTTCTCATACTAGATTGATGATGACAAACATTTTCTTTCATTTACACCTAAATTCTTTTATTTTAAAGTAAATTATTGATACAATTCTATTTAGCTACCACAAGAAATCTAACTAAAAGCTAACTTTAAAATAGTTGTTATTGATGCGGTTTGTTTTTGGGGTGTGGTTGCAACAAGTGTAAGTTCTTATAGTTTGTATAGTGGAAGTTGCGGTATTGGCCCTGGTCCGACCCTCGGCTGAGGGACCGGCTCGGGAGTAGCAGGAATGAGGTAGGGACCGGGTGCTCGGCTCGAATCCAGTAGCTCAACTCAGATCTGTGGGCTCAGCTCGGTCCTGGGTACCTGCACACTGCCTAGAAATACCGGGAGAAGTCCTGGCGACAGGCTCTCCGACGATCTAGTCAGTCACTGGAAAAGAAACAGTAGCTAGGGTTTAGGGGGAGAAAGTTTGATTACCCTTATAATAAGGAGGGGGTCTGGTATTTATAGGCAGGGAAAACGGATCTGAGACCCTGCTGGGCAGGGTCAGACCATTTTTCCTGTGGGCTTGACGTGGTAGAAGCCCATATGGCTCTGGGTTGACCTGATGATCATAGAAGTGCGATTTTTGAGGGGATCTAGTGGCTCAAGAGGGGCCACATCATCTGTACCTGATATGGCCAAAACAAGGGGTTCAATCGAGACCGTCCAAATGGGGCACGAATCCTACAGCTCAGGGACGAGACGGTAATTTCACATGCAAACGGGTCCGAAGCGGGTACTGGGTCTCCTTCTCACAGATCCAATAACCCGCAAACGGATCCACCACAGCTGGGCACGGGTTTCAACCCGCTGCCAACTCGATCCAGCAAGACACAATCAAGGTCCCTGATTAGATCTAAATCAACGGCCATGATTCACGTCAATCTTTACACTGGGATTTAGGGATTAAAATTCCTTATCTGATTACCAGAATATACCTTATCAGATTACTTTCCCAATCTGTTTACAAGGAGATTATTCTATATCAGACTACGCGGATTACATTCCTAAATTGTTCTCTAAGACGCCTATAAATACCCCCCACCCGTCTCCATTAACAGGTAATCAATCTTTCTCTAGTTAAACGCTCTTTCATAATCATTTCTGGTTACTGACTTGAGCGTCGGAGGGTGCGTCGCCGGGATCAACCCCGGTGTCTCGCACTTCCTTGCAGGTGGACGGCGGGAGTCAACGGTCAAGCTCCGACGGAACAGGTATACAGGTTCTCCTATTCAGGTTTTCTACGAAGAACTCACAAATTCATCTGTTTGCCCCCACACCGAATTTAGCGGCAACAGATTGGCGCCGTCTGTGGGAAACTAACGAATAGAGACCTCTCCTCTTCCCGGTGAACAGGTTTTCTCCAGCCATGCCGCCTCGCAAAGTCAGATCTAGGGGCTCCAATCGAGCGCCCATCCCTGACCAGCAGGAAGTCCTTCCTGATCCCACTCAACAACAAGGGCAGCTCCCTCCTACCGTGGAAGAGCCGCTCCAGCGGAACCCTCCACATCCTGATCCGAAGGGGCCTAACCCCCAGAAACAGCCTCTTCATCCAGAGAACATACCCAACCACACTGCCTCCAGTGCCTCCATGGCCTCCCATCATCCCCGAGCCTCTGGTCGCCACGATGCCCATCCCAGACGCCCGGAGGATAAGGACCTTCGTCACCATCTGGACGAAAAGCGGGCTCGGGGAGAAGCCTCCCACCAAGAACGATCCCCCCGACACCGGGGACACAGGGGATCCCCCGCCCGAAGAGGGAGAAAAGACTCCCCCGATCACTACCGAGGGAGGCACTCACCGGCAGGTCGGCAGCAGCATCGGAACAATGAGGCACCCATCACCCGTGCCGAGTTCCAGCAATTCCAAGCTATGGTACAACAGGCCCTCAATCTCCGTCAAAATCCCAATGAGCCAAGGGCCCCCTCCCCTCGTCCGGTCCGGAGCCCTCGCCAACGTTCCCCTTCTCCTCGACCCGCTCCTACCAATTCCAGACGCACCCCAAGTCCTCGTCGTTCCCGAAGCTACCATCGCCGCAGCCCTCGCTCCCCATCCTACCAAGACGAGTCCCGTGGCTCGGCAGATCACCGCCAGAGAGATAACACCATGAACCGCCGCCTGAACGAGGTGGAAAAACTCTTGGGACGGATAAACCGGGAAGAAGAACTCAGGGGGAGGACCCTCCGTCCTAGCCAACCCCCGTTCTCCCGGACCATAGTGGATACTCCTGTTCCCTTCGGTTTCAAACCTCCCCAGTTCGAGAACTACACGGGAGAGACCGATCCGGTTGACCACATCGAAGGCTTTAAGACTTTGATGCTCCTCCATCAAGCGTCCGACGCCCTCCTCTGCAAAACATTCCCTGCAACTCTGAAGGGCCCAGCTCGAGAATGGTACTCTCGCCTTGCCCCGGCGTCAATATTCTCCTTTGAACAGTTCGAGACCCTGTTCATCACCCACTTCGTCAGCAGCCGAAGGGCCGAGAAGACCAGCATTTCCCTGTTGCACCTCCGTCAGCAGAAGGGGGAGAGATTGAGGGACTACGTGAAGAGGTTCACAGCCGAGGCCAGAACCATCGCATCCCTCGACCAATCCGTTGCCACTGCGGCGTTCCAATCCAACATCCTAAATTCCAACCTCCGCTCCTCCCTCGCCAAAAAGCCGCCACATGACTTTTCTGACCTCCTCCTCCGTACTGAAAAGTACATCCGAGCTGAAGAGGCCGAGGAACCGCCCAACTGGGAAGCAACCGCCTCCGGGTCTAAGAGGAAGGGAACGGAAGAAGAGGGACCCAAAAAGTTTCAGAAGGATAATGCTGGCCAGCGCCGGCCTCCCCCTAGATTTGAAAAATTTACTCCCCTCACCACAAACATCTCCGCCATTTTCATGGAAGTCGAAAAAGAAGGGGTCCTGCCTCCAGCTCCAAAGATGAACACCCCAGCCAAAAGGAGGGATAAAGACAAATGGTGCCGTTATCACCGGGACCATGGGCATGACACCAACGACTGCCGGGCTCTGAGAAACGAGATCGAAGCCCTCATCCAGAGGGGGCAGCTGGCGAAGTTTGTAAGAAAGGACGGGGCCGAACTTCCTCCCCAGCCTCGGGGGGCTAACAAACGTCCGGAACGGGAAGAGACGCCAGAATTCGAGGAAGAGCGAGTCCTCCACCTTATCCATGGGGGTCCAATGGGGGGCTCCTCGAACTCTTCTCGGAAAGCTTTTATTAGGGAAGTAAATTCTGTCCGGGCCACCCCTCCCCCCAAAGGACTCGGAGTGCCCGTCACCTTCTCTGACGACGATCTCGAGGGCGTCCGCACCCCTCATTGCGACGCACTCGTCATCAACCTTCACATGGCCAATTTCAAAGTCGAAAGAATCCTAGTGGATAACGGCTCCTCCGTTAACATCCTATTCCTCGATGCTTTTAAGGGGCTGAAGCTCTCCCGAGACAGACTGAAGCCCGCCGGGTATACGCTCCATGGGTTCACGGGAGTGCCGGTGACGATCGAAGGGGTGATCACCCTCGATGTCACAGCAGGCAAAACTCCTACTACCCGCACGGAGTCAATGGATTTCATGGTTGTAGATGTCCCCGCGGCCTACAACGTCATTTTGGGTCGGCCCGGCCTAGCCGCCCTTGAAGCCGTCCCTTCTGCCTATCATCTCAAAATGAAATTCCCCACTCGGGCTGGAGTGGGAGAAGTTAGGGGCAATCAGGAACAGGCCCGCAAGTGTTACATGACCTCCACGCTCGGACCCGTCCTCTCCTTAGAAACACTCGAGATTCCACAAGATGCCGCTCGGCCGACTCCCGAGCCAGTCGATGAGCTGGAGGAAATACTCTTCTCGGAGCAGGAGCCGACCCGTAAGTTCTATGTCAGCAAGGCACTCCCGTCCGCCCTACATTCAAATATTGTGAAATGCATCCGAGCCAACCGGGACCTCTTCGCATGGTCAGCAGCGGACATGCCCGGTATCTCCGAAGAACTCTTGGTCCATCGCCTCAGCGTTGATCCGGGGTCCAAACCGGTCCAGCAGAAGAGGCGCAAGTTCGCCCCCGAGCGCCAGCTCGCCATCAAAGAGGAGGTAGACAAACTGTTGAAAGCCCGATTCATACAGGAAGTGAATTATCCGGAGTGGTTGTCCAACGTAGTCATGGTGAAGAAATCCAATGGGACATGGAGAATCTGTATTGATTTCACTGACCTCAACAAGGCCTGCCCTAAAGATCCCTTCCCTCTGCCGAGCATCGACACTCTGATTGACGCAACCTCGGGACATGAGCTCCTCAGCTTCATGGATGCTTTCTCGGGTTACAATCAGATAAGGATGTTCCCCCCGGATATTCCGAAGACGTCTTTTGTAACGGACCAAGGACTCTATTGTTACCGAGTCATGCCGTTCGGCCTGAAGAACGCAGGGGCAACGTACCAACGTCTCGTCAACAAGGTATTCCAGGCCCAGATTGGTCGGAACATGGAAGTCTACGTGGACGACATGCTTGTGAAAAGCATCCGAGGCGTTGATCATGAGACCGACCTCCAAGAAGCGTTCGATGTTTTGAGAAGGCACAATATGAGACTCAACCCGAACAAGTGTGCGTTCGGCGTCTCATCGGGCAAGTTCCTCGGCTTTATGGTCAGCCAACGAGGAATAGAGGCAAATCCGGAGAAGATCAGGGCCATACTAGACATGGCCCCGCCCAGAAACGTCAAAGAAGTTCAGAAACTGACAGGTCGCTTAGCCGCCATGGGGCGCTTTTTGTCGAAATCCGGGGAGAAATGCCTCCCGTTCTTCAAAGCCCTGAGGGGGACTAAGGGGTTCGAGTGGGGGCAGCCACAACAAGATTCCTTCAACCAGCTTAAAGCTTACCTCGTCAATCCGCCCCTGCTCAGCAAACCCATACCGGGCGAGCCCCTCTACCTCTACTTGGCAGCCTCGGAACAGACACTAAGTGCGGTCTTAGTCAGGGAAGAAGAAAGAACTCAAAAGCCCATTTACTACGTCAGCAAAGTGCTCCGGGACGCCGAGCTCCGGTACCCGAAAATTGAGAAAATAGCCTACGCCCTGATAATGGCTGCAAGAAAGCTTCGGCCATACTTCCAGTCTCATTCGGTGGTCGTCCTTACCGACCAGCCGTTGAAACAGATCCTTCACAAGCCAGAGACTTCCGGCCGCCTCATGAAGTGGTCGATCGAGCTGAGCCAACATGATATTACTTATCAGCCTCGGACCGCAATCAAGGCGCAGGCGCTGGCCGAATTCATAGTTGAGACGACTATCCCCGACTCCGAGCAGACGACGAAGGGACCGCCTGTCTGGTCTGTATATGTCGATGGATCCTCTTGCAACGAGGGGAGCGGGGCTGGAGTCATCCTGGCGGGCCCAGACGACTTTGTCCTTCAATATTCCCTCCGGATAAACTTTAAAGCCTCGAATAACGAAGCCGAATACGAGGCACTCATAGCCGGCCTCGGGATGGCCCGAAACGCAGGGGCGCGACGCCTGCAGATCTTCAGCGACTCTCAATTGGTCGTCAACCAGGTCCTCGGCGAATATGAAGCCCGCGATGACAGAATGGTAAAGTACTTGGCCAAAGTGAAGAGCCTCATGGCGCTCTTCGACGAGGCCCTCATCCGAAGAATCCCCAGAGAGGAAAATGCCCAGGCCGACGCCCTGTCCAAACTAGCTTCCTCATCCCTGCAAGGCCTCGAACAAACCGTTCTGATAGAAGTCCTCCTCAAGCCCAGCATAGAGGACGAGGCTTTCAACTCCGTCGAAACACTGCCGCTCCCCCTCGAAGACAATTGGATGAAGCCCCTCGTCGAGTTTTTAAGAGACGGACTCCTACCAAGGGATCCGAAGGAAGCCCGAAAGATAAGGACCCGGGCCGAGCGTTACATAATGGTCGAAGGCGTTCTGTATAAGCGCTCCTTCACCCAGGTGGATGGTCGACCCTACCTAAGATGCCTCTCCCCCGGACAAGCCGATTACGCCCTGCAAGAGCTCCATGAGGGCATCGGCGGAGCCCACTCCGGCTCCAGAGCCTTGGCACGTAAAGTGTTAAACTACGGGTATTACTGGCCCACTCTCCTACGGGACGCCGAACGACACGTTCGACAATGCACCTCCTGTCAGAAGTATTCCGACATCCGACGCCTTCCACAAGCTCCACTCTCTTCCTTGTCGAGTCCGATCCCCTTTGCAATGTGGGGGATGGATCTACTCGGGCCATTTCCACCGGCCCCCGGACAGTTGAAGTTTCTAGTCGTGGCAGTCGACTATTTCTCGAAATGGGTCGAGGCCGAGCCCCTGGCTACAATTACCGAACATAGAGTCGTCCAATTCTTCTGGAAAAGTGTAATCTGTCGTTTCGGTGTTCCCCGAGTCGTAGTTACGGATAACGGTACGCAGTTCGCTGGAGCTGCCTTCCGAGCCTTATGTCAAGACCTAGCTATACAGCACCGCTTCTCCTCAGTCTCTCATCCCCAGTCAAATGGCCAAGCCGAGAATGCCAACCGACAGATCCTCTCCGGCATCAAGAAGAGACTCGACAAATGCTCCAAGGGATTGTGGGTCGATCAGCTGCCCAATGTGTTGTGGAATTACCGAACCACGAAGCGGATCCCGACGGGCGAGAGTCCGTTCAATCTCACCTATGGGTCCGAGGCCCTCATCCCACTAGAAGTTGGAATACCCTCTCCTCGCCTGATTGCCTTCGAAGAAGAACAGAATGCCAGGGAGCTCAGAACGAGCCTAGATTTGGTAGACGAGATTCGGGAAAGAGCCGCCATACGGCAGCAAGGTTACCGAAGAAGAATCGAACTCGCCTACAACAAACGGGTCCGCCCAATCGACTTGAAAGAGGGAGACCTGGTCCTCCGAAAGCTGGCCATTTCGTTCCCCGGACAGAAGAGCAAATTGGCCCCAAATTGGGAGGGACCGTACAAAGTATCCAAAGTGATCCGCCCCGGTGCGTACAAGCTAGAAGACCTTGAGGGTAGAGAAATTCCCAGGACTTGGAACGCCGACCATCTTTTGAAATACCTAGAGAAGGCAACCCCGCCTATCTAAGTAACTCGAGATGTCGGGCAACCACTCCTGCTACTAGTAATTTTTCCTTTGTTCTTTTTCATTGTAATAAACGGCTAGCAACTTTAGAAGCAGCCGACCATTAGATATTAATAAATAAAGTTTTTCTTTACCTTATCGCGTACTTCCGCCTCTAATTCCCTTATCACACAATGGTTCGGAGTCCAGCACTCGGCTCGACTCTTCCTACTCGGCCCGTCCTCAGACGGGCCGGGGGCAGATCGCCGTTCGAAATTGCTCCTGCAGCCGTTGAATGGATCGGAGTCCAACACTTGGCTCGATTTTGCTTCGCAAATCCGCTCCTAAGCGGACTAGAAGTAGCTCGCCATTCGAAACTGCTCCCGCATCTCTCAAACTTATCACACAATGGTTCGGAGTCCAGCACTCGGCTCGACTCTTCCTACTCGGACCGTCTTCAGACGGGCCGGGGGCAGATCGCCGTTCGAAATTGCTCCTGCAGCCGTTGAATGGATCGGAGTCCAACACTTGGCTCGATTTTGCTTCGCAAATCCGCTCCTAAGCGGACTAGAAGTAGCTCGCCATTCGAAACTGCTCCTGCATCTCTCAAACTTATCACACAATGGTTCGGAGTCCAGCACTCGGCTCGACTCTTCCTACTCGGCCCGTCTTCAGACGGGCCGGGGGCAGATCGCCGTTCGAAATTGCTCCTGCAGCCGTTGAATGGATCGGAGTCCAACACTTGGCTCGATTTTGCTTCGCAAATCCGCTCCTAAGCGGACTAGAAGTAGCTCGCCATTCGAAACTGCTCCTACATCCCTTAAACTAATCTAACGACCGGATCCTTCCTCCGGCTCGACTCTATCTCCCCGACTCGTCCTTAAAGGGTCCGGAACCCGTCCCGACCGTAGACTGTGCCGAGCTGACGAGGTACCGACCCTCGTTTTGGGAAAAAATCACCCCGAGGTCAACTCGCCGTTAGATCCTCTCAAATTGTGTGCCAAAGCGTGATGAGCGGATCCAGTAGTGCCACGTGCCCACAAAACGACAAGATAACGTTTTCTTGGTACTCGTGCCTGCCTCTGGATTCGTGCCCCCATCCGACGGTTATGGACACCCCACGTCGATCGGCACCAAGAGCCGAACGGCGGAGTCAGAACAACACATTGTTGGAGAATTCGTTTCGGCCATCAATTGTGCCGAGCTGACGAGGTACCGACCCTCGTTTTGGGAAAAAATCACCCCGAGGTCAACTCGCCGTTAGATCCTCTCAAATTGTGTGCCAAAGCGTGATGAGTGGATCCAGTAGTGCCACGTGCCCACAAAACGACAAGATAACGTTCTCTTGGGACTTGTGCCTGCCTCTGGATTCGCGCCACCATCCAACGGTTGTAGACACCCCGCGTCGACCGGCGTCAATAGCCGAGCGAGAGGATCAGAATTGCGACAAAAGACTCGACGAACAGCCAATAGAAGACACTTCGGATAAATCGACCCCAATTTTATTAATGACTTGGACGAGTTTACAAAAAGATTACTACAGCGAGTTCAACAAAATATTAGAAGGCATGACCCGCTCATTTCCTCCGAGGAAGGGGGACACTCCGGTTCAACGACACTTTGGGTCGGCGCTTCTTAGCCTCCGAGCTCGTCTCCAGGCCGACGAACCGGGACGCCCCTTCGCCGCTGAGCCTCACAGTTGCCCCAACCGAAGCGCCACTTGAAGACACCGCCACACCACTTTGTGCATCGGCGGCTGACGCCCCGATGATGGGAGTCCGGGACGCCGCTTGGTAGAACGTGATACCTCGCTCGATCTCTTCGCGGGTACAGGAGGTGCTCCGGACATTGGCCCTCACCGGCTGAGGCTTGAGCCGAGCGACCTCCTCCTCCAATTCGACGATCCGGTCCTTCAGCGCCTCGTCCCTCACGACAATTTTGAACCGAGGAAGCTTCGCCGATCCAGGGTATTCGGCGCTGTCAGATATGACACGACGCAGATGGGTCACCTCGATACTCTTGTCGACTGTCACCCTTTGCAAATGCTCGACCTTCTTCACGAGCTCATCTCGTTCGGCCAAAACAGAAGCCAATTCTTCTTCCTTAGCAAATAGCTCGGCTTCGGCTATCCGCAAGTGGTACACTTCGGCCAACAGATCCCCGTTCTTCATCTCCATATTGTACAGCATCCTCCTCGTCAGGTCGATCTCGCCCTCAAGGCGTTTCACGAGAGATAGATGGAACAGCTCTACTTGTCGCCGAGCCATCGTAGTGACGGGGGCCTACCCTACCACCGAACCAAACACTTAGACAATTTCAAAGACAAAACGTTTTTTCATTTATCAAAAAGCGGTGGCCAGTCCGCAAAAGGCGTTACAAAGCTCGGAAGAAAAAGCAGAACAGAAACTACAAAAAGATTAACGAAAGAATCAAGGGTCCACCTGCGTCTCCGCTCCCGCCCCGGACGCATCGACGGGCGGTCCCTCGATCTCTCCCTTAGCCGGGTCATCCTCTCCCCCTCCGTCTTCGCCTTCGACCTCGTCCTCGGCATCCCCCTCCTCGTCGTCCACGGGCGACTCGGGCCACAGTCGATAACCGACTCGCTCGAAGCCGGGGACACGAGCCTGGACATGGTCCAGGGCCGTCTGGTAGGATCGCTCCATGTTCTCAGCCATATGTTTCTTCGCCTCTGCCTCAATCTCGGCTTCGACCTCCGCCCGGATCCTCGCGGCCTGCGCTTCCCTCTCCGCCTTCTCGTCGGCCAAGGACTTCAATGCCGCGGCAAGATCTTGGGCGGCCTTGGCAGCTTTGGCGGACTCCGCTTCGAGGCCCTCCTTCGCTTTCTTCAGGTCGGCAGTAAGGTCGGCCACCCGAACGTCCAGAGCCTCGGCCCGCCTCTGCTCGGCCTCTAGATCCTTGACCGCCCGGACCTTCGCCAGCCTGTCTTTCTCGCTGGCGGACTTCAGCTCCTTCTCCTGTGCGGCGAACGCCTCCATGAGATGGCCGAAGTGAACGGTGGCCTACGAAGACAACGATAAGTACGAAGTACGCACCGAGTAACAAACTTGAAGAAATTTGCGAACACTTACCGAAACAAGCCCCCGGGCGACTTCGTAAGTGTCGTCGCCGACCCTCCCCGCATTCAGCGCGGCCTTATCCTTCGGGGTCGCCAAGTGTTTGACGACCTGCATTGACATCTGCGAGTTGCCGAGGAAACCATCATGATTCCTCACCAGCCAGTTCGGCACAAACAACTGCTTGTGCTGCTCGGTCAGGATTTCCTCGGCATTCTGAGTCAATGGGGGAAGCTCGAGCGCCAGCGCCGCATTGACATCAAAGACACCCTCGTTCACGGACGGGGCGACGGGGGCCGAGGTCTCCTCCACCACCACTACCTCCGAAGGCACCTCGGTAGCCGGGCGAGGCGGAGCAACGTTAGTGGCGACCGCGGGCTGAACACCCGAAGACGCACCCTCGGCCGCCCTCTTCCTTTTTCTGGTCCCGGTCAGCTTGGACCTATCGGCCATCATAGCTTTAAAGTCAATCTTCATCGACTCTGCATCAACAAAAAAAAAAGAGGGGGAGAAAACCGAATCAAAACAGACGAATTGAAGACTTAGAAAAAAAAAAAATTGAATGAGATGTCAAGAGCGTACTCGGGTCGATGGGGCTTAGTCCGGACCCGAACAACACCTCTTCGGTCAACTCCCTCCAACTCAGTACCGGAAGGGCCGTGATCCTCCTCGCTACCTCCTCCTCGGCCTCAGATAGTGCGGGGTCGCCCCGCGCAAATTTCGGCACTTCCACCTTCCACCGGGACGGAATGTGCCAAATCGCTTCGCCCCTTACGATAAAATACTTCTCCCTCCAACCCTTAAGAGAGTCGGGATTCTCTACAATCTTAACACCTCTCCTCGGCCCCAAATAGTACCGGTACTCCGAGCCGTGTTGCTTGTTTATCCGATAGAGGCCCCGGAAAACTGACAGATCCGGCGCTACCTCGGCTCGGTGACACTGAAGCAAGAATGCGTTCACATGACGCCAAGTGTTTGGACTGAACTGAGTTGGGGCGAGACAATACCAACCGAGGATCTGAAGTATGAAAGGGTGCAGCGGAAAACGCAGTCCCGCGTTCAAGGAGTCGACGTCAAACATGCACATGTCCGACGAAGGCAACTTAGTGTTTGCTCGCACCCCGGGGCCAGCGACCATCAGCTTGTACTCCGACGGGATAGCGAAAGCCTTCCTGATCCGAAGAAGATCCTTCTCGGTCAACGACGAAATGAGCTCGTCAGCTTCGGAGGGATGGAACGGATTAGGCTCCTCGACGATCTTCGACTTTCCGTAGATCGCTTTCTCCAGAAGATCACCCTCGTACTGCCTGACTCCCGAATGCCCGGACAGGACGGAAGGATATTGTCCTATCTCGGGAGCTCGTTTCGGGTTCTCCACAATCACCCCCACTATGGGGGGCGGGGTCTCCCCTGTCCTCTTCTTCTTCCCGACCCTCGACTCGACAGCCAGCGGTTCGGCCATCTGCTTCCCCTTCCTGCGAGCTTCCGCCCTACTCCTCTCCCCGGCGCCATCACCGCCCGAGGACGAGGCACCACTACCCGAGCTTACCCTTGACATCCTTTGAAAAAGCTAAGGCAAAGACAAACTAACCTTTGAAATGACGTTCACGGTCGGAGAATGCTCGCCGGAAATCGCCTGGCCCACGCGACAGCTAACGACAACACCGTGGAGCAAGAGCGCCGCTAGCAGAAGACTTAGAGAACAAAAGTAAATTCGTAGAGTGAAAAGTGAGAAATGAGCTCAGGGGTGAAGGAATGGTAACTTATAACCTCAACTGATAACGGGCCTCCTTGGGAATCCCAAAGGCCCACTAAGAATCCCAAACGCCCTACAAGAGAGAGGCGGCGGTATGAGGGATGGCGGAACTTCCCAAAAAACACAAGTTGCGACTCGGCCACCGGTCTAATGAGCCGAGCTATCGAACGAAACGCTCAGTGACCGAGCCACCGAGTTCGCCCAAAAATACCCAACTCCGCGCCCGGCAAACAGCGCGAGGTATGCGGACCGAGGTGACGAGATACCGACCCTCGTTTTTGGCAAAAAATCCTCCCGAATCAAAATCACCGTCGGATCTCTCCAAAATTCGCGTCAGGATCTGATGAACGGTTCAGATTGCGCCACGCCCACAAAACGACAAGATAGCGTTTTCTCGTGATCTGAACCGCATCCTCGTGATGCGTGCCAAAATGAACGGCCCAGATCCGTCCACGCAGACCTTCCAAACCGCTTGCCATCGGCTTGGTCGGTCGAGCTACCGAACAGCTCAGCCGAGCAACCGAGCCACTTAATACGGAATGGCGGAACCATCAAGAAGACAAGTAAACGACTCGGCCTCCGGCCCACCGAGCCGAGCCACCAAGTTCGCCCAAAAATACCCAACTCCGCGCCCGGCAAACAGCGCGAGGTATGCGGACCGAGGTGACGAGATACCGACCCTCGTTTTTGGCAAAAAATCCTCCCGAATCAAAATCACCGTCGGATCTCTCCAAAATTCGCGTCAGGATCTGATGAACGGTTCAGATTGCGCCACGCCCACAAAACGACAAGATAGCGTTTTCTCGTGATCTGAACCCCATCCTCGTGATGCGTGCCCAGATAAACGGCCCAGATCTTGCCACGTCGACAAAACGACAAGATAGCGTTTTATGGGGATCCACGCCAAAGATGGACGGCCTAGATGATGCCACGTACCTCGGATGCTTTGAACCGAGGCACCGACCCTTCCAACCAGGTCGCCGACCCCCCTAGCCGCGGCGCTACGCATCCGGGCCGTGGTGCTGGGCTACCGACCCTTCCAACCGGGTCGCCGACCCCCCTAGCCGCGGCGCTACGCATCCGGGCCGTGGTGCTGGGGTACCGACCCTTCCAACCGAGTCGCCGACCCCCCTTGCCGCGGTGCTACGCATCCGGGCCGCGGTGCCGAGGTACCGACCCTCGTTTTTGGGAAAAAATCCTTCCGACCCTCAGGAGCCGTTGGATCTCGTAGGAAAGCGCGCTCGTCATGATGGACGTCCCAGATCTTGCCACGTCCACAAAACGACAAGATAGCGTTTTATGGGGATCCACGCCAAAGATGGACGGCCTAGATGATGCCACGTACCTCGGATGCTTTGAACCGAGGCACCGACCCTTCCAACCAGGTCGCCGACCCCCCAAGCCGCGGCACTACGCATCCGGGCCGTGGTGCTGGGGTACCGACCCTTCCAACCGAGTCGCCGACCCCCCTAGCCGCGGTGCTACGCATCCGGGCCGCGGTGCCGAGGTACCGACCCTCGTTTTTGGGAAAAAATCCTTCCGACCCTCAGGAGCCGTTGGATCTCGTAGGAAAGCGCGCTCGTCATGATGGACGTCCCAGATCTTGCCACGCCCACAAAACGACAAGATAGCGTTCTATTGAGATCCCCGCTAAAGATGGACGGTCTAGATGGTGCCACGTACCTCGGATGATCCGAGCCGAGGTACCGACCATTCGAACCAACTCGCCGACCCCTCGAACCGCGGCGCAACGCATCCGGGCCGGGGTGACGGAGTGCCGACCCTCGTTTTTGGGAAAAAATCCTTCCGAGGAGCAGGAGGCGTCTGATCGTTCCGAAATTCGCGCTCCATCTTGATCGAAGGCCCAGATGATGCCACGCCATAAATAGGTATTAAAAATTGGTTTTTATTTATTTAAATCGGTTTATTTATTTAAAAAATTGCGAAAAATCGCTAAAAATTCGGGAAAATTAGCTAAAAATTCCAGGAAATAATTAAAAATTCGGGGAATATTTCTAAGCCACCGAACGAGCAATTATTACCTAGAATACGCGGTTAAAGCCCCCGAACAATTAGCCAACACATCGCAAAATTAAATAAATCATCCGGAAAAATAGATAAAGACTCGACACAGCGTCGGAGCATCAAAGAAGGAGGAACTAGCCTACCCCCGTGCTCCAGGATTCAAAAATCACCCATTCGGACTGCGATACAGTTCCACCGACCACTGAGTTAGTCAAACTACTCCTCAAAGACTGACCACCCTCAGTCTTTAGGAGTGGGGGGCTCGTGATATGGCCAAAACAAGGGGTTCAATCGAGACCGTCCAAATGGGGCACGAATCCTACAGCTCAGGGACGAGACGGTAATTTCACATGCAAACGGGTCCGAAGCGGGTACTGGGTCTCCTTCTCACAGATCCAATAACCCGCAAACGGATCCACCACAGCTGGGCACGGGTTTCAACCCGCTGCCAACTCGATCCAGCAAGACACAATCAAGGTCCCTGATTAGATCTAAATCAACGGCCATGATTCACGTCAATCTTTACACTGGGATTTAGGGATTAAAATTCCTTATCTGATTACCAGAATATACCTTATCAGATTACTTTCCCAATCTGTTTACAAGGAGATTATTCTATATCAGACTACGCGGATTACATTCCTAAATTGTTCTCTAAGACGCCTATAAATACCCCCCACCCGTCTCCATTAACAGGTAATCAATCTTTCTCTAGTTAAACGCTCTTTCATAATCATTTCTGGTTACTGACTTGAGCGTCGGAGGGTGCGTCGCCGGGATCAACCCCGGTGTCTCGCACTTCCTTGCAGGTGGACGGCGGGAGTCAACGGTCAAGCTCCGACGGAACAGGTATACAGGTTCTCCTATTCAGGTTTTCTACGAAGAACTCACAAATTCATCTGTTTGCCCCCACACCGAATTTAGCGGCAACAGTACCATATTAGGAGCCCCCCACTCCTGGAGGGCTGGATAAGCCAGCCGTGGAGGAGTGGTCTTGTCTCTAAAGGAAGAGTGGAACTGAGAGTATGGCGAATGCGGTCTACAAGTTCCTGGAGAGGCCAATAGGGTAGGATGAAAAGACCCCCTAGAGGAGAAGAAGTGCTGAAGGTTGAGCATCCGGGGGTCGGCGGCTGAGCCGGTGGTCGGCATCGAGCTTCATTTCATGTGAAGCCTAGGGTTGGTCCTGAGCTCGTGGTGGATCGGCGTCGATGCCGAGCGTCGAGCCTCGAGGCTTGTGGGAAAGGCCCCGGGGCGGCTCGGCGTCAAGACCAAGCATCGAGGCCAGTCGTGAAAACCAAGAGATGGTTCGAGGACACCTCCGAGCTCCGAGCCTCCTTTGCGCGTAAAGGTCCTAGGGTGGCTCGAGGTTACGACCGAGCTCCGAGCCCCATTTGCTTGTGAAAGCTCTGGGGTGGCTCGAGGTCACGACCAAGCTCCGAGCCCCCTCTGCTTGCGAAAGCTCTGGGGTGGCTCGAGGTTACTACTGAGATCCGCACCCCTTTCGCTTGTGGAAGCTCTGGGGTGGCTCGAGGTCACGACCGATCTCCGAGCCCCTTTCGCCTGTTGGAAAAGCTTTGGTGCGGCTTGGATTCTCCACCGAGCGACGAGCCCCTATACATGGCGTAGAAAGCTATGGGATGGCTCGAGGTTACAACCGAGCTCCGAGCCCCAAAGCTTGTTGGAAAAGCTTTGGTGTGACTCGGATTTACTACCGAGCGACGAGCCTCTACATTGCTTGTGAGAAGCTCTGGATGGCTCGAGGTTACAACCAAGCTTCGAGCCCCAAAGCTTGTTGAAAAAGCTTTGGTGTGGCTCGGATTCACTACTGAGCGACGAGCCTCCTCATTGCTTGTGAAAGCCTTGGTATGGCTCGAGATCACAACCGAGCTCCGAGCTCCAAAACTTGTTGGAAAAGCTTTGGTGTGGCTCGGATTCCCCGCCGAGCGATGAGCCCCCATACTTGGCATAGAAAGCTCTGGGATGGCTCGAGGTTACAACCGAGCTCCAAGCCCCAAAGCTTGTTGGAAAAGCTTTGGTGTGGCTCGGATTCACTACCGAGCGACAAGCCTCCACATTGCTTGTGAGAAGCTCTGGGATGGCTCGAGGTTACAACCGAGCTCCGAGCCCTAAAGCTTGTTGGAAAAACTTTGGTGTGGCTCGGATTCACTACCGAGCGATGAGCCTCCTCATTGCTTGTGAGAAGCTATGGGATGGCTCGAGGTTACAACCGTTCTCCGAGACTCAAGACTTGTTGGAAGAGCTTTGGTATGGCTCGAGGTCACAACAGAGCTCCGAGCCCCAAAACTTGTTGGAAAAACTTTGGTGTGGCTCGGATTCCCCGCCGAGCGACGAGCCCCCTTACTTGGCGTAGAAAGCTCTGAGATGGCTCAAAGTTACAACTGAGCTCCGGTCCCCAAAGCTTGTTGGAAAGGCTTTGGTATGGCTCGAGGTCACAACCGAGCTCCGAGCCTCAAAACTTGCTGGAAAAGCTTTGCTGTGGCTCGGATTCACTTCCGAGCGACGAGCCTCCTCATTGCTTGTGAGAAGCTCTGGGATGGCTAGAGGTTACAACCGAGCTCCAAGCCCCAAAGCTTGTTGGAAAATCTTTGGTGTGGCACATCGAGCTTCGAGCCCCAAAACTTGTTGGAAAAGCTTTGGTGTGGCTCGGATTCCCCGCCGAGCGACGAGCCCCCATACTTGGCGTAGAAAGCTCTGGGATGGCTCGAGGTTACAACCGAGCTCTGAGCCCCAAAGCTTGTTGGAAAAGCTTTGGTGTGGCTTGAATTCACTATCGAGCGACGTGCCTCCTCATTGCTTGTGAGAAGCTATGTGATGGCTCAAGGTTACAACCAAGCTTCGAGACAAGACTTGTTGGAAAAGATTTGGTATGGCTCGAGGTCACAACCGAGCTCCGAGACCCAAAACTTGTTGGAAAAACTTTGGTGTGGCTCGGATTCCTCACCGAGCGACGAGCCCCCATACTTGGCGTAGAAAGCTCTAGGATGGCTCGAAGTTACAACCGAGCTTTGAGCCCCAAAGCTTGTTCGAAAAGCTTTGGTGTGGCTCGTATTCACTACCGAGCGACGATCCTCCTCATTGCTTGTGAGAAGCTTTGGGATGGCTCAAGGTTACAACCGAGCTCCAAACCCCAAAGCTTGTTGGGAAAGTTTTGGCGTGGCTCGAGGTCACAACCGAGCTCCGAGCTCCAAAACTTGTTGGAAATGCTTTGGTGTGGCTCGGATTCCCCGCCGAGCGACGAGCCCCCATACTTGGCGTAGAAAGCTCTGGGATGGCTCGAGGTTACAACCGAGATCCGAGCCCCAAAGCTTGTTGGAAAGGCTTTGGTATGGCTCGAGGTCACAACCGAGCTCCGAGCCCCAAAACTTGTTGGAAGAGCTTTGGTGTGGCTCGGATTCCCCGCCGAGCGACGAGCCCCCATACTTAATGTAGAAAGCTCTGAGATGGCTCGAGGTTACAACCGAGCTCCGAGCCCCAAAGCTTGTTGGAAAAGCTTTGGTGTGGCTCGAATTCACTATCGAGCGACGAGCATCCTCATTGCTTGTGAGAAGCTATGGGATGGCTCGAGGTTACAACCGAGCTCCGAGCCTCAAGACTTGTTGGAAAAACTTTGGTATGGCTCGAGGTCACAACTGAGCTCCGAGTCCCAAAACTTGTTGGAAAAGCTTTGGTGTGGCTCGGATTTTCCACCGAGCGATGAGCCCCCACACTTGGCGTAGAAAGCTTTGGGATGGCTCGAGGTTACAACCGAGCTCCGAGCACGAAAGCTTGTTGGAAAGGCTTTGGTGTGGCTGTAACCCTTGTTTCCCCAATTCTGTATTTTTTGTCTTTCTGGTATTTTAAATTTTTGTAAATTATTTTTTCCGCTTTCAAATTCTTTTCTTAAAATGTATTGTCGGATCTCCTATTAAAGTTTATTTTTAATCAATAATTTTATTTGTAACTATTCACTATGATTTTCATATTGTAATACAAACCCTGTTTATGTTGTTATTATTATTATTGCTATCAGTATTATTATTATTGTTGTTATCCTTATTTTATTGTTATTATTATTATGATTATTGTTATTGTTATTATTATTATTACCCTTGATTGATAAAGTAAAATTTATTTATATTGTATTTGTAGTATTTTAAATAAATTCTATATTTTAATGCAAATTATATTTTATTATGAATTACATTTTTATTGGTTTTTCTACCTCTCTAATGGATTTAAACCAAAAACCCAAAACCCTATGGCCTAATTTCATATTGGATCCATACCCATTACCCAAACTCATCCAATATCCTATATATACTATTCTACCTTAAAACCCCTACCCTACCTAACCCTAGCCGCCAGAACCCCCTACTGTTTAGCCCCAAACTGTGCAACCTACCCCCTACTGTTCACCCCCTCCCCTATTCTCTCTCTCCCCGTCTTCATCTCTTTTCCTCTGTCTCCAAACCAAAACGGGGAACCATCGACTTAGTCTTCCTCCTCACCTCTACTCACCACCTCGCTACCTTCAGTCATCCCCCGCTCCTCCAAGTCCCCGTCTTCCAACCTTGATGCTGTCACCCTCCATCCTCCTCGTCACTCCGCCTCGCCCATCATCGTCGCTAGTCGTGACACTCGTCGACCACCCCCATTGTCTTCAACCTCATCACCTTCGACGCTGCCATTGCTGCCACTTCCGCAACTCACCCCCAGTCCACCGTTGCACCCTACCCCTCGATCTCCTGGTCGCCGTCGTATTCACCCCTACCTCCAGCCTCTCCCGCCATTGCATCGACTTTCCACCTTCCTCTGCTTCTCTTACAAAAACAGAGCCCTGAAACCCAACTTCGCTCCTCAACCTCCGACCACCGAACACCCTCTTTGCCATCGCCGCCCACCTCGATCCTCTTCACTAACCACCGGAGACCCCCTCATCGTCGTCGTCAACGTACAGAACTCTGCGTTCTCTTTTTCATCTTTTTCGGTGCGAACAGAGCGCCGATTTGTCCCCACTGTCGACCGTCGCCTGAGCCTTCCCCGCTCAAGTCGACGACCGCCCTTGCCCCAGTCGTCGCCAGCGTCGACCACCGTCACGACAACCGCCCCTACCATCGAGTCATCCACTGTCACTCTCCCTCTTGATTGTTGTTTGGTGTTCTGGAGAGGGGATTTGTAGATGGCTGTTTGCTGTTTGTGGAGTAGGGGGATTGCTGTGTGTTTGGTGTTCTGTTGAGTTGGGATTGGTGTTTGGTGTTGTAGAGTAGGGGATCCCGACCCTGTTTGCTATTTTGGAAGTGTGGGGATTTGACGTCTTGTGTTGGTGTGCTTGTCGGTCATCGATTAATTGTAGATTACTAACTACAGTATCTCGATTGATTCGATCATTGGTCATTATTGAATATCGTTCCCTAGTACATGATTTATAGAATCTACAACCTTGGTATAAACGAAATTGATTGCATGCATGGAACCTGTAGTATGGGATGCAGTAGTACGTGCATTAGTTAGGATAAAAAAAATGAATAATAGACTCATAGAACACTGAACATTGACACTAATACTGAATATTAGTTATTAAACTTTGATTTCTGATTTCTGGATTTAGTGATTATCAACTTTTGATTTTGTTACCGTTTATCATTTATTGACTCCGATATCGTTCCAATTTCTGTTTTGTTATATAGTTATTTATTTCCTATTTTACTGTTTCCTACTACTTGTCACCCGAAGCTTACTCTAAAGGGTTCTTTTCCTCATTCTTTTGAGTTGTGTCATTCAGGTACAGTGATGGGTAACTGAAAGGAACTTGTTGAACTGTTACTGCATTGCATACTCTCGAACTATTTGGTAAGTTCTTGTATCCCAGATTTGGTTATTGAATTTTATTCTCGTTTATGTGATTATGTTTTCTGCGTGGTTGTGATTATTCTTTTCATGTTGTTGAGTTAAGACCGATACAACTTATGGATGATGTTAAAATCATTCGCTGGGCCATGTCACATGCTCGTTTTCCCGTATTTTGGGAAGCGGGGCGTGACAATGGCTCAGATTCACTACCGAGCGACGAGCCTCCTCATTGCTTGTGAGAAGCTCTGGGATGGCTCGAGGTTACAACCGAGCTCCAAGCCCCAAAGCTTGTTGGGAAAGCTTTGGTGTGGCTCAAGGTCACAACCGAGCTCCGAGCTCCAAAACTTGTTGGAAAAGCTTTGGTGTGGCTCGGATTCCCTGTCGAGCGACGAGCCCCCATACTTGGCGTAGAAAGCTCTGGGATGGCTTGAGGTTACAACCGAGATCCGAGCCCCAAAGCTTGTTGGAAAGGCTTTGGTATGGCTCGAGGTCACAACCGAGCTCCGAGCCCTAAAACTTGTTGAAAGGTCTTTGGTGTGGCTCGGATTCCCCACCGAGCGACGAGCCTCTTCATTGCTTGTGAAAGCTTTGGGATTGCTTGAGGTTACAACCGAGTTTCGAACCTCAAAGCTTGTTGAAAAAGTTTTGGTGTGGCTCGGATTCACTACCGAGCGACGAGCCTCCTCATTACTTGTGAGAAGCTCCGGGATGGCTCGAGGTTACAACCGAGCTCCGAGCCCCAAAAGCTTGTTGGAAAAGCTTTGGTGTGGCTCGAGGTCACAACCGAGCTCCGAGCCCCAAAACTTGTTGGAAAAGCTTTGGTGTGGCTCGGATTCTCCGCCGAGCGACGAGCCCCCATACTTGGCGCAGAAAGCTCTGGGATGGCTCGAGGTTACAACCGAGCTCCGAGCCCCAAAGCTTGTTGGAAAGGCTTTGGTATGGCTCGAGGTCACAACCGAGTTCCGAGCCCCAAAACTTGTTGGAAGAGCTTTGATGTGGCTCGGATTCCCCACCGAGCGACGAGCCTCCTCATTGCTTGTGAAAGCTTTGGTATGGCTCGAGGTCACAACCGAGCTCCAAGCCCCAAAACTTGTTGGAAAAGCTTTGGTGTGGCTCGGATTCCCCACCGAGCAACGAGCCCCCATACGGCATAGAAAGCTCTGGGATGGCTCGAGGTTATAACCGAGCTCCGAGCCCCAAAGTTTGTTGGAAAGGCTTTGGTATGGCTCGAGGTCACAACCGAGCTCCCAGCCCCAAAATTTGTTGGAAGAGCTTTGGTGTGGCTTGGATTCCCCACCGAGCGACAAGCCTCCTCATTGCTTGTGAAAGCTTTGGTATGGCTCAAGGTCACAACCGAGCTCCGAGCCCCAAAACTTGTTGGAAAAGTTTTGGTGTGGCTAGGATTCCCCACAATGAGCCCCCATACTTGGCATAGAAAGCTCTAGGATGGCTCGAGGTTACAACCGAACTCCGTGCCCCAAAGCTTGTTGGAAAGGCTTTGGTGTAGCTCGGATTCACCACCGAGTGACGGGCCCAGAAGATATGCAGCAGTCGTAAGTTATTGTGATTGATAGTAAAGTTTCCCTTAATGCTCTATTACTGCCATTTTGTATGCAATCTTTCTAGTGCTGCTTTGATCAATTCCGAACTTTTACGGAACGAAGAGGCTTAACTTGCTCCCATATCGTGGGAGGAAAGTGGAGTAGTGGTAAAGAAGAAAGTGCAGTACTTGAGCCATTGCCATGGGACACCGAGCCACCGTACCAGCTGACATGGCCGAGGGTAAAACCAGAATTATACGTGTCATGCTGACGTCATGGGGGTGAAAATCGAGGCGTTTGAGATCCTAGTGGTCGTTAGATCTTGATGATCAAGATTGGACGGTGAGGATCTTTTTCGGAATTCGAGGAGTCTTTCCCATTCTATAAATCCCCCACTCCTCCCTTTGTTTCTTCACTTCGCACTCTCTCTCTTCATAACAGGAATTTTCTTCTCTTTGCTGTCAGCGACAACTTTTACGGTGATCCTCCCGTTTTCCGGTTAATCAGGTTAGTACTTTGTTTCCTTATGTCAAACTCTCAGTCCGGCTCCGAGGCAAGCTCTTCGGGTCGTGGTGTGGTCGAGGTCGAGTCAAAGTCAACGTCTTGGTCCCTGGATGACCCTACTTCGGAGGAGGAAGGACAATCGGATTCGGTATCCGGGAGTACGAGCGATGTGGTTTTTGATGTGGCCCCTTTGCGAAGTCGTATGCCAGAAGGGGGGTCGTCGGGGGAGGAGACCGACGAGGGGTGAGAGGAGGAGATTGTCGAGGAAGAGGGCGATCGGGAGGGGGGTGAAGGAGGAACCGAGGGAGAAGGCTACCAAGAGTTGGGTGAAGGAGGAGCCGAGGGAGTGGGTGACCAGGAGGGGGGTGAAGGAGGAGCCGAGGGAGTGGTAGCGGAGGTAGAAAAAGGTCTCCCCCTCTGCCCCAGTTGTTGACTCCGTCTCCGGAGAGGAAACCTCGCCTCCGTAGGAAGAAAAGGAAGTGAATTCGGCCGGACAGTCCGAGCATGCCGGATGAGTTCAGACCCGAGCCGGGAGAAGGGCTTGCGGTTCCTCATCTGTCCAATAGGAAGCCAAGGTCGATCAGGATGTATCCTGACGACGTGGAGGGACTTGTCCAATTTACTGCGGAGTTGCGTGAATCTGATCGGACCATGATAAAGATGGATAACGTCCAGTGTGTGTTGAAGGCGGACTACCTGCCTATATTAAAGGCAACTTATTTCATCCCTTGGGAGTTTAAGCTACTGATTCTGAGCCCTGGTCTTCGTCCAACCACTGAGTTGGAGAAGAGCTTCTGTATGTTTCCCAAGGACGCTTTTGTCTCAGGACTGAGGTTGTCGTTGCACCCGTTTATCAAGAGGGTGCTGAGGTGGAGGAGCTGAGTCCGATGCAGTACGATCCCAACTCGTGGAAGCATCTGGTCTGCTTCATCCTAAAGTGCCAGAAGAAGAGGGTCCTGAAGCTTAAGTATTTCCACGCTGTCCCGAGGGTGAGCACGGTCGGAGATATGGAGGGGATCTTCTATATGTCCCCACGTCCCCACAAGAGAGTGATGCATGGTCACCCGGACTCGATAAAAGCATGGAAGGAGAAGTACCTCGTTGTCCGGAGCGAGACGTCTTAGAAAATCCCCACAGTCTGGAATTTTTTCCAGTCGAACCATAAACCCTCGAGGCGGAGGGACTTGACGGAAAAGGAGTGGGCTGAAGTGGATAAGATTGTCGAGGGGCACAACATCGGTTGGCCGCGCGTCACCGAGTGACATCTGGCCCGAGCCGTACTGAGCCCAGCCGACCCTTGTATGTTTTTATTTCTACTTTGCTTAATTTTCTGCCTTCGTGTTAACATTTTCTTTCTTTTTGCCGTAGTAATGGAACCTGCCAAGCTCGACGCAAGGAATGCCCTTTTGGCTTTGGCAGCGAGGAGGAGAGCCGACAAGGAGAAGGCTGCCAAGGAGAAGGCTGCCTCGGCAGCGTGGTCCACCCAGGGGGCGGCCCAAGGATCTTCGGAGCCGCCTTCGAAGAAGACGAAGAAAAGCCACTCGTCTAAAGGGGCGAAGGAGTCGGGGCCAAGCTCCAGCAGTATGAAGGTGGCGGAGGTTCTGAAGGCGGGGACCCCAGCACTTCGCCCTAATGCCCAGGAGATGGTGGGCAAGAGGGGTCTAAGGTCGTTCGTCCCGGATTAGGCGGTTAAGGAGGGTGACACTCTGACTGAGGGCCCGATCGCGGTGGAGGTGGCGGAAAAGCTCGTCACAGAGCGCGACCGGATAAATCTTGCGACAGAGACGTCCGATACGGCCTACATGAGGTGGGCTCAGGCGCAGGTCGCGGTAAGTATTTGTTAGTTATCTTCTTTGTCTTAGTATTTATGAATTTTGCATCTAACTCAATTCTCCTCGGTCAGGCGCTACTGCACGGGGCACATCTAAGGAAGTGCTTGGAGAAGGAGGTTCAGCTCGAGAAGCGAAATGCCAAGTGGTTCCTCCGAGAGGGAAGGCGCCTGAAGGACGAGCTGATGGGGGCTCAGGGAGCTCAATGGATCCTCCAAGCCGAGATGGCTTCTCTGCAGGATCATCATGCGCGCGAGCTGGCAGAGGTTCGAGCAAAGGCCAAGGCGGAGTATGAGGAGCTGCAGATGTCTTCTGCAGACGAGCTGATCCAAGCTCAAGACGACGCGTACGACCAAGCAAAGGAGCACTTCCTGCACCTCTATCCGGAGGTCAAGATCAACCACCTCCACTACGGGTGGGCGCCTCCCGTACATCCATTGACCTCCTTTGGTGAGGGAGATGAGGCACCGAAGGACCCTCACCTAGAGGAGGAGGCAGGGGGTGAACCAGATGCCGAAGAGGTGCCGATCCCCTCTAAAAAGTAGTGTAGGATTCTTACTTTTTTTAAATTTGTATTTGCCTAGTGCGAACTGGCCACCGCCTTTTGTAACACAAATTTTGAATTTATAAAAACAAAATTTTGGCCGACCCTCTGTGACTTGTTGTTTTTAGCAAGCTTTTTAGTGAATCGTTGTTTCTCCCATGTTTTTGCTAGATGAACGAGATTGTCGGGGCCGACCTCAGTTCTGCTGAGGTCCGACAACTTCGAAATAAGCTAGAGTCCAAGGAGAGTGTGCTGGTTCTCTATCGTAAGCAGGCTCGCGATCGAGATGTCGTGGTAGGCTATTTTATGAACAAGTCTAAGGAGCTCAGCCTAGAGGCCGCTCGCCTGAAGAATGTCATAGCCGACCGAGACTGGGGGAGTGCTGAGACAAACTGGTCAATTTCAGATGCCTCCACCAGGCGACCGACTTCGGAATCCGTTCTTCACGAGGTCGTGGTAGAGAAGGAGCTAGAGATTCAGAGGTTGAAACTCATGTTAGGCACGGGTCGGTCTCGACTCGGCCCGTTCGGGCGAGGAAGCCATTCTGCCTTGGGCCCTTCCCCGACCCTTTATCTTGAGATGGCGAGGCCCGCCGATGCGCAGAGTTTCATTGCCGTGACGTCCTTACTAGCCGTGCAGGTTGAGCATGCAGGAGGACGGTCTTGCTCAGCGGGGCTTGAGACGGTTGGTGTTAGTCGAGGTGGTCCCACGAGAAGTACTTAGTTCGGGTTTTTTGGCAGAGTGGTTGTAATGGTCTTTATTGTATCATGGCCATTTGTGGCGCTTATGAGTAATAAAACTGTCATTTTTTCTCAACTTGTCGAAATGTCTTTTAAGTGGTGGCTTGTTCAGTAAGCCGGGTGCTTGTTGTAAGAAGGACAGAGTGTAGCTCGAGGCCATCGCCGAGTGTCGAGGTCGCAGGACTTTTAAAAAGCCAAGGCCCCGCTCGAGGTCGATGTCAAGCCCCCATGCATGTTTGGAACAAGGACAGAGTGTAGGTCGAGGTCATCACCGAGCATCGAGGTAGCAGGGCTTGAAAACGCCAGGGCCTTGCTCGAGGTCGATGTCGAGCCCCCATGCCTGTTTGGAACAAGGACAGAGTGTAGGTCGAGGTCATCACCGAGCGTCAAGGTCGCAAGGCTTGAAAAAGCCCAGGCCTTGCTCGAGGTCGATGCCGTATGTCGAGCCCCCATACTTGTTTGTAAAAAAGGACAGGATGTAGCTCGAGGCCATCGCCGAGCGTCGAGGTCGCAGGGCTTGAAAAAGCCGGGGCCTTGCTTGAGGTCGATGCCGTATGTCGAGCCCCCATACTTGTTTTAAGAAAGCTGGCATAAGGCAAATTGAGGGGAAAATTACATCATATTTACTCGCAACAAAACGAGGCACGTGGTGCCGATTACATCATACTATTTACAAAGGGAAGTTACAAGAGCTATTCCTCCCCCTCGAGAAATTTGATGAGGTGTTCCGCGTTCTAGGGTCTCTTCACAGCCCTGCCATCGAGGTTGGTGAGTCGGTATGTGCCGGGGCGCACAATTTCGGAAACCTTGTACGGGCCCTCCCAGTTTGGTGCCAGCTTCCTCTTTTGGCCCGGGTTGGATACCGCAAACTTTTCGAGCTCGAGGTCCCCGAGTTTGATGTCGGTGGGACGGACCTTCTTGTTGTAGAACCTCTCGATCCTCTGCTGATACATGCTCCTTCTGATGGTTGATTTCTCCCTGACCTCGTCTATGAGGTCCAGGTTAACACGTAGTTGCGCCGAGTTGCTCTCTTCATCGAAGGCCATGATCCGGGGCGAAGGGAGCCCGATCTCGAGGGGGATCACCGCTTCCATGCTGTAAGTTAGATTGAATGGGGATTATCCTGTGGGGATCCTCTTCATCGTCTGATGTGCCCAGAGCACAGTCGGCAGCTCGTCGACCCATAGTCCATTGGAGGAATTATCAAGCCATTTCTTGAAGCCGTCAAGGATTTGGCGATTCGCGTTTTCGACCTGGCCGTTCGACTGCGGGTTGCATACCGAAGAGAAGCACTGCTGGATGTAGAGATCTTTGCAGAACTTTCGAAAATTCTTGCCCGCAAACTGGGTCCTATTATCCATGATGAGTATGTGCGGAATTCCGAACCGGCAGATGATGTTTCCAGAAGAATTGCTAAGTTTGCTGTTCTGTGATCGTTGTCAGGGGCTCGGCTTCGATCCACTTGGTGAAGTAATCGATGGATACCACCAGGAACTTCCTTTGGCTCGTTACTTTCGGAATGGGGCCAACCAGGTCCATCCCCACATGGCAAATGGGGTCGGACTGGCTAAAGAACGGAGGTTTTCTTGTGGAACTCTTCTTACTGAGGAGAATCTTTGACAAGGACCGCACTTTTTGACTAGGGTCAAGGCGTCTTGTAACATTGTGGGCCAGTAATATCCGTGGTTCAGGGCCTTTCTGGCGAGCGAACGGCTCTTCATGTGGCACCCGCCAATTCCTTCGTGGAGCTCCTTAAGAGCGTACTTGGCCTCATCAGGGGATAGGCAGCGAAGGTAGGGTCTTCCATCCATCGTTGTGTACGAGCGTTTGAAGAGGGTCTCGTTGATCACGACGAACCTTTCCGAGCGGACCCTGGTTCTTCTTGCTTCGGCTCGATCTTGGGGGAGCTCGCCCTCTACCAGTAACTTTCGGAAGGGAGTGGTCCAATTGTCCAGCCGAGCTTTGTTGTTTATATAGAGGGTTTCGGGGAGGTCTATACTCGGCTTTAGGAGGACTTCAATCAGCACCGTGCGGTTGAGGCCTTCAAAGGACGAGGAGGCGAGCTTTGACAGGGCATCCGCCTGGGCGTTCTGCTCTCTTGGGATCTGAGTACTACAGAACAGTCGAAGGATGTTAAGAGCCGCTGGACCACTGCCAAGTACCGGACCATCCGATCATCACGAGCCTCGTACTCCCCGGTGATCTGATTGACCACGAGCTGAGAGTCGTTATAGGCCCTGATCTGCCTTGCGCCCGCCTGGTGCGCTAGGGTAAGTCCCGCGATCACAGCCTCATACTCCGCCTCATTGTTAGAGGCCGAAAAGTTGAGGCAGAGAGAATATTGGAGAAGGAAGTTTCTGGGACCTCGCAAGATGATGCCTGCACCCTTCCAACTTCGCAAAAGAATCCGTCGCGTAAACTTCCCACGTCAGATTGACCTCCTGACTGTTGGGTTGCTCGGAGATGGTGCACTCTGTGATGAATTCGGCGAGGGCCTGCCCCTTAATGGCTGTTCTTGGCTGGTAGCTGATATCGTATTAACTTAGCTCGATTGACCACTTGACCAATCGACCAGAGTTCTCTGGCTTATGGAGAACGGCCTTGAGGGGCTAGTCCGTGAGGACCTAGATTGAGTGCGCTGAAAATAAGGGCAGAGCTTTCGGGCGGCCATGACCAGGACATACGCTACTTTCTCCATCTTCGCATATCGGGTCTCGGCCGAGAGCAGGACTTTGCTCACATAGTATAATGGCTTCTGGACTCGTTCTTCTTCTTGGACGAGAACGGCACTCAGCATGCTTTCCGAGGCTGAAAGGTAAAGCGAGAGGGGTTCTCCCGGCTAAGGTTTGCTTAGAAGTGGGGGGTTGCGAGGTATTCCTTTAACTGGTCGAACGCCTCCTGCTGCTGGGTGCCCCATTCGAAGCCTCTGGTTCTGCACAGAGCCTTGAAGAAAGGGAGGGACTTCTCTCCAGACTTAGAGAGGAAGCGGTCGATGGCCGCCAGTCTCCTAGTGAGCCGCTGCACCTCCTTGATGTTTCTAGGAGGAGTCATGTCTATTATGGCCTGGATCTTCTCGGGGTTTGCCTCGATGCCGCGCTAGCTGACGACGAATCCGAGAAATTTGCCCGATGAGACGCCGAATGCACATTTGGCGGGATTGAGCCTCATGTTGTGGGTCCGAAGGACGCCAAAGGCTTCTTCGAGGTCAGCGATGTGGTCCTGCCCCTGTTGACTTTTGACGAGCACGTCGTCGACGTATAACTCCATGTTAAGACCGATCTGATCTTTGAAGACTCGGTTGACGAGCCTCTGATAGGTAGCTCCGGCGTTCTTGAGCCTGAAGGGCATAACCCGGTAGCAGTAGAGACCCTGGTCGGTGACGAAGGATGTCTTGGTGATATCCAGGGGGAACATCTAGATTTGATCTTTGGGGCACACCTTGTTCAGATCTGTAAAGTCTATGCAGATCCTCCAGCTCCCGTTGGCCTTCTTCACCATCACGATGTTCGCCAGCCACTCGAGGTAGCTGATCTCTTGAATAAACCGGGCAGACAAGAGTTTGTCCACCTCCGCCTTGACAGCTTGTTGCCTCTCCACGGCGAACTTACGCCGCTTCTAGACGATCGGTTTCGAGCCCGGGATCATGCTTAGTTTGTGCATGATCAGGTCTTCGGAGATCCCGGGCATGTCGGATGGTTTCCAAGCGAAGAGGTCGATGTTGCGGCGAATACAGTCGATTAGGTCCGACTTCAAGCCGGGGGGCGAGGGAGCGGCTCACGCGGAACCGCTTCGACTTATCTTCTGCCTCGAATGAGATTTCTTCCAATTCGTCCGCCGGTTCGGGCTCTAGTTGGCTTCTTTCAGGTTGAAGTTTGACGGCGTCGAGGGGAAACACCCCGACTCCGACCGCCGTCATATAGCACGATCGTGCGGCCTCTTGGTTCCCCCGAACGACGCCGATCCCCTGCTTGGTAGGAAACTTCAGCTTTACGTGGTAGGCCGAGGGGACAGCCTAGAAGGAGCAGAGCCCGGGTTGGCCGAGGATAGCATTGTACGCCGCTTTGACGTTTTCTACCATAAAGTCCATCGACTCGGTCCGTCTGAAGGGGGTCGTGCCGGTGGTTACATCTAAGGTCGCGATCCCCTCTATCTGTACTGGGATGCCGGAGAACCTGTGGAGGGTGTACCCGGCCGGTTTGAGCTTGTCCCGGGGGAGTTTGAGGTTCTCGAATGCCTCCAAGAAGAGGATGTTCGCCGAGCTTCTGTTGTCCACGAGGATCCAGCGAACTTCGAAGTTCGCCATGTCAAGGCTGATGACGAGTGCATCGCAGTGCGGGAGCTGGACCCCCTCCAAGTCTTCTCCAGAGAAGGAGAGAGGAAGTTGCTGGATCTGGGGGGGAAGGAAGGTCTCGAACGGCGTTCACCTCTCGGACGAATGCCTTGCGGAAAGTATTGGATTCCCCTCCCATAGCCCCCCATGGACGCAGTGTAGGATGGCCTGGCCTCCGGTCTCCTCGGGCTTTGGGTCCTGCTCGAGACGTCGTTTGGGTGTGCGAGGAGGAGGCAAAGGCCTTCGGTTCCTCGTATCCCTTCGGTCCCTCGGGCTTTCCCGGGTGAATTCTCGGAGGTACCCCCGTTGGATGAGGGCCTCAATTTCATCCTTGAGGGCCCGACATTTTTTGGTTTCGTGCTCGTTGTCCCGGTGGAAGCAGCAGTAGAGCCGTTGGTCTCGTTTCTTATTGCTGGTCGGTCGAGGGGGTAGTCGGATGAGGTCCTTATCCTTGATCTCTAGGAGGATGGCCACCACGTTTTGTGTCAGTGGCGTATACCTCTCGAAGCGAGGGACCGGAGGGACCTTCTTCATGTCGGTCCCGTCTTTCAGAACCTTCTTGGCGGGCTCGGCCTCATCGGCCTTGCGCTTCCCCTTCCCGGTGACCTCTTTGGTGCCTTCTGGGTTTAGGGCCTCCTCCGCCCGAATGTACTTCTCGACCCAGTTGAGCAAGTCGGGGAAGTCTTGGGGAGGCTTCTTGGCCAAGGAAGCTTTGAGCTGGCCGTGTCGGACATTGTGTCAGAACGCCGCCGAGGCGACCCCGGTGTCTAGGGAGGAGACAGACCTTGCCTCGGCGGTGAACCTCCGGACGAACTCACGGAGTGACTCTCCTTCCTTCTTTCGGAGGTCCAACAACAACGCACTCGTCTTCTCGACCTTCCTGCTAGTCACGAAGTGGGCCAGAAAGTTGGCTTCCAACTGGTCGAACGAGAAGATCGAACCGGGGACGAGCCTAGAGAACCATTCTCGGGCCGGGCCCCGAAGGGTGGCAGGGAAGGCGCGGCACAAGAGGGGATCCGAAGTGCTGTGAATCATCATGAGGGTCTTGAACCCCTCCATGTGATCAGCAGGATCACCCTCGCCGTCATAGGTCTCGAACTGGGAAGGCTGGAAATTCCTGAGAATCTCTGTTTCCAAGATAGGAGTAGAGAAAGGTGGTCGGGTCGACCTATGACCCTGAGCCGGCATCGGACACCCTCGTTGAAATGGGTGAGGCGGTTCTCCATTTCCTGTAGGCATCGGAGGACGGCATCTTCCTGCTCTGGTGGGCGGGTCGAGCCGCGAGACACACCCGACCGCGAGTGAGAGTGGTGGAGTGTCTCGGTTCTGGGGGCCCCTAAGATGGCCTCCAGTACCTCGTTCTGAAAGTTTTGGAACTCGGCTCGTGTGACTGGAACTTGCCCTGCTGGGTCGCGCTGGAGTGGCCGCCTCCAGGCTGTGCGACTGAGCTCTGGCTCCCGCTCTCGGGGCGGGCTGCCTGGGATGGTTCGGGACCGAGTTGGAAGCGGCCCCTCCCTTTGTTCGGCTGGCTTTTCGGTTCTCGATGACGTGACGTAAGTCGGTCCCGACCGAGCAAGAAACGCCCGGTCCGACTCTGGGTTTGCCGTCTTCCCTCGGATGGTTGGATCTGTGAGCATCGGCATGGCTGTTCTGGGAAGGAGCATCTGGACGACATCCAGAGGTGACAGCTCTTCTGGCCTTGGGTGCCAAGTAAGAGCTCGGATTCCGGGATGACGTCCCTGGCTGGGATCGGAGTGAAGTCAGAACCGAAAGTTCCCACAGACGGCGCCAACCTAATGCGGTTTGTTTTTGGGGTGTGGTTGCAACAGGTGTGAGTTCTTGTAGTTAGTATAGTGGAAGTTGCGGTACTGGCCCTGGTCCGACCCTCGACTGGGGGACCGGCTCGGGAGTAGCAGGAGTGAGGTAGGGACCGGGTGCTCGACTCGAATCCAGCAGCTCAGCTCGGATATGTGGGCTCGGCTCGGTCCTAGGTACCTGCACACTGCCTAGAAACACCGAGAGAAGTCCCGGCGATAGGCCCTCCGACAATCTAGTCAATCACTGGAAAAGCAACAGTAGCTAGGGTTTAGGGGAAGAAAGTTTGATTACCTTTACAGTGAGGAGGGGGTCGGGTATTTATAGGTAAGGAAAACGGGTCTGAGACCCTGCTAGGCCGTGGGCCTGACGTGGCAGAAGCCCATATGGCTCTGGATTGACCGGATGATCATAGAAGTGCAGTTTTTGTGGGGATCCGGTGGCTCAGGAGGGACCACATCATCTGTACCATATTAGTTATCTTAAAACATGACATTGACTTAAGTATTAGCATAATCAATTCTATAGCTAGGAATCATCCTTTGATTTTAAATTATACTGTAGTTTCCAGTAAAGAAAACCAGTAAAATGCAATTCTGGGAACAATTCAAAATTTTGACAAGTAGAAAAGAAAAGAAAAGAAAAGAAAAGAAGATAATCGGTAATCGGAATGCAAATTCACTATTTCACAAGATTAGTTTACATCTCCAACAATCCCAACATCGAAAAAACATTTTATGATGATGGGGAAAATGAGCTCTTGCTGTTGGGCTTAGAAATTCATTCACTCAATCCTCACTTGCCGGGAACGAAGTTGGTGGCATATGACCAAGCATAGTTGTTGATAGGGTCAGCAAGGTGATCAGCCAAGTTTTCCAATGGCCCCTTGCCAGTAACAATTGCCTGGACAAAGAATCCAAACATAGAGAACATGGCCAATCTTCCGTTCTTGATCTCCTTAACCTTCAACTCCGCGAAAGCCTCAGGATCGTCAGCAAGGCCTAAGGGGTCGAAGCTACCTCCGGGGTAAAGAGGATCAACAACTTCCCCAAGTGGGCCACCGGCAATTCTATAGCCCTCAACAGCTCCCATCAAAACAACCTGAGTAGCCCAGATTGCCAGAATGCTTTGTGCATGAACAAGGCTAGGATTTCCTAAGTAGTCCAAACCACCTTCGCTGAAGATTTGTGCACCGGCCTTGAACCAGATAGCCTCACCAAATTTCACACCATTGCGGGAAAGAAGTTCAGGGAAGACGCAACCGAGAGCACCAAGCATAGCCCACCTGCAGTGGATGATTTCAAGCTCACGATTCTTGGCAAAGGTCTCAAGGTCAGCGGAGAGGCTAGCAGTGTCCCATCCATAGTCACCGGGGAATTCACCAGTGAGGTAGCTTGGGGAATCACCTGAGAATGGGCCAAGGTATTTGACACGGTCCGGGCCGTACCAGGGGCTGCCAGATGATGCGGGCTTTACGACAGTCTTACGCATGGTGACTCTGCCATTGCCCAAGAGCTCAGAAGCTGGTGAAGGAGAGAGCTTCACTGCCTTTCCGGCAAGAAAGGGGGATGAGAGAGCCATTGTGGCAGCCATTGATGATAAATACACCTAGTATGAGAATTGTATGAGGAAAATAGACTGAGGTGTTGAAGTTGAGTTTGAAAGGGAGGTATATATTGACAGGAACAGATATGGGTCTTATCAGTAAAGATCTCTATCTTTGATTTCATTTGCTAATAGGGGTTGAGGCTGAGGGTTGGTCATAGAGTTGTCACTCCCTGAGCCACTAGTCATCTAGTGGTGAGCAAGGATTTTTCCAGAATCATGAGCGGTTCAGTTTCATTGATAGTATGAAGATACCTGCAAAAAAATCTGGTGGTGGACACTAAAAATGGTTCTAGTGCAGATATTATGTACACTGTGTATTTTACCTGTTAATTCCTAAACTGGCAGTCCAAGATATATATTATGTACACTGTGATATAACGTTAAGGAGCTGACTTGTGTCTCTTATAGGTCATATTCTGGCAGTCTCATTGCAGTAATATCTCAATAGTCCATCTCTTAACACTTGATGTACACCCATTAATATAGTAGGGTTACTTGACATGTTCATATGTCATTGATATTTTATGTTACTATTATAGTAACAAGTAAGCAGGTTTGCATTTTCTTTGACAAATGACATCTAAAAAGGGTTAGAGAATCATCTTGATATTCTGGAATTCCGGAATTCCATTCTTCAGTTTCCTTCAATATTGACCCGTATCGCATCTATTTGCTTAAATCTTCACATATATTCCTCAGTTTTTCTTTTCTTTTCTGTTTTTTTTTTTAAATTCGTTTTAAAGACAAGAGATAGTTGTGCAGAATGCTAATCAGCATGCAATTTACAAAGTTCTCTATAATGAAGAAAACTGCAAGCATAGATTAAGATAAAACATGGAAACTCATATAACTCCATAACATAGTATGGTGATTAAATTTTCACCCGATATTTTGATCTTTTAGAGTCCCTTCTAAGCATCAAGCAATCCGCAGCAGGCCATTGAGCAAGGTGCTCTGGCGGTACTAGGGCAGTTGCCAGAGGTAACCTGCTCAGCAAAACAAATTATATTCTCTACTCTTTATCTCCAAAAATAAAGTAATAACAGCACAATATAATGTATAGAGTGTGAATAACCTCTATATAAAGTAGTATTCTTAGCATTTAATTTCATGTACACATCGTATGTTAGCCATAGCTTACCAGTAACCTAGTCTACCTTATGGTTTCAAGGTGTAGTTCCAACCGTACTATTGCAAGTATAAAAAGGATAAATTCACTTGGTTATCTTGTAATAAATAGATTTGTTGTCTTTGATCTCATGTAGTTAATAGGTGTAGGTGTTGTGTTTGGATCCATCCTGTCTTCGTATTGCTGGGTTTCTTTTCTTTCATTTTAGAAAGAGAATGTATTCAAGATATCATCTTTAAGAATAAAAAATATAAAACTTCTATGGATAACATTTAAATTGGAAATGTATAAATATAAATTGGATATCAGCCATACTTAAATTCAAACAAACATCATTTACACTTGGCATTAAGATACAAGATAAAGTACCTATTATCATGAAAATAAAAAATAAAAAAAATACCTGCTAATAGCAAAGATGACTTGCTTGCTAGTGAAGTATGACCTCCAACTCTCCCACATACTATAACTTCTTTGGTGTTGCACCACTTAAATCATCTCTAATAGAAGATGCAGACATAGGGTCAATACCCATCTCTTGAACTGAATTTGAAAAAATTTTTGAAAAATTTGGAAGAAACTTCATATATTGATGATATTTCCCTTCCTTTGAGAACAAATCAGCGACTAGTGCAAGAGTTGATGCCTCAAGAGCAAAATGTTCTTCCCGCATTTTGTATAAAAAATCTATTGCTTTCTTTGCCTCACCTTTCTCAAGTAACCCACGAACAACAGAATTAAGCATACTAGAATCTTGTGAGCACCCATGCTTCTCCATTAACAAAAATAAGTCATCAACCTCATCCATGAGCCCTTCTTTTATAAAACCTTTCAACATTATGGTATATGTCACCACATTTGGCACAAGACCTTTCTCAAAAATAGTATTAAAAAGATCTGTAGCTATGTTAGTCTTCCCAACTTTGAACATTCCATCAATTAAGATAGTGAAAGTCCTAGTGCATAGTTTACCTTTCTGAGATGAAATGTGTTGGAAAAGATTCATGGCATCATCAATGCACATGTTCTTACAGAGTCCATCTAATATTATATGATATGATAGGATATCAGGGGTTAGCCTAGAATCAATCATTTTCTTATATAACTCTTTCGCGGAATCAACTCTTCCGGCTGCATATAACCCACCTAACAGTGAATTATATGTTCCTGTTGTATGCATAACACCTTTATCAGTCATCTCATTGAAGAGCCTCATGGCCATATTGCACCTCCCATGCTTACCATAGGTGTGAATGAGTATGTTATAAGAAATAGCAGTAGGCTTCTGGTCATTAGAGATCATGAGATCAAAAACTTTCAACACCTCGTCCACTTTTCCTATTAAGCTGTATCCATCCATTAATGTGTTGTATGTAATAGTATCAGGCTTTATATCTCGTTGAATCATCTCGTACAATAGCTTGTGTGCTTCCACAGCCTTTCCTTCTTTGCATAGACCATCAATCAATGTGCTGAACATTACAACATTAAGTTGCATTCCACGTTCCATTAGTTCTGAAAAAAGTTTCAATGCGTCACTTAATTTTCCTAATTTGCAATAACAATCCAATAGGCAGTTATAAGTCACAATATCTGGAGATATTCCATGATCTGCCATTTGTTCCATGAGATCTTTAACATCCTCCATTCTCCCGCTCTTGCAAAGGCCATCCAATAAAGTATTGTAGGTAAGAATGTTTGGTTGCAGTCCTTCCTTTTGCATTTGGTTGAATATACGAATAGCCTCATCCATCCTTTGGCTTTTACAGTTGCCATTGATCAGGGAATTATAGTTATAAAGGTCCAGCCTTAAACCTTGATGCTTCATAGAGTTGAGCACGTTTGCAACCTCACTAAAGCGACCTTCCTTGCAGTATCCATGCAGCAAAGCATTATATGCAACTGGGTCTGGTGTCACACCTCTTTCAATCATCAGATCGAATAGCTTACGTGCTTCAGTTGTTTCTCCATGCCTACAAAGAGAATGCATTAGTGAGCTGAATGTGACAATGTTTGGAGAAAGGCCTCTATCAACCATATCCCTGAAGATTCTCATGGTTTCTTTCCATCGTCCTACAACAAAATAACCATGAATAAGGGTATTGTATGTGACAACATCTGGTGGAATGCCCAAATCCGACATTTGTTGAAACAATTTTGCAGCCCTGTCCATGTCCTCCTCTCTGCAGAGGCCCTTGATGAGGGTGTTAAAAGTGATGACATTAGGCGTCATGCATCCTATTCCTGAATGAAGCATTCTACCGAACACCATGGCTGCTTCTCCCATCTTCTTCTCTAAGCAGAGTCCTTTGATGAGAGTGTTGAAAGTAACAGTGTCACCACTCCAGCCCCTTTTAAGCATGGAACCAAAGATGGAGAAACCGATATCCGTGCACTTCATGCGGGTGCAGCAGTCTATAAGGATATTGAAGGTGTGATCATCAGGTGAAATGCCGTCAACCCAATTCATCTTTTTGAAGAGGGAGATAACCGTAGAGTAGTAGTAATTGTTGGAATCAGAATTTGATGGGCTTCTGTTGCTGCTGCTACTCATCCGAGCGATTTGAGTGAGTAGAATGTTAAAAGAGTAAATGGATGGGTTGGGATTGGCATTGAGCAATTTATCAAACAGTTGGAGTGCATCTTCAATTCCTATGCTTCCAGATTGTTGATTGCACTTTCGCCTAACTTCATCTTCTAATCTGGATCTTTTATGAGAATTCGGGTGTTTTCGAACCCTACTGAAGATGGCCTTATTAGTAGTAGTAGTAGTAGAATAAGGAGAAGAAAAATTAGCAGCAGCAGCAGCAGCAGCTGCTCCACCAAATTTGTTCATGCCGAAAGATAAAATATGGTTATAAAATCCCACATTAACTCGTTAGGAAAGTGTATGTGGAGAGTGGAGGGGGAAGAAGGAAATCAAGTGCAATGAGCTTTCGAGAAAGATCACATAATCAAAGGTGCTTGCAGCTTGCATCAGAGATTGTTGAGAGAGGCTGGACGTCCTTCTGATTCTGTATAACTAGTAATCTACACGGGCGATGCACGTTCTAATATTACATGTGTAAATTGCATAAACAAAAATAATTTTGAGAGACTCATAAAATTATATATTACTTAAAAATTTAGAAATCTCTCTTACCTATTTCAATCACAATATAATGAAAAGATAATAAATCTACAAATTAATTAATTCACACTTTCAAACCAACCAATATCATTCTATATTTATAGAAAATAAAAAAAATAGTCGAATAATTACCGAAATTTAGAGATGCTAAGAAAGTGACTTGCAATCTTGTCAGATTTCTCTGTTTAAAAGCTTGCTTGCAAATACATATATTGCTGCAAAGTTCCTCAATATTTGCCTCCAACTATTCTATATTACTCCTTAGTTGTGTCTCTATAAAATGATCAAACTATAAAACACACATACAATACTACAATTCACCAAAACTTTTCAAACAAACAAAAGAAGTAGAAAAGATAGCACTATCTGCATGTTGTTTCCCCTCTGATTCTAGCATATTCCAAAGCTTCTCTTGCTTCATCAAATTTTCATCATCTCATTTCATCAACCATTTGATGCAAGTCCTTAGCTTTCTTATATATTCACTCATTTGTTCACTTTTACAATAAGAAAATAAAAATAATAAAATACAATAATGATAAAATGGACCAAACTATTCAACTTTCATGCTTTTTACCATTATTTACAATCCATCATTCTTTGTAATTGAAAATTTAATGATAAAATTACTTAGAATGCAAAAGTCCAAATGAAAACAGATAACAATTAGAAGAAAAAACCCTCATATGCAAAGTCAGTTCGTTTCAATCTCATACTTGACGATCCACTTTCTTCTAATCCAAAACCCTACATTATTAGGTTTGCATCTGATCCCGAATATCAAAACTTAACCATACTATCATAAAAATGCAGAAAAATACTCAAACACAAACAAATTAAATATTACTCGAAAAAAGATATAAAAACTGAAACAACAATTCTAACTGAAAAAAAGATTGCTAAAATAATTATGAGAGATTGCTAAAAATAAATGAAAAGCTCAAGAACTTACAAAGTAATTATTCATGAGAAATAATTATGAGAAGTAGTGAATACAATTACCATCAAATTGAAGAATAAAATTTGATATTCAGGTAACCTATATCTGGGTCAATTGCAACGACGACATGACATACATGCCTAACTGCCATCTCCATAATCTCTGGGAGTGCATATTGGAGAAAGTAGTGTAAATCAGTGAATAAAAAATATATATAATAAACACTTGCATTCCCTCTCACTTTCCCACAGTGTATTCTTTCCTTCATTTCTTTGCCTTCCGAGATCCCAATTTCTACCATGGTCTCTAAAATCTGATTTATTTGGATTTGAAGAAACAAAGAATCAAGAACAGAACATTAGTTAGGATTTGGTCTGAAAATAACTAATCTTTATTTTTGAATCCATAATTAGGGTTTGGATTCCGAAATTTAAAGAATTGAAATGCCTTAATTGGAAATCAAGAGTAAAAGCGGGCGGTAAATTAGGGTTTCATGAATATAATATTACAAAGTAAATTAGGAATTCAAAAATCCTAATTTCTCATAGGAGAATTCTTACCGATTGTGTCATCACCCATGGCGGGCCAGCGAGCGTTGACGGCGAGGAATTGGGTTGGTTGGCGAACGATGACTGCTAAGATTTGGGGGAGGAGGGTTAATGGGATTTTGGGGGAGGGGGAGTTGGAAGATGAAGGGTTTTTTTTTATTTTTGTATTTATTTTTGTATTTTGTTTTGTTATGAAAAAAATGTAGTGTGCACGTGTTAAGGTATGTGTGATTTTCTTCTTTTGCTCTCCTTCATTTCAAAATAGAGAAAGGAAAGAAGGGGTATGCCTATTAGCTTAAGATATAGTATAATACTAAGTCATAATCTAGTCTCGAACCTGAGACCTCCTTTTACTCATTACATACTCTTTACAAATTATCCCTAATGGCATCTACTTTTATTTTATATAAGTGTCACTTTTGTAAATAATTATGTTGTAAATAAATTTGAACTTTGAAGGTATTATGGCAACTAACAACAGTTGAGTAAATTAATGGTTAATATAACTCCCACTTAAAAATAAATGGTTGAGATTAGATTGGTTGGTTGTCAACAAATTACAGGTTGCCTACAAATGACAACCCCAACTCTCCTATTATAATATGAGTAATGCTTCATCCACTACAAATTTCACTACCGTTCTCTTCACTACATTAGGTGGCATACTCCTATTTGAGAGTTCCCCCACATACACTCTCTTCCCTTGCCTATTGGAGCGTGCCACCTAAGGTAGTGAAGAAAAATGTAGTGAAATTGGTAGTAAGTGTAGCATTACTCTTATAATATTAGATTAGATAATAGGTTAGTCCCGTTAGGGTTAGCCCTAGCATTGGTATCGGGTCGGGTCGGGTCGGGTCCTTCACTACCCAGATCCGGACCTGGTCCCCTACGGGTCCAAAAATTGGACCCGGACCCAGATCCGTGAGGACCAAGTCCGGTTCTGGGTCCTATTAATGTAACCCAAGTTATCAACTTGGGAGTGCGGCATTATGTATGATATAGAATAAAGATAGAAATATGACATGGTAAATGAATAATAGTATGAATATAAGAGGATTTAAGGATGTGATGCGAGTACGGTTAGCCTTAGGTTTTGTGTCAAGGAATTACCCGCCATTGTTTCGGTGGAAATATTGGGAACGGCTTGCCTCGGCACGAACTTAAGGTAGAATGAGTGTATGGATTGGTACAAGAGTAAGAATGCATTATGAAAGCTGGAAATGGTAATGGACACGGAAAGAAATTGATATATAAGTTAAGTGGTAAAGATGTAATAACGATCATGATTAAGCATGTCGTTAAATAAATGATAATGGATACAAAAATGGAAATGTTGATAGAACAGTTTTGGATATGGTAGATGATAAGAATTATAGTAATGGTAAATACGATGGAGTGAGATAAAAACTGGATTAACGATAGAGAATGACTTTAGTGATGATATGAATGTGTTAATTGTAAAGTAATGCTATCAAAATCATATTTGGATGAGTTAATAGTAATAATAGAGTACCAGAATGTGGTATAAAGTATGATGCTGAATTATGAGAAGTAGGAAACAGATATGGAGTAATATAGGAGTTGAGTGACAAAGAGGTGATAGAGATAAGTCAAGGGTATAGTTAAACATATGATGATGTATATATGAACTATGTGATAATGAAGAAATAGCAAATATATGGTAAGTGTATATAGATGGTAAATTTATGGATAAGTATGAATTTTGTTTGCTTTGGGTTTCGGGTCAAGGAACTACTGCCCCTATTTCGGTTGAAACAAGAGGAACTAACTGCCGAGACACGAACCCAAGGGAGCCGAGAGGGGTGAGTTTATCAGTGAAATTATGATAATGATGGTATGTAAGATTTCATATAAGGATAATAGAAATGTTAATGAGAACGGTAATAGAGATGGTAAGGGAAATGCTGGTGGAGGTTTATTTATAGTGATGAATTGATATATGGGATTAGTGACAAGATATAGTAACGTGGATGAGAAGTAGATGGATAAGTGTTTGATGAGGGTAATAGATGGTTACTTATACGGTGAGGTTTAAGTACCTGATTGTACTTATTTTTTTTACACTTTCACGTTTTATTTATGTTTATCATTTTAAAATCATGTTATTAATGTTATTAATATTGTTCTTATTCATGATGATTATACTCACACCAGACATGGCTAACCCCTGTTGTTTTCTGGGGGTTAGGGGAGTGCCTCCCTGAGGGTGGATGACCCTAACTCTCCTACAGGTTTGATAGCAGTGATGTGAGGTAGTGATAAGGTTTAGTTGTTATACTTTTGTTGTAGTTGCTGGATTATATATATTATATGGAGATTTGGGGGAAGAATGATGTATTAGTTTGTATTATGGGAGATTATGTGTATAACTGTAAGGCATAGTGATATATATAGTGTTGTGATGAAGTGTGAAGCCCGTACCCACCTCGTTGTGGAGTATTGGGTTCTGTGGTTGATTTTTGAAAAGTTTTTTCTAAAGTTTTACTAAAAATCATATATGTTTTCAAAAGAATATTTGGTTTTTAATTCATATCTTACTTGTTATGAAGTAATATACCCCCAGAACTGTGTATATTATTGCTTCTGTGATATTGAATAATTTGGCCTGGGGAGGATTGAAAAATATTACAGGTACATAGGTTTGTGTAATTGTTTGCAGATTTCAGTAAGAAAATTCTGTAAAATGGCTTATATTTCAGGGGAAATTCTGCCAAAATTTTATTTGAAATATAATTATCATAGATTATGCTTAAAGTGGCATATAAGTTGAAAGAATTGACTTTGGATATTTTTCTAAGTAAGAAATGATATAGATGAGTAATAGGTTAAGTTGTAGATCTTTGGAATAAGGAATAGTAAAAAAAAATGGGGCGTTACAAGATCTCTCTCTCTCTCTCTCTCTCATACACATATCTTTTCACTTTTTCATATTTCTCTCTCACTTTCCTAGAACCTATCCTCCTCGGGCGATTGCCGGAAAACTCCTTCCCCATCCCCCACCCCCACCCCCACCCCTTCTTGAGCCTCCTGCTTCCCCCGCGCCTGCACCTCCCGCCAGCGTCGCCTTCCCTCCCCCCTCCCCAGCCGCGCAGCCTCACCCGTCAAGAGCGCGTGGAGAAGTTCCAGAAAAGCTGGATCGTTATACCGCTGGTGGAGCCCCTTTCCTCCTCCTCCGAAACCCCCCGGTGGGCCCTCCGCTCCACGTGGCAGTTTGCCTCCCTCCTCAATTTCTTGCATGTAAGCAATTAGGTTTTAGTTTAGTTCACAAATACGATTTTGGATCCAAAATGTTTTGATCTTGGATGATAAAATTTTGTTCTTTTAAATTTTTTAGGCCTTTCGGCCATTGTTGCATATTGCGGTAGAGTTCTCGGCTGAGGAGTTGAAGACGACGCTGATTTCAGTGAATTCTACATTGGATGATATGCTTATTCCGCTATTAAAGGTTGGTTCTTTTGTTGGTTTTGTTGATAAAGTTTGAGTCTTTTGGGGTTTTGTTGTGAATTTGGTTGGTTTTGGAACAATTGGAGTTGGTTTTCGTGGTATTTTGAGTTTGGAATGTGTATTGCGAGTGTTTTATCTGGTGAGAGGGTAGAAAGTTCGAGTCTTTGGAGGTTTTAGTGTGAATGTGGTTTCATTTGGGAGGAATTGTAGTAGTTTTGAGGGTAGTTTAAGTTTGGAAAGTGTTTATTAGTGTTTTTGTTTGGGGGTCAAGGAATTGTTTGATGTTTGAGTGGTGTTGTGGGTTTACGCTGTCAACTTAGGTAGGAATTATATGATGTCTGAATGGGAAATACCACCACTAAATTTGCTAGATAGGTTGTTTTCTTTTTAGTTGATGAGGAAATGAATGAAGTTGAATGTGAACTGAAGCGTATTTTGAATTGGTAATTCCTAGATGACTATCATTTAATTCTCCCATATGTTTGAATCTTTGAAGGTTTCACTGTCAGTGTGGTTTGTTTCTAGAGCAGTTGAAGTTTATTTTGGTGCTAGGTTAAGTTCACGAAGACGTGCTTAAATTAATACATTCCAAAAAAAGTAAGCGGTTTTCCGACAAAAAAAATAAATCATTTATAACAATTCATTTTCACATCTTTAGGCTCATAATGTTGATGTTAGTTCTATATAAATATATTGGCTAGAGCCTTGATGTATCTATCCGTATGATATAAAAAAATAATTTAGATATACCTATGTGATTGCTTTACGACATTCTAATTGTTTTTTATAACTTATTGTGGAGTTTCTATCACGGTGGTAATATCAATGTTGATACCTATGTGATTTGTTAGTCAAATGATTGCAAACCACTGAAGTCGTTATTGGAAACAACGGCTTATGCTTATAACTGAAGCTGTTGTTTCCAACAATGGCTTTAGTGGTTTGCACGGGTTTGCACAATATATGTGTTTGCAATGGAGCATTTCCCATATATATATATATATATATATATATATAAGGAGCCCTTCGGTTGAGAACTAATTTTGGTGAGAACTCCGTGAGAACTCACGAAGTAGACCCCCCATGAAAAATCTGAACCGACCATCTTGTTCTACATGCCTTAGATAGCATAACATAAAGAATTCAAATAATTTGAAGTTCGTTTGCTCATCCATCAAATGGAGTAGAATTTTCAGCCATACAATTTTGCAATGATGTAAATCATGGGAAAATGAACTTCAAATTACGTGATTTCCTTATGTTATGCTATCTAAGGCGTGTAGAACGAGATGGCCGGTTCGGATTTTTCATGGGGGGTATACTCCTTGAGTTTCTCACGGAATTCTCACCAAATTAGTTCTCAACCGAAGGGCCACCTATATATATATATATATATATATATATATATATATATATATATATATTTCTTCCCTTGCAAATGGGTATGGTTGCACAGACTCGTTACAAACGGCCTTGTGAACCTTTGGATTGACCAAGATCAGATCCAGCGGCTCACATCGACCCTGCCCAAACCCCCCCTCATCACATTTAAGTTGTTAGGGGTATAATGGGTATTTCACCTCATTATACCCCCTTCAACTCTTAACTTTCTCTCACCTTTCTCTCTCTTGTACCCTGTTAAGGTTTTTTTAAAGTCTGACCTACTCTATCTTCTCTCTCTCTTCTTCCTGATCCCAAAACCAAACCTAACCACTGCACTCACTTCCCCTCTCACTCTGGCGCCTCCTCCTCTCTCACCTCACACTCTCTCCATCTTCGCCCCCTCTTTCTCTCATGAAGAACCTCCCACAACCCAAAAAACCCTAACCCTAATCATCTCCCAAACTCCTCTTCCGTCCACTACTGCTGCTCCTCCTCCATTCTCACACACTCTCTCACTCCCAATCTATCCTCCAATTGAAACCTCTCATCCTCAAATATTCGAAAGCACATCGGGAAGTCAAAACCCTAGTTCGGCGACAAACACCTACATTGGGGAAATACGCAGCTGTGTAAGGTAATTACCAAATCCTAAGGCTTCGTAGTTGTATTTAGTAATTTTTTATGTTTCTTATGTTTTCTAAATACTTGAATTGATTATTGTGATATGTAATTTTGAAGATGTAGTAGTTTGTATATAGTATTTTGATGATTTTAGACGGTGAAATTTTAGTCGTAGTTGTTGTTTTTCGCTCAAATTGTAGATTGAGTCATATTTCTAATTATTCGATATTAGTAAAACCACGTAAACGGTCAAATTTTTTTCAAAACTTGGCGAGTGGGCCGGAATCACGAAACACAAGCTAACGAAACTTGTAGGAGTGAGTTTCGACTTACGGTTTGCAAGATATGGCCGTGCATCGATTTTGGTCAAGAAAAACTAAAATAAAGCGATACACAGCCGTATCTTGCAAACCATGAGACGAAACTCAACTCTAGAAGTTGAGTTGGCTTGTGTTACGTGAGTCTGACCAACTCACAAAGTTTCAGAATTTTTTGATGCCGTTTGTGCGGTTTTCTCACGTATCTTGAACAACAACAACTAAACTATGAAATTTGTTAATACAGTTACACTAGAAAACCCTACAAACGATATCCAAAAATTACGAAAATTTATGAGTAGGTGAGACCTCACCCCACACAAGCCAACGCAGCTTGTAGAAGTGAGTTTTGGGTCACGGTTTGCAAGATACATCCATGTATCGCTTTATTTAGATTTTTTTGAAATAAAGCGATACTCGGCCGTATCTCGCAAACCGTGAGTCGAAAATCAGTTCTACAAGTTGCGTTGGCTTGTGTGTGGTGATTCCAACCTACTCGCAATGTTTTGAAATTTCTGGATGCCGTTTGTGCGGTTTTATATGTTTTTACTTACTTTTACAACTTAAACAATTAATTTTGGATATTTTGAGTACGAAAACATGTAAAACCTCACAAACGAAATCCAAAAATTCCAAAAAATTGCAAGTAGGTTGGAATTATTCTACACAAGCCAACTCAACTTGTAGAAGTGAGTTATGACTCACGGTTTGCAAGATACGACGTGTATCTCTTTCCATTATTCTTCGTGAATGGAAGCAATACATTGCCGTATCTCGCAAACCGTGAGTCGAAACTCACTTCTACAGGTTGCGGTGGATTGTGTGTGGTGAGTCCAACCTAGTCGCAAAATTTCGAAATTTTTGGATGTCGTTTGGGTATCTTGTTTCGTGTATATATATATCAATAAGGTGGTTTGGTCTATATAATTAGTATATTGATAATTGTTATATTATTTTTTATGTTAGATATGAACAATGTTGAAGGAAATTCTGTTACCCGCAAAAACTTTGTGTGTGCACAAGAAAGTTGTGAATCTCAGCCACAAGTTGACGAGCACCTCAAACCAAAGATAGGTATGATGTTTCATACTTTAGGTAAAGTCAAGAATTTTTATATGTCATATGCTAGATGTGTGGGTTTCGCATCGCGTAAGGGTGGGAATAAATAAAAGGGTACCATGTAGTCGATAAGTCATATGTATGTAATAAAGCCAGGGAGTCATCGGGTCAGCCTAATAATGCTAGATGGGGAATTACTTTTTTACGGGTTGCAAAGCATTCGTTCGTGTAAAACTAAATGAAAAAAGTAATACATGGATTATTTATTCATTTAATGAATTACACAATTATGAATTTACTTCACCCGGTAGAAGACATCCGTTGCCTCAAAACCTTAATGTGACAAAATCCAATAAAAGAGTAATTTATCAACTTACCAAAAATAATATCCCTACGTGCAAACAAATGCTTTTTTTCGAAAGTGCTAGTGGAAGTCACGATAAAATAGGATTCACTGAAACCGATGCTAGAAATCTAAAGAGAGACTCGACGGAAGTTATGAAATGACACAATGGGGAAATACTCATTGAGTACTTCTTATCGAAAAAGCAGAGTGATCCTTTATTTTTTTATGAGTACCAATTAGATCTCGAAGACCGATTGTCTCATTGTATTTGGGCGGATGGTACCGCTAAGATGAATTATGATAACAGATTTAGGAGTGCACTTTGCTTTGATGCCACATACAACACGAACCGATATAAAATGTTATTTTTTCAATTTGTTGGAGTCAACCATCACCGCAATCAATATTCTTAGGTTGTGTGTTCATTCCAAATGAGAATGCCTTTTTCTTTGAGTGGTTCTTTGAAAAGTGGTTAGAAGCTATGAAGGTGCTCTGATCGGCATCATGACAAACGAGGATCGTGGATCAATGTTGCACTGAAGAAAGTTTTCCCTGAGACCGAGCATAGATATTGAGTTTGACATATTTTGGATAAGTTTCCGCACATGGTGCGTATGTCGAATGATATCGATGAGTCTAGGGCTAAATTGAAGAGTATCATCTATAATGAAGAATATAAAAATATTTTCAAAGAGAAGTGGAAATTATTGCTTTTGTAGTACAAAGCTGAGAATAACAAATGGTTGAAGGATAAATTTGAGATTCGTGAGAAATGGGCCCCTTTCTATAAAAGAAAGTCATTTTGGGCTGGCATGTTGAGTAGCCAACGGAGCGTATCTTTGCATTCTTCCTTGAAGAAACAAACCCAAAAGAAGTACTTCTTACATGAGTTTGTCGTCATCTTCGACCGAGTCTTAGCAAGGAAAATACATGATGAATTGAAGAAAATCATCATAATCATGAGAAGATATCAAAATTGAACACTGAATAGGCTATGGAGGAACAAATGGAGCGAATCTACACATTGAAGATTTTCTACATATTCCAAGATGAAATACAGAATAGCTTATTTTTTATGTCACTTTCATTAGAGATACTGAAACACAGGATCGTGCAGGTTTCTTTGTGATTCATTGTGAAAATTTAGAACCGGGGAAAGTGGTTCAATTCTGCAAACATCGTCAATTGGCCAAATGTCCTTGTTGCTTGTTTGAATTCTTAGGCACTCTGTGCAAACATATTTTTGGCAATTCTTCGTTTTAACCATCACACTGCACTACCGGAGCAATATATTACGAGAAGATGGACCTGAGATTACATGAGAAGAAGCTCAACATCCGTTCACGATGGTACTACCGACAATTTTGCTTCTCACTATTGTGAATTGAGTCATCACTCAAAACAGTTAGCCGATCTTGGTTGTTCTTCCGAAGAGAGTTACAAATATGTGTTCAATCACATGCTTAGGGGCATTGAAGGCATTTCTTGTCTATTGTTAGCCGATCTTGCTATTTTGTGTATGTTATTGTTGTTATTGTTGAAAATGAATGGGATGAGAATACGAGGGATGGATGAGAATGGTTTGTTGAATGAGTGCAGCTAACAGCTGTTGCAATGTGTTATTGTTGTTATTGTTATTGTTGTTATTGTTGTTATTATTGTATATGTGTGAAGTAGCTGTTGTGTTCTTGGTTTCTGATTTTTTATTTTTTTGAACATAGCTTAACCTGTTATTGGCGACAACGGGTTAAGAACACTAAAACCCTTTATTGCAAATAACGGGTTAGGTTTAAAGATTTTAACAAAACTTGAGATTGTTGCATTTTAAATCTACAAATTCATCTTCTATCTAACCTGTTATTGGAGATGACGGGTTAAGCACACTAGAACCGTTATTGGAAATAGCGGGTTAGGTATGAAGATTTTAATAGAACGAGATTGTTGCATTTAAAATCTACAAATTCATCTTCAACCTAACCCGTTGTTAGGGATTACGGGTTAAGCACACTAAAACCGTTATTGGAAATAGCGGGTTAGGTATAAAGATTTTAACTGAACGTGAGGTTGTTGCATTTAAAATCCACAAATTCGTCTTCTACCTATCCCGTTGTTGGCGATGACGGCTTAACCACACAAAACCCGTTATTGGCAATAACGAGTTAGGTATAAAGATTTTAACAGAATTTGAAATTGTTGCATTTAAAATCTACAAATTCTACTTCTGCTTAACACGTTGTTGGCAACAATGGGTTAAATGAAATATACCCTTCATCCCTAAATGACGTGTTACTTTGAAGATGTTTAAGAACTTCCTTTTTTAATAAACCCGTTAATAAGTTTTTAAAAAACGTAAAGCAGTAATAAAAAATGTAATAATTTACAAAATTTAATAAATATTTACAAATAAAAAATGGGTTAGGAAAATATTGGTATAACCCTAACTATAACTCTAACCCTCTATCCCTAACTCTAATCCACTAACCCTCTAACCCTAGCCCCATAACCCTATCCCTAACCCTCTATCCCTAGCTCTAACCCTAACCCCATTACCCTACCCCTAACCCTTAAAAAACGACAAAAACACAAAAACCACCGAAAAAAATTAAAATCTTTAAATATTTATGGAGATAATTAAAAAAAAAGGAAGCCAAAGGCTTAAAATAATTCACTCTAACCAGTTATTAAAGATGTGTACTTAACCCGTTATCGCCAATAATGTGTTAAGTTTAATAATTTTAATAGACCATCTTTTGTAGGCTATCTAATACTTTATCAAATTCCTTCACCCTAACCCTCAATTAGAGATGACGGGTTTAAGAACTTTTTGCTTTGTTTTTTGTTTTTTTCTTTTGTTTGATTTTTTTTAAATATCAATGAAATTCATTAGTTACAAGAAAGTGACGTGTTTATACTTTAAAAACATAAATATTCAATTCTGGACAGCAATATGTTGCTGTACAAAAACCCACTTTCCCGCTGTTACAGAGGACCTAATCAGGTTCCGCCAGGGGGTCTAGAAACTAGACTCCCTACCGGTTCCAACAAATATTCACACGACATATTGTAATCACAGTGGCTATGTGTATATGTTCATTCTTTACTGGCTTCGTGTTTAGGCAGCATGTCAGGGTCAAATTCTTATTTTAAAAAATTAAATGTAAATCCATTTAAAAATCTTTAAAAAATTATAGAATAACTCGTAATCATTTCCAGTAACATACTAGTTAATTTCAAGTCTGGATTCCACTATTAACATTTTATTTTAATTAGCAAATTATGTCGGTATGCCTCTAGATAGTAATCTGGAATTTCAAACCTAATAGTACTAAAAATATGATAACTTGTATTCTACAACTCGAAATTTAGATATGTAGGAAGTTTTGGAAATTAGACTCAGTGGGCTAAATTTCTTATTTACAAAGTTCTAGTTAATTTTATAGGCAACAAGGTCATAATCTCACTACAACATGGAATAACCAGCTGGACAGCAGCAAAATGAACAACAATCATGATAATCAATTCACATATTCATATAACAAGAAATAAACTGGCATTTATACTCAATAATTAGGATGAATTCCTACTATTAACATGGTAGAATTACAATTACTAGAGCATTAAATTCACGAATCTAGATATAACACCACATACAACCGATATGCATTCAAATCACTATATCTTCTACATGACATGGTTCTAATTTATGTTCGTGTGGTGTATGCGCATGACGATGGAAAATATGGCTTAGAATTGAAGCAAGGGTATGGCATGAAAAGTGAGTTATTACTTGGTTTTGCCGATAAATCCGTAATAACCTTTTGAAGGGCAACAAGAAAAATGAGATACGATGAACGAAATAACGAGCTTCTTGTGGGGATCAAAATAATTATTGAATTAGAACAACAAGACGATTCACGAGAAGTTGCCTTATGATGATTATACGAAGAGTACGACGGAAGGAAGGAGCGGAGACAATACACGGTGAAAGCGACTCGGCAAGAGGTAGCGACAATAGCAACTGCAACAGCAATGGCAGTCAGCGGCACTCGGGAATGGCAACAAGGCTCTCTTAACCCTGACATGCTGCCTGAACCCGTATTGTGAAAAGATGTTTTCTTTAGAAATGACATGAACACATCTACTGAGATCATGTAAGTCCTAAGGTAAAGCTCTGTTAAAGAGCATAAGAGTTTTTTAACATCGTTTTTTTTTGCATATAACCTAACCCGTTATTGGGAACAACAGATTCTTCACACTTTACCCGTTATCCCCAATAATAGGTTAAGTATGAAGTTTTTTACAGAACTTGAGATTGTTGGATTTAAAAATCTACAAAATCTACTTTTACTTAACCCGTTGTTTGCAACAACAGATAAAGTGAAATATACCCGTCATCGCCAAATGACGTGTTACTTTGAAGATGTTTAAGATTTTTTTTTGTTGTTTTTTTTAATAAATATCTTATTAGGTTTTTAGGGTTGTTTATGTAGTAATGTGAAAAGATGTTTTTAGGTTTTTTTTCATTAGAAAATGTGATGACATGTCTTAGAAATGGCCTGAACATCTATTTGGATCATGTAAATCTAAAATACGTAAAGCAGTAATAATTTTTTTAATAATTTTGCAAAATTAATAAATATTTACAGATAAAAAATTCGGAAAAGAATATATTGTTAGGATCTAACCCTAACTATAACTCTAAGCTACTAACCCTGCCCCTAGCTCTATCCCTAGCCTTAACCATAACCCTACCCCTAACCCTAACCCTTACCCTCTAACTCTCTAACTTTTAAACTGAAACAAAATTTAATATAGAGAACGGTGACAAATTCCATGTAAATATTATCATTTACAAATTCATTTTATATAGATACCTCTATATTTATGGAGATTTTATAGAATTTTTTTGATTTTTTTAATGTGCAGCGTTATGTTAGATTTTTAAAAAAATCCTTAAAAACCACATTAAAAAAATAACCAAAAATCCACAAAAAAACACAAAAAAAGTATTTTAATTTTTTAAATATTTATGGGGGAAAAAAGGAAGTTCAATTCTTAAAATAATTCACTCTAACTCGCTGTTGGAAATGATGGATTAAGAGAACTTAACCCATTATCGCCAATAACGTGTTAGGTTCAATAATTTAACAACATCTTTTGTTGGCTATCGAATACTCTGTCAAAATCCTTCACCTTAACCCGCTGTTGGAGATGACGGGTTAAGAGAACTTAACCCGTTATCACCAATAACGAGTTCAGTTCAATAATTTTAACATCATTTTTTGTTGGCTATCTAATAACCTGTCAAAATCTTTCACCTTAACCCGCTGTTGGAGATGACGACTTAAGAGAACCTAACCCTTTATCGCCAATGACGGGTTAGGTTGAGTAATTGTACTTAAACAATTCAAAATAACAATAGCATATTGTTGCATAAAAAATCTCATCCAATCACACAACAACATCATACGAAGTCCATCACCAATAACAACAACAATATAATCCTGCAAAAAACTAACACAAACCACGTCATATACAACGAAATCAAAACATAAATAGATAGATCTCAAGAAACACCCCTCGAACAACATAAACTAAATAATACAAATCAAATTAACAAGTACATCATCTTCATATTTAAACAAAATCAAACTTTTTGTGAATTACAAGTCAATTCAACTTCACTAATTAGGGTTACATTCATAGATTGTACATCACACACCGTCTTCTTCGCATGATGTGCAATCATCTACAAAATTGAAATGAGCCATGAAAGAAAATGTATTAGCCATTTAAAAGATGATATAATAAATCGGATACAAAATTCAACATACCAACTATACAAGGAATAGGAAATTTGTGAAAAAAAATACATGGAATTACAACATAAATAGCTACTACCTCTTCCGACGCGGGGGCAGTTTGCGTCCACTATGTGTGAATTGTTCAGGCTTGCTCCTCTTTCGTCGCGAATTCCTGCATCTAACTTGTTCCTCTGCTCCGTCATCTGAATCTTCTTCTTCTTCCTCTAACACCTCTCGTTAGTGTTGTGGCACGGTAATAACAATTCCTCCCCTTGACACACTCGTCCGCCGAGATGTTCCAACATTAACTTTTAAGTATGCATCAAGTTTGGCCCCTTCACCGACATCTTCAAGACTCCGGCAACACGATTTAAGGATCTCATACATTAACTCATTCACACTCTCGGGTATGATACTTTTTACCGTACGAGCAGCTAACCATATTGTCTTCCATGTGTTATCAATATACAATGAGTTGAAACATATAAATTAAACAACATTGTTAGAAAACCATATAAAAGAAGAAAGAGAGAGACATCGGAGAAGAAAGAAGAAGAGAACTCGAGAATAAGAGAAAGCGAGAAGAAGTCGGAAGCGAAGGCGGAAGCAAGAAGAGAGCGATCGGAGAGGAAGATCGATTTTCTTGGCAATGGAAGAAGAAAAGAGAGATCAAGAATCAGTGGCGGGGATGAAGAGAAAATTGGTGGAAGAAGAAGGTGAAGCGAGTATGAAGAAAATTTCTTCATCTTCATCATCTTCTTCAAGATTCGAAAGGATCTGTCTGTTTTGTGGCAGTAGCGCTGGCAAGAGAGCTAGTTACATAGAGGCTGCGATTGAGTTCGGCAAGGAGCTAGTACAACAGAATATTGATCTCGTTTATGGAGGTGGAAGCATAGGATTAATGGGCCTTATTTCTGACGCCGTTCGTGTTGGTGGCCGACACGTTTTGGTAGTGATCCCCAAGTCACTGATGCCGAAGAAGATTACTGGGAGAACTGTAGGAGATGTTAGAGTTTTCTCGAAAATGCATGAGCGAAAGGCTGAGATGGCTTGCGTTGCTGATGCTTTCATAGCCGTGCCTATAGGTTATGGAACATTCGAGGAATTGTTTGAGGTGATCATGTGGGCTCAACTGGAGATCCACAACAAGCCGGTGGGTCTTTTAAATGTTAACGGATATTACGACTCGCTTCTGTCCTTTATAGATTTAGCTGTGGCAAAGGAGTTTATATCCTGTAAAGACAATCGCATTTTGATTTCTGCTCCATCGTCTAAGGAACTACTCATAAAATTGGAAGAGTATGTGTCGAAGCATGATGAGCTAGTGACCTAGCTGAACCGGGATATTGGACTGCCCAGTAATGATGTCGGTGGGTCAGATTCTGAGCTCGAACATCAAATTGATGAGTCTTCTAGTTGAGGGTGCACAATTTCTCTTGAGTTGTCTTCGTGTCTGTACTCTTTATTTCTTTTTTATCTCTTGTTATACTCTTGATTAAAAAGAATTGCATTCGATGCTTGACTATCCTATATCCCGCTTAAGGAAATTTCGAGGACGAAAATTTTCTTGTAAGGTTGGTAGGATTGTAACCCCCGGTTCCAGTGGTAAGTATTTATTTACGTATCTTGTATTTTAATTTTCAGATCAATTTTATCTTTGTTCTCTTTGGACTCTTTATCGGACACTATTTGATTCTTGTTACAGCCCAAATATTTTCCTAATCCATTTGTTAATTTTTTTGAGTTTAAATTTAAACTCTAAACCTGATTAATCATAATTCTAATCCTAATCATAATCTAATTCTCTAATCCAGTAGCCAACCCCTCAACCCCCAACTTATTTTTACGGCATTTAGCATCTCCTTTAACTACCTCTCTCTCTCTCTCTCTCTCTCTCTCTCTCTCTCTCTATATATATATATATATATATATATATATATATATATATATATAACTGATCATGTGCGAACTGATTTGCACCTAATCAGTAGCGAACTTCGCCAATAGCCGTTGGATCTGCAATTTGATCATGGATTGATCCAATGGACTGAATTTCTTCCGCTCATCTCACTTTTACGTGGGGGTAGTTGAGTCATTTAACTCTCTCCTTCATCTCTCTCCCTCTCTCTCCAGGCCCTGAATCGAACCCCACTCGATCTATAGCTTCCCCTGCTGCCTCGACTCTCTCTCTCTCCCCCACTTCGACCTTCGAAATCAAATAGGCCTTCGATTTCCTCTGAATCCCCCATCGACCTTCGAAATCCCCCTTCTTCCGCTTGTTCTCTCCACCCCCAAATCGACCTTCGAAACCCTAACCCTACCTTTCCATCTCCTACCTTCGAGCTCCACCTTCCGATTCCCCACGCCCCGACTCTCCTCTGTCTTGCCACCGCTATACGAAATCCCTTAGACGCCGTGCTCTCTCCACCCCCTCTCGAGCTTCGAAACCCTAAACGATCTCCATCTTCATCTCTAACTTGGACAGAGGTAAAGTTTCAATATTAAGTTTCTTTTTAAGTTGTTTATATACATCCAAAATTAAGTAAAGCTTACATCTTTATGAGAATTACCCCCATTGTCGATATTTTTGGCAATGAGATTGTTGTTGCTGTCTTTTTTTCTGAAACTGGGCAAGTTTGAAAGTGTTCTGATGCATTTTTTGAAAGTGTACAGAATAAGGATTAAAGGTAAAACTTGCTAATTGCTATGGGGAATTGCTTTCATATTTGATGCATTGCATAAGCTAAAGAAACAAGTACTTTGGTTATGGCTGTGATGATATTCACACTATTATGTTTTAATGCTCATGCTCATGCTGTCATTTTTCCTGTAATTGGGCAGGTTTGGAAGTGTTCTGATGCATTTTTTTTCCTGAATCTGGGCTAAGATGACTGCTGCTTTTGATGCTCATGCTTTGATGTTAATATTTTGGCTATGGCAGTGATGGGATCACACTATTATGCTTCATTATAAGATTACAATGTGATGATATTACACTAATGCACTTAATTTGGTTATGCTTGTGATGATATTACACTGTTATGCTTCATTCATATTTTAGGGATTGAATTTTCTGAATTTGGGCAATGATGAACTCAATTTGGGTCTCTTTTAGTTTTCCACTTTATTTTGACATTGTGCATTATACTTTTGTTGTTTCTCTGAATATGAGATTTGTTTCTGAGGCTCTATCCTTCATGCATGGAAAGAAGTTATTGCCTGGTGCTATATTTTCGTGATGCATTCAATATGCTTCCATCGGGAAATTGGATCACTCTCATTATGCATTCATTATGATTGAGAGAGTTAAATGACTAAACTACCCCAACGTTAAGTGAGATGAGCGGAAGAAATTCAGGCCATTGGATCACTCCCACGATCAAATTGCAGATCCAATGGCTATGGGAGAAGTTCGCTACTGATCAGGTGTGAACCAATTTGCACTGCCAGTTCGCACCTTATCAGTTCTCTATATATATAGTTTTGCACTTTGTTTTGACATGGTGCATTACACTTCTGCTGCTTCTCTGAATATGAGATGTGTTTCTGAGGCTCTATCCTTCAATGCATGGAAAGAAGTTATTGCCTGGTGCTATATTTTTGTGATGAATTCATTATGCTTCCATTGGGTTTTTGACTGCATTGATTAAGTCTACTTTATGATTTGCTCAATGAAATTTTCTAAGTACATAAAATGTGATATTCAAAAAGTTCTGAGCTAGATATTGAAGAAAATTAGTGTGATGCTGAACCATACAGTTGTATTCATAATTATGTTCATTTGTTTTAGTGTTATCTTAGCCCTTATGATGATGGAATTATTTGTGTACTGACAATTTTGAGCAATTTAACTGCTATAAAGTTTTTTGAGTTTTAGCTTCAAGAGAAACTTTTAATGATTTTAAGATGTGCAAGAGCAACTGAGAAGAGGCAGAGCATTATCAGCATCATTAGCAGACAGTTACAAGACTTCACTTCTTGTTGTGCCGAGCTTACAGTGTTTAGAATTTTGTTTACTCTTTTGTATGATCTTTAGCATTTTGTATAAAGTTGAAAAGTCTAAAGATGAGAAGTGTAAAGATGTGTAAGACATGTATTAGAATTTTTGAAGTGTCTGTCTATTAATGAATTAGAATTACAATGTTCTTCTTCACTGTATATATGGTTTGTTGTTCTTTGCTGTATGCACTTTAAGAGCCTTAGATGAATGAATGAATGAATGAATGAATGGATGGATGGATGCTTCACTGTATAAATGTATGAATGAATGAATGATTGGTTGGTTTCAACTCAGATCTACATATGATGAATAAAGAAACAAACAATACAAATTCACACAAAAAAATGTAAGTGCTCGTATTATCATTTTCTGATGTTTCACATGAAAGTGTGTTCATTTTGTATTTGAACAAGTAACTGGGATTGCAGCGACACTCAATTGTTTATACAGACATGAAGAAACCATATATTTCTTCAACGCACTTAAAGAGACCATGATCAGTATAAAGACTAGAGGATCAACTATTGGCATGCAACGAACTCATTCTGTATTGCACTTGGGAGACGCCAATATCTTCAGACAAGCTAGAGTACTGTGAAGATGCAAGTGTCTTCCACTTTGAGTTCACTAAATGCTGATGCCAATAGTCAATCCTTTATTTTCATCATCGTCTTGGTCTTTTCCCTCATTTCATCGGTGCACATGCATTATTCCTAAATCAAGTTATTCAGAAAATTCTCGACAAGATTCAGTCCTTATCAGTTGTTCAAATACTTGGGAGATAATAATTCAATCAGATACAAAAAATGGAGAGTACATTGCTTTGTATATAAGTAAATAAAAATGGAGAGTACATTCCACTACACCTTCAACAGCTTAATCTACATGTAAAACCTGATACACAAGTATCATACACAAACTTCTTCACAACAATACATACAACATTTTCACCCTGGTTTTAAGTAGAAAATGGCTTTGATTAAGTCACCAACCCAAGGGTTGAAGCTTGGAAAAGAAAAGGATATATATATTTTATATCTACTTTTGTGATAGACGACTAGATGACATATTGCAGTTTCGTATGAAATTCTTTAAATGGGATTGGGTGTAATCCAAATTGGAGGCTGCTTCCAGTGTGACCGAGGATGTGTAATCGGGTCTATACTTGTATCATCCAAATTGAACACCTAAGTTTCCCAACAATGCAATTGAGGATAAATGACTCCACGCTTCTATTCTCCAAACTAAACCTACGAATTCCCCACTCCCTCCTCGGCTTCTCTAAATGCCCTGTCATGAAGTAAATACAATTAGCTCTCAAATCTCCAAGATCACGGGATGACACTGACATTGAACAGAAAATGAATATCACAATTAGGGGGAAAAAAAAACTTACACAGAAAATGAAACAATACTAATTTTGGCTCAGCATCACATTAATTTATTCACTATCTAGTCTAAGAACTTTTCGAATATCACAATTAGTGTAATTTTAGAAAATTCTCTGAGGAAGCATAATGAATGCATCACCAATAATGTAATATACCATGTCAAAACCAATCTCATATTCAGAGAAGCAATGTCAAAACCAATGCCATAACCAAAGCAGCAGCAGAAGTATATTTGTAGATTTCATTGATTTCAAAACCAAGTGCAAAACTAAAACCACCCCAAATTAAGTTCACATTGCCCAGATTCAGAAATTCTACAATCACTAAAACCGCCCAACTTGAGTTCAAAAATAGTCCAGATTGTGTGTGAATATCATCAGAGCCATAATGGTGTGAATGGCTCAACTACCCCAACGTAAAAGTGAGATGAGCAGCAGAAGATAAAACTTGTCAAAATTAAGTAAAGTTTACATCTTTATGAGAATTACCCCATTATCGATATTTTTGGCAATAAGATTGTTGTTGCTATCATTTTTCCTGAAACTGGGCAAGTTTGAAAGTGTTCTGATGCATTTTTTGAAAGTGTACAGAATAAGGATTAAAGATAAAACTTGCTAATTACTATGGGGAATTGATTTCATATTTGATGCATTGCATTTGCTAAAGAAACAAGTACTTTGGTTATGGCTCTGATGATATTCACACTATTATGTTTTAATACAATGTTAAGAAATTTAGTGTAGCGCCCCGAATTTTCAATATGATATTTTAGAAATATGTGGCACAGTTCCCAGCATCAACTTCAGCTATAATATTAAACACAGTCCAAATACTAATATTATTTTTTTTCAACTTTCATTACATTAAACTTTACATAGCACAGCGGAATACAAAACACCTTGAATTACAAATTTCTTTCCTTACAACAATTTCTTTTACAAATTACAGAAGCCATCATATCACTTAAACTCAAGCATCCAAAATCCAAGCTATAAGTAATCACCTATAACACGTGAGGCTAGAGATAACTCTAACCCCTAATATGATCAACAATATGCCTCAACAGGCCTAAACACAATATCTCAACTGCCGGTATACTAGGGTCACACACACCCTCTAGGGACTCACACTTAAATATCTGAACCAAACTTCCATTATCAATACTTAGTTAAAAACAACTTGAAAACATATGTTCAGTAGGAGATAAGGTATAGGATAGTAAGTTATAGATCAAAAACATTTAAATAATCAATCATTTAAAGTAACATTCAAATATATCAAGATACATCAGTAATAGTCGACTATAAGCAGGAGTTGGTCGACTGTCCAGAGCGAAAACCCAACACTTCGAGAAAATAATTCTAAGTACTAGCAGTCGATTCTAAAAAGTCATCGGTCGACTGTCCAGAGCGAAATTTCAAGAAAATGAGAAAAACACAGCAGCCAGGTAGAATGGTCGACTGTAAAATTATAACGGTCAACTGTCGATCTACGAACTGCAGATTTTTGGTTGTGCACATTCCAACCGATATGGAGTTTTACTTTATGAAAACGAATTCTGTAAAAAGCGTATTTCTGATTGGTCAATTACAACTTATAGGACATATAAGGGTCCATAAAACTAATCAAAACCACTTGAATTTATAAAAATAGCAATTTTTTGGCTTCTTTCAACTAAAACATGAATTTGTGCATATCTTAAAATAGAGTTTCTTAAGAATCATTTATATTACAAATTATCTTCGTATTATATTCCAAACCATATTAATACCAAAATAAGTCGAGATATAGTAACAATTCTTCGAAAACACATAAGACTCATTTTCTTCAAAGTTCACAAAATAGGGTATTCATGGAAAACAATTGTGCATGTTTATGCACCAAAGAACTTCGCAAATCCATCAATTAGAAGTAACAACATGTTTAGATTTTAATCTTAGTAATTAAGAAACCCAAACTCAAGTAAACCTTTCACAAAATCTCCAAATACCCAATTTGGTTATATTGCATCAAACTCAATTCAATTTCCACAATTCAATTCTCAAGACATAATCTCTTGATTCATTAACCCTCTCAAAATTTTTCAAACTCAATCACCATTATTAACTCATGAACATAAATAATTTTAACATTTACCCTAATCGAGATGCATTCATCCAAACTCAATTATAAAAATCTCATCTTTATTCAATCTATGCATGACATTCACCACATTCAATCAAATCAGCATTAATCCCAAAAGAAATAGCCTACCCATGATCCATGATAGGTCATTCACAATCTCAAATCCTCCACCTGCAATTCTACTCATAAATAACTAGGGTTTCCACACAAGATCCCATTTTAATCATCAATCCAACATATATATTCATAATCAAACCTTAGCATGCTTTCTAGGAGTTGAACACCACATGCATCATACAAAGAACAAAACAAAACATTTATATCACTCACCTTGTTGAAAGAATCGAACGAAGACGAAAAGAAAGTAAGAAAAGCCCCTCCTTAGCAAGAAATCCAAGATGTTCTCTTTAGAACTCCAAAATATTAAGAAATAAGAAATTTCCTGTGTTGTGCAGCAAGATGACGGCTGCACTACACCCTAAATAGGTCGGGATTAAAGATTCTAGGGTTTTTGAAAATATTTGCAAAATACCCCTTTTAAATATACTTTTACATAAATAGATCCCCATACAAGGAAATTAGTTAAAACCAATTTAAAATGGTTCAAAAATAAAAAATATCCCCCACTATAATCAGCCGGCATCGTAGGAAAAACCCAGAAAACAATTTTGCATTTTCATCCCTTCAATTAAGAAATTTTGCATAAAGATCATCTTTTATCCAAACTTGTAAAATACATCAAATGTTTTGAAACAAAAGGCAAACTCTTTATCCCTGAGTTACCTAGGCATTATATCCAGCCCAAAATCCAAAAATCTGGAGTTTTCGCCCCCATTTGGTAATTTTGCACAAAAGTCCTTTCTTTTTAAAATATTTGCAAATGAGTCCAATAATTATCAGAAAAATCTAGAAAGATCAAAAATAATCTCAAATAATAAATAATGAGTTTTCCCAAAATAATTTTGGCATTTGAACTTCCCGAGAAAACATTTGCATGTGATTTGCACATGTGAAAAGATATATTATTATATAAATATTTATTAAATCACCAAAAACCATTTCAATTCATTTTCTAATCTCGAAAAATGTATTTTAAAAATACGGGGTACCACATCACTCCCTCCATAGAAGAGTTCTGTCCTCAGAACTACCACTAATAGGGTCCAAACAAATATACAAACGAAAGAAATGCAGATCTCATAAATGGAAACATACTTCAAAGAATACAGTTGCATTGAGAACATAATCAAATAAAAGGAATACAACTCAGCTGTCACGCCCCGCTTCCCAAAAACTTGGAATACGAGCGCGTGACGAAGCCCAGCAGATGATTTTAACATCATTCATAAGCTGTAGGATCGACTCAGCATCACAACAAGAATATAACAAGGTATATATACAACTAAGCATGCATGAATAATTTATTAAGAAACAAAAAACAATTAAAACATTAATAATATCCAAATAGTTTTCAATATCTGGAACAAAAGGTAAAACTCGAGAACATAAGCCCGTTACAAGTCTTAAGCAACAACAAATGAAATAACTCAATTACAAAACGAAATGATTAAAGAAAGCTTTTCCCAAGCAAGTTCTAGAACGTCTGCTCACCGATTCCAACAGGTAGCTCGTCTTCAAAGTCTGCTTAATAAATATAAAAAGAAAAAAAAATAGAGAAAACAAGAGAAAATGCCCTTAGTGCAAGTTAGGCCACAAATAGTAAAAACGAGTACAAGAAATATGGAACAAAATTTGGAATCAAGAATATTATAGTGATGCAACAAGTCATGGAAATTCGAGAACTAACTAGCAAGAAGGACAACTCAAAAGATCAGGTTGGGTAACAAATACTAATAGTAGATCAAGTGACAAGTGAACATATAGGGGTATCTAACATCAAGTGACAAGCATCAAGTACAAGTGTCAGGTATCAAGTCTCAAGTCTAGTGCCAAGTTTTCAAAAAGGAGGCGATTCAAAGCGATTTCAAAAAGCCACTCTTCCCCGTCTTCTCCCTGCCAGATCCGGCGGTTTCTCTCGCCGTCGACCCCCCTTCCCTTCATTAAAATTGTCCAACTCCCGATTTTCTATCGACCCATCTCCTTTTTTCAGCCTCTCGCCCTCGTTTCGGATTTTCATCCCCCTTTCCCCCCCGGTTCTCTTCGCCGCCCATCTATCCTTGTTGTGCTCGGCTGCCTCGCTCCTGTTCTGTGAGGTTGCCGCGCTGTCTCCAGCGGTGGTGCGCCTGTTTGCACGGGGTCCCTTGCCTGTCGCGCTTCGCTCCAGTCCGCCCCCCTTGTTTTGGCGAGTCCGTCCAGCGACTCCCCCCCTCCAGCGGATCTACAACGTTTAGTAGGTCTTTGGTTGTTTAGCCGGTGGAGCCGACGTCCCCTCTGTGAGTATTCTTTTAGTTTTGAGTGCTGTGGGTAGTATTGCTCCTTGGTGGTGATTCATTATCGGTAGTGTTCTGAGATTGTTTAGCGTTAGTCGTTTGTTTTCGTTATCATTGCATCCTTGCTGTGGTTCTGTGCAGCTGTGCGCGTGGTATTGGGATTTATTTTCCCTATTGTTATTCTCTAGCTTCGAGTTTCCTTCAAGACACTCGGTTTCGCCTTATAGCTTATTTGTTGATCTGTTTACTGATCCATTTATAGTTACTTCTTTCGGGCTTTCTGTTTGTTTATGCTGGCTTTGTGTCCCCCTTCTCCTGGGGATCTCTTGCTAGCGACTCTGCAGTTAAAGTGCTGACTGAGTTTTTTCAAGATTGCCCGTTCTTACTTTCCTCCCCTCCTCTCTTATTGCTCCATTCTTATTCTCCTGATTGGAGTGTCCGGTTGTCTCATCTTCAAGAATCTCGTATTTGCGGAGGCTTTGGTCTATTACAGCTCTGGTATCGTTGCATTTTGCGGGAGTATTCCCTCCCTATTAGTGGTTTCCCCTATTCTTTTCTCTCCTTTATCAGAGCATTGTGTTAGTTCTTTTTTGGAAGGGCTTCTTCCATGGATTTTAACAAGGTTGCTGCAAGCTCCGATTGTTCTTTTTCGCTTCTGATCCCGCAGAGGAGTTGTTATTCTCCTTCTTCGACTACGCCCGATCCTCATCGGGTTTGCCTCAGGTGCCTCCTCCCGGGGCATCTTAAGCGTGATTGTAGGAATAAAATGAAGTGTTTATTCTGTGATAAGCTCGGTCACTCGCGTAACCGATGCTTTTCCCTTCAAAAGCTTCTGGGATGGCCTAGAGGGCACCCTTTACCGGCCAAACTCCTATCTTTCCTTAATTACTCCATCTTAAAGTCCAAGCTTTCGCATCGCCCGGTTAGCCATCACAGTAGGGTTGAGTGCCTGGGCCTCAAACCCGCTGTCTTGTTGGATAGCTCTGGGTCGAACACCTCCCCATCTAGCTCTTCCCCTTGCACCTCGACTGTCTCTCTTTATCGGCCTAAAATTGTTCTCCTTTTTAAGGATCGCAAAGGTTACTCGAATCTGGTTGGCGCCCCTCGTCGAGCCTCTTTCAAGGATCGCCCCCGCGAAGCCCCGAGGTTTCCGTCGTCTGTCAGGAAGTTTGGATTTTATCCTTTTGGTTTTAAATCCAACTCCTCGTATCTCTTGTTGTCTAGTAGTGCGAAAGAGTCTGCTCTTTTCTCCCGCACTACAGACTCCCCTATCCTCCATCCAGACAGAGCCATTATTGAGTTAAAGTCCCCTTCTCTGGACTATTATTTTCCTTGTAATTTGAAGTTCTCTTATTCCCTATGTTCTGACATATCTTTCCATTTTCCAGGATGCCTTTTCTCTTGGTATCAACTCTTAGGGACTCACTCTTGGCTTCATCTGATCCTGAGGGCTTTTAAACTCTTTTTGCTCTCTCTCCCCCATAAGTATACTATTAGTCTTGATTTCTCTTCTTCTCCCATTGAGGACGGCACTACCAAGCTCCTCCCATCTGCTTCTTCGACTTCTCCCAGCAGTCTGGGCTCCCCCTCGCGTCCTATCGCTGTAGAGTTTTCTCCTCCCGCCCTTCAGACGATCTCGGCCCCCTCTGCTTCGGCTGCTGTTCGCCTTGTCAAGCGGGGTCATAAAAAGAAAGTGATCGATCTTTCCGTGATTCGAGTGAGTGCCCGCCTTCTTGCGAAGAAAGCAGGCTCCGTGGCGGATCGTTGATTTCCCTGGTGGCAGCAGAGTCCTTCCGCCGTGATGCCTCTAGAGTCTCTCTTGACTGCTAGTGGAGTTTGTTTCTCCCCTGTCGTCTTAGGTTGGAATTTCGAGTCCCTGGGCTTCTGCTCTGCTTGATGGCTTTTCTGGTTGGAGTTCATTGCCGGGTTTTGCTCTCTGGGTTGTTTACTGTTTATGTATCTTTTGTATGTATTTATTTACTTGCTTTATTCTGTTTTACCTCTTGTGAAACCATTGATGCTTGTATGTTTCATTACTGATTTATTGATTAATATATTTTTGATGGCTGGAGCCTTAGGGCTCTATCCGATTCATCAAAAAAAGTCTAGTGCCAAGTTGTCAAGTACAAGTATCAAGTGAACAAGTATCGAGTTCAAGTTTCATGTATCAAGTAGTCAAGTATTGTGTAAGCATGTATCATGTTCAAGTCTTGTAGTTATTACTATCTAGGTAGCACTTCATGCATTCATACTTTTACTACATGGTTGCTATAGTCAATACAATTTCGTTTAGGACTAGTAATGGAGTCTATAGGGCGGCATACTCAAGTATCAAGTATCAAGCAATTCATGCTCATGAATCGGGTAATCATATAACTAGTTCATGTGTCAAGTCATGAATCATATATATACTAGTTCATGGATCAATAATATTCTAGTCTATGAATCGGTTTATAACATACTAGTTCATGAATCGGATAATAATATACTAGTTTATGAGACATGTATCAAGTGGGAAATACGGGTCCCCTTCCGAGTACACTTACCGATATTGTCCACTACTATGGTCTTTCCCTTAACCCTGGCTTATTACTTTTTATTATTTCTTTATCAAGAAAGCATACATGTGTGCGAAACAAGTCTAGAAATCATAGTCATGGACATGGAACAAGTCTGAGATATTTATATGGCATATTTGAAGGTTGACATGAATAAGAATAACACGAACAATGAAAATCTCAAATCTGGACAGCACGACGTTGCTGTACCAAAACTGTGATTCCCGTTGCTACGAGATAACAAATGTGGATCCGTCAGGAGATATAGAAACTAGACTCCTGTCTGGTTCCAATGCATATAATTAAGGTGCGATAAAGTTATGGTAATGTGTCAAAACAGCGAACTACACAGCTAACGTGTTCAGACAGAATTTATGTATTTGAGTTTATACATGTGAAACAGTATTGAAATATTGTTAATTAATTCTAAGAAAATTTGGGAAGGTTTTCTAGAGTGTCCAGAAACAGCATGTAAAATTTCAAGTCAAAAGCTTACTGCTAACATAGTTAAATTAATTTGCAAACTGAAGGTGTGCCAGTTTTTTGAATCTGCGACTAACGACATAGCTGCAGTAAAACTGTGATAACTCCTAGTCCGTAACTCGGAATTCAAAAATTCTGGAGGCTATCGACATCTAGACATCTAGAGATACAATTACTATTCAGGGATCGGGTTCAGATTCTGATGTTAAAATGGTCAAAACAGCATAGTAAGGTCCAGGACAGCAACATGTGGGAAGGTCTTACATGTTTAGGTTGCATGATAATTGGTTGCTAGTTTTCTAGATTAATGAGTGGTACGAATACGGGGTAATGGTTATCAAAACAGCAAGTAACATTTATTTCTCAACTCAAATGGGTGCAAGTTCATCACATTCAAGATACAACACACATCTACAAATCTAGGGTTCCTTAATTTCATATGTTCATGTGTCTAAGGGATAAAATGAGTCCAAGTACTTGTAATATAATACAATAAAATTGTTGTGACTCTTAAGATTATGAAATTGATGAGGATTAATATTTGATCAACAACGACGAGTCAAAGAGGAGTCACAACTACTAACTATTTGCGGTATTTTCAAATTAACGCTTGTACTAGAACAAAAATTTGAACAAGATGAATACTTGCCTTTAGGACGACAATTAGACCCGATAATTTGAGGGAAAACGGAATCGAAAACCCCGAGAAAAATCTCCCAAAAGCACATACGAAGCACGCGCAAAGAATCAATCAGCAACTAGTGAAACTCCAAACCAGATCTGCCCAGAACAGCAAACACCAACCCGGATTCGCTGCGGCCGAACACGAAACACCGGATCCAACCAATAAAATCTCTCCCACACACCGGATCCAAATGGCCAGAACACGGAACGGCGATTGGAACTACTGCGCCCAGAATACGGAACACCGTAACCTGGCCAATATATGGGCTTCTCCACACCGGATCGGAAGCTAGAACAGCGAACAGCGAATTCCAATCCGCTCCAACAAAACACCGAACACCGAAGTCCCCCAATCACCCTTCGTCTTCTTCTTTTGGCAAGAGAGAGAGCGATCAGGAAATTCGACGGCAGGAGTGAGCAGCGACTGCGGCGACGTGCAGTGGCGTGACGTACAGCGGCAACGTCCGGCGGCGCGACGTGCGGCGACGACTGGTCGGGGAGCGACGCAATCGGAGAAGACTGTCGTCGAGAACTCTGGTTCGCCTCCAAAACAGAGGAGACAGAATTGGAGGCTGCGGCTTGGATGACGATGACGAGAGCGATGGGGGAGGGTTCGCTGGAGGTTGCGGGGATGCACGAAGGCGCGAAGACGAGGCGGTGACAACTAGCGGTGATGGGTCTCGGGGATGAAGTCGATGGAACTCGACTACGGCGATGGAGTTCGACGAAGGCAATGGGTTCGGTTGTGGCCTTCGATGGTGGAGGCGAGGCCACCGAAGGGAAAAGGTCGACAAGGGAGAGCTTCGAGGGTGGCACGACTGCAGGCGAGGTGGACGGTGAAGGTGGGGATGTCAATGGTGACGTGAGACTGTGGAGGAAGTCGATGGTGGTCGGTGATGGGGTTGACGAGGGGAGTGGCGGCGATGCGGTGGTGGTGCGAGAACCGAAGGCGAAGGCGATGGAATTGGGTTTGGGCGTGGACGGGGAAGAAGGAGACGGGAGGTTAAAGAAGAGGGTAGACGGCGATTTGTTTTGGGTAAAACAGTATTAGGGTTAGGGTTAGGAGGTTAAGGTTTAAATATGGGGGTTTGGGGTTATTGGGTTTTAGGGTATCGGGTTTGAGGGGGATCCAACTAGAGACTTAGTCAAAAATCAATAAAAATGGGGTTAAAGAGATAAATGATATGAAACAGCTCATCTCTTCATGAAGAACAACACAAAAGAGCATGACGGACATACAATTGAATTAGATAAAGGCACCAAAAATTGAGTTGAAATAGTATAATGATTTTATTCGAACGGAAACAAAATACAGGATCTCAAATTGGTAAAAGAGTACAATGGGGCAAAATACAATATAAAAATACAGATACGGGAAATAGGAGTTACATCAGCTCAAAGGTACAGTCATACAAAAGATCTACAATCACATATAAGGAAGTACAATCATACAAAATGCTCAGGAAAATCCTTCTACATTCGATCCTCCGGCTCCCAAGTAGCTCCTCGAACTGCTGATTCCTCCATAAAAATTTGACCATAGGTATCACCTTGCCCTTAGAACCTTCTCCCTACGATCAACGATCTCTACAGCCTGTTCCTTGTAACTCAAGTTCACTTGTAGACCACCAGGAACCTTTACCAGCTGATGAATCTGATCCGGCACATACTTCCGCAACAGCGATACATGGAACACATCATGCACTTGCGCCAACTCCTCTGGAACCTCCAGCCTATATGTCGTCTTACCAATCCGTCCCAAAATCCTGTATGGCCCAAAAAACCTTGGCGCCAACTTGCCTCCCTTACCAAACCTGATCACTCCCTTAGTAGGAGACACCTTGAGGAAAACTGCATCCCCAACCTCAAACTCCAAGTCCCTTCTTCGAGTGTCTGCATAACTCTTCTGCCGACTCTGAGCTTCAACCAACATCTTGCCAATCAACTCAATCTTCTCCGATGTTTGTTGCACAATATCGGGCCCAAACATCTGCCTCTCGCCAACCTCATACCAACAAACAGGCATCCTGCACTTCCTCCTGTACAGTGCCTTATACGGAGCCATCCCGATACTCGCATGGTAATTGTTGTTATAAGCAAACTTAACCAATGCCAAGTACCTTTCCCAACTACCACCAAAATCCATAACACAAGCCCTTAATATATCTTCCATCCAATACCCAATTTACCCTTTCTGTCTGACCATCAGTCTGCGGATGAAAAGCGGTACTAAAATCAGTTCTGGTACCCAAAGCCTCTTGCAGACTCTTCCAAAATCTCGAAGTGAACCTCGCATCCCTGTCGAACAAAATCGACACAGGAACTCCATGAAGTCTCACAATCTCATATATATACATTTCCACCAACTTTTCCAACGACCACTTAATCTTCATGGCCAAAAAAGTGAGCTGACTTGGTCAAATGGTAAACAATAACCCAAATCGAGTCATTGCCCTTCGCACTCCTTGGTAAACCTGTAATGAAATCCATACTGATATTCTCCCATTTCCACTCCGGAATGGGCAAAGGCTGCAAAAAACCTCCAGGTCTCTAATTTTCTGCTTTGATCTGCTGACAAGTCAGACACCTCGCCACAAAATCTGCTACATCCCTCTTCATACCGGACCACCAAAAGTGCGGTTTGATGTTCTTGTACATCTTTGTGCCTCCACACTAATAAAAAAATATTGTGTGCCTCCTGCAAGATACTCTCTCTCAAGTCTGCATTCTCCGGAACACACAACCTCTCACCACCCATCCATAGCACTCCATCTTGGACATGGAACTCTGACAACTTGCCATCGAAAACCTGTTGCAACATCTTCTGAATCTCTGCATCTGATTCCTGACCTTCCACAATCCTCTCTCTCAAAGAAGGCTGCAGCCTCAACTGAGCCAAAGATGCCCCCAAACTCTGCAGTACCACCTCGATACCTGCCCGATCAATCTCTGCTGCCAAGTCACTCCTAGTGGTGATCAAACTCGATAAACTACTCTTCTTGCTAAGTCCATCAGCTACCACATTCGCCTTACCCAGATGATACTTGATTTCAGGACGAATGTCTTCCAACACTTCCAACCACCTTCTCTGCCGAAGATTTAGATCCTTCTGTTGATAAATATACTTTAGGCTTTTGTGGTCAGTGTACATGTTAACCTTCTCACCATATACATAATGCCTCCACTGTTTCAAGGCAACGATAATAGTTGCTAGCTCCAGATCATGCGCCAGATAATTCTTCTCATGCGGATGCAACTGCCTCGAACCATAGGCAATCACCTTGCCTTTCTGCATCAAAACACACCCCAAACCTCTGAGAGACGCATCACTGTAGATATCATAATCCTTTCCAGCTTGTGGCAAAGCTAAGATAGGTGCCGTCGTCAACCTCTCCTTTAGCTCAAGGAAACTCGCCTCACACTTATCAGTCCATGTGAATGCCACATTCTTCCGAGTCAAACCTGTTAAGGGAACTGCAATCTGAGAAGAGCCCTGGATGAATCTCCTGTAGTACCGAGCCAAACCCAAGAAACTCCTGACTTCCTTCACAGTCGCTGGCCTGGAATCCTTCACTGCTTCAACCTTCTGAGGATCAGTGACCACTCCCTCCTTAGAAAGGATATGACCAAGAAAAGCTACCTCAAACTTCCAAAACTCACACTTCGACAACATGGCATACAAGGTTTGCTCCTGCAATTTCTGTAATACCTCTGTTAAGTGCATAGAATGATCCTCCTCCGACTTTGAATACACCAAAATATCATCGATGAAAATAACCACGATGGAGTCAATAAATGGCCTCAAAATCCGATTTATCATATCCATGAATACTGCCGGCGCATTCGTCAACCCGAATGGCATCACCAAAAACTCAAGAGTCCATGGCGAGTCCTGAAAGCTGTCTTACTTACATCTTCCTCCTTGACTCGAACCTGATGATACCCTGATCTCAAATCAATCTTCAAAAACACAGCTGCTCCCCAAAGCCTGTCGAACAGATCATCAATCCGTGGAAGTGGATACTTGTTCTGAATAGTCACCCTATTCAACTCCGGATAGTCAATGTACATCCTCATTAACCCATCCTTCTTCTTGACCAACAACATTGGTGCAAACCACGGTGAAGAACTCGACCTGATAAAACCTTTACTCAGAGTTCCTCAATCTGCATCTTCACTTCATCCTGCTCTATAGGTGCCATCCTGTACGAAGCTTTAGAAATCGAAGCACTCCCCGGCTAAACATTAATACAAAACTCCACATCTCGCTGCGGCGGCAATCCTGGCAAATCCTCCAAGAACACTGTAGGAAAATCCATCACAACTGGAATGCCCCTGACTTCATATGGAATCATCAACTTGGACACCACTGCAGCGACTTTCGAAACTTTCTTCTTCCCTTGAAAAGTCACTGCGGGACCACCTGGTGCTTTCACCAACACCTCTTTCTGCTTGCATTCAATTGTGGCATCATATATTGCAATCCAATCAATGCCCACGATCACATCCACACCTAAGACTTGCAGCTCAATAAAATCAATACTGAATAATCTCTCGCCAATCTCGATATCACAGCCCCCATAATATTGATCAGCAATCAATTCTTCACCTGACGACGTTGCCACCGACAAAATCCTGCCATTTTTATAAATACTGCAAAAAGATGGTGAAGTTAAAACATCATAACACAATTCATATTCACATCAATACCCTACGGAAAAACCTCAACCATACCCCAAACCAAAACATCATGTTCTAACTCTATGTGATACTCACACTCTAATGTCCACACTTAGGTACTCACGCTCTAGTGTCCACACCTTAGTTTCTTTTTATACCATGTTTATTATTATTATTGAAGCGTGCTCTGACACCAATCTATATAGCACCCCGAATTTCCAATATGATATCTTAGAAATACGTGGCACAGTTCCCAGCATCAACTTCAATTATAATATTAAACATAGTCCAAATACTAATAAATTTTTTTCAACTTTCATTACATTAATCTTTACATAGCACAGCAGAATACAAAACACCTTAAATTACAAATTTCTTCCCTTACAATAATTTCTTTTACAAATTACAGAAGCCAGTACATCACTTAAACTCAAGCATCCAAAATCCAAGCTATAAGTAATCACTTGTAAAACATGAGAAGTGAGACAGCCCTAACCCCCAAAACTACAGGGGTCAGCCAAAATGGTGTGAGTGACCTAAAAAAACAAGCAACATAAATAAAACATGAAACATGGAATCATAAACAACATGTAATAAAGACAAAAATAAATGAATTAAGAAATAACAATGAAACATGAAGAACATCCAGTGTAGCTAGACTAAGTGTCAAGTGTAGAAAACGGGAAAACATATGCATAAACCAAATCAAGAAAACACAATACTATATGCTAACTCTCTAATGCGTACTTGTCGAATTCTATGCATCCCACTCTACATAGGTCCGGTGCAAGCCCTTAACGTCTCCACTTTATATGGTTTAATCCCCCGGCATGCAATTGATCCTACCACGATGACTACTACGAGATATAGATAAACTGTGAGTATTAGCCCATGCTCCGATAATTCCGGAGGTCAAACTCTATCTACAGATAATTTCGAAGACTATTTCACTCACACCTCAGAATCTTCGAGAATACCCCACACTGCAAGCTATGACACCTCATCACACGAATACCACTTGAGCGTCGCCTCGATCCCGATAATTTCGGATATCAATCCCACACCACAGGTAATTCCGGAGACTATTTCACTCACGCCTGGATAATTTCGGGGATTATCTCACACTCCAAGCCATACTGAGGTCCATAATTCATGTTCTCGTTCATCATATCACTACTAGTGCATGTCCTTATCTTTTTAAGTTAATTAATTTAATTTCGAACCTCATAGAGATGGTGTACCCTACTGGACTTAACTCAATAACTGATCAACATATGCCTCAACAGGCCTAAACACAATATCTCAACTGCCGGTATACTAGGGTCACACACACCCTCTAGGGACTCACACTCAAATATTTGAATTAAACTTCCATTATCAATACTTAATTTAAAACAAATTGAAAACATATGTTCAGTAGGAGATACGGTATAGGATAGTAAGTTATAGATCAAAACCATTTAAATAATCAATCATTTAATGTAACATTCAAATATATCAAGATATATCAGTAACAGTCGACTATAAGCAGGAGTCGATCGACTGTCCAGAGCGAAAACCCAACACTTCGAGAAAATAATTCTAAGTACTAGCAGTCGATTGTAAAAAGTCATCGGTCGACTGTCCAGAGCAAAATTTCAAGAAAACGAGAAAAATGCAGCAGTCAGGTAGAACGGTCGATTGTAAAATTATAACGGTCGACTGTCGACCTGCAGACTAGCAGATTTTTGGTTGTGCACATTCCAACTGATACGGAGTTTTACTTTATGAAAACAAATTCTGTAAAAAGCATATTTCTGATATGATCAATTACAACTTATAGGACATATAAGGGTCCATAAAACTAATCAAAACCACTTGAATTTATAAAAATAGTTATTTGTTGGTTTCTCTCAACTAAAACATGAATTTGTGCATATCTTAAAATAGAGTTTCTTAAGAACCATCTATATGCCAAATTAGCTTCGTACTATATTCCAAACCATATTAATACCAAAATAAGTCGAGATATAGTAACAATTCTTCGAAAACACATAAGACTCATTTTCTTCAAAGTTCACAAAATAGAGTATTCATGGAAAACAACTGTGCATGTTTATGCACCAAAGAACTTCACAAATCCATCAATTAGAAGTAACAACATGTTCAGATTTTAATCTTAGTAATTAAGAAATCCAAACTCAAGTAAACCTTTCACAAAATCTCAAAATCCCCAATTTGGTTATATTGCATCAAACTCAATTCAATTTCCACAATTCAATTCTCAAGACATGATCTCTTGATTCATTAACCCTCTCAAAATTTCTCAAACTCAATCACCATTATTAACTCATGAACATAAATAATTTTAACATTTACCCTAATCAAGATGCATTCATTCAAACTCAATAATAAAAATCTCATCTTTATTCAATCTATGCATGACATTCACCATATTCAATCAAATCGGCATTAATCCTAAAAGAAATAGCTTACCCATGATCCATGATAGGTCATTCACAATCACAAATCCTCCACCTGCAATTCTACTCATAAATAACGGGTTTCCACACAAGATCCCATTTTAATCATCAATCCAACATATATATTCATACTCAAACCTTAGCATGCTTTCTAGGAGATGAACACCACATACATCATACAAAAAACAAAACAAAACATTTATATCACACTTTGTTGAAAGAATCGAACGAAGACGAAAAGAAAGTAAGAAAAGCCCCTCCTTAGCAAGAAATCCAAGATCTTCTCTTTAGAACACCAAAATATTAAGAAATAAGAAATCCCCTGTGTTTTGAAGCAAGGTGACGGCTACACTACACCCTAAATAGGCCGGGATTAAAGATTTTAGGGTTTTTGAAAATATTTGCAAAATACTCCTTTTAAATATACCTTTACATAAATAGATCCCCATACAAAGAAATTAGTTAAAACCAATTTAATTGGGTTCAAAAATCAAAAATATCCCCCACTAGAATCAGCCGGCACCGTAGGGAAAACCCAGAAAACAATTTTGCATTTTCATCCCTTCAATTAAGAAATTTTGCATAAAGATCCTCTTTTATCAAAACTTGTAAAATACATCAAATGTGTTGAAACAAAAGGCAAACTCTTTATCCCTGTGTTACCTAGCTAGGCATTATATCCAGCCCAAAATTGGAAAATATGGAGTTTTCACCCCCCCATTTGGCAATTTTGCACAAAAGTCCTTCCTTTTTGAAATATTTACAAATGAGTCCAATAATTATCAGAAAAATCTACAAAAATCACAAATAATCTGAAATAATAAATAATGAGTTTCTACAAAATAATTTTGGCTTTTGAACTTCTTGAGAAAATATTTGCATGTGTTTTACACGTGTAAAAGATAATTTTTTATATAAATATTTATTAATTCACCAAAAATCATTTTAATTCATTTTATAATCTCGAAAACAGTATTTTTAAAATATGGGGTACTACATTCAGTCCAGTGGATCAATCCCATGATCAAATTGCAGATCCAACGGCTATTGGCGAAGTTCACTACTGATTAGGTGCGAACCAGTTCGTACCTGATCTGTTCTCTATAAATATATATTCCCAAATTAAGTTCATCGTTGCCTAGTTTCAGAAATTATTCAATCACTAAAATATGAACAGGTTCATCTTTAGTCCAGATTGAGTCTGAATATCATCACATCCATAATAATGTGAATATCTTAACATTGAGTTCAAAGCATAATAGTGTGAATATCATCACAGCCATAACCAAAGTATTGAGATCAAAGCATGAGAATTAAAAGAAGTTCATCTTCAGCCCTAATTCAGATAAAACTTTAGACCTAAAAGCATAATGAACCCCCACCTTTTTGAAAGGGACGCAAAACTCAAAAAATTTAGACAAAAGCAAATACTTCACTCAATTCATATTATCGGAAGTATCAACCTCACTATCTCCAGTGGAGCAATCCACCTCTTGAGCATAAGTTTCACTAAAAAATAACAATAAAGATGAAATTAGTCAAGCTCAATATTTAAAACAAATGAAAGTACTCTAATCAGGATTAAACATCATTTATTTCTAATCAGGATTCAAAACATCATTTATTTCTAATCATCATTTATTAGTCACGCTCAATATAAATTAGGCGTAAATAACATTTATTTGTAATTAGGATTCTAAAAAGATTCAAAACAATAAAGAATAATTCACAAAATTAACATGGAGCAATTGTCCTTCTGAGGTGGAGCGCAAAGTCCATTAAAACAACCTAAAATTAATTAAATCAACATCGTGAATGAAGAACCCTAACCAAAGTACTTGTTTCTTTAGTTTATGCAATGCATCAAATATGAAAGCAATTCCCCATAGCAATTAGCAAGTTTTATCTTTAATCCTTATTCTGTACACTTTCAAAATTGCATCAGAACACTTTCAGACTTGCCCAGTTTTAGGAAAAATGACAGCAACAACAATCTCATTGCCAAAAATATCGACAATGGGATAATTCTCATAAAGATGTAAGCTTTACTTAACTTTGGATGTATATAAACAACTTTAAAAAAACTTAATATTGAAATTTTACCTCTATCCAAGTTAGAGATGGAGATGGAGATCGTTTAGGGTTTCGAAGCTCGAGCGGGGGTGGAAAGGGTGCGACGTCTAAGGGATTTCGTATAGCAGTGGCAAGACAGCGGAGAGTCGGGGCGTGGGGAATCAGAAGGTGGAGCTCGGAGGTAGGAGATGGAAAGGTAAGGTTAGGGTTTTGAAGGTCGATTTGGGGGTGGAGAGAACAAGCGGTAGAAGGGGATTTCGAAGGTCGATGGGGGCTTCAGAGGAAATTGAAGGCCTATTTGATTTTGAAGGTCAAGTGGGAGGGAGAGAGAGTCATGGCAGCAGGGGAAGCCATAGATCGAATGGGGTTCGATTCAGGGTCTGGAGAGAGAAGGAGAGAGATGAAGGAGAGAGTTAAATGACTCAACTACCCCAACGTAAAAGTGAGATGAGCAAAAGAAATTCAGTCCATTGGATCAATCCCATGATCAAATTGCAGATCCAATGGCTATTGGCGAAGTTCGCTACTGATTAGGTGCAAACCAGTTCGCACATGATCAGTTATATATATACCAGTTCGCACATGATCAGTTATATATATATATATATATATATATATATATATATATATATATATATATATATATGGAGTAATGGCCAACTTGTAAATAGAGTTGAGATGGGGTCCCACGGGCTGAATGAGACAGCCAGGTGATGGCTGTGTGGGGTGACATCATTGCTGACGTCACCTGGGGGCCACCCGGGATGGAGAAAGATAACGCTGTGTCTTTGGTCTTGCTGATGTGGTATTGGACCCACTTTGGGGGCTCTATGTACACGTAGAGGAGGGAGGGAGGGAGAGGGAGGGAGGGGGAGAGAGAGAGAGAGAGAGAGAGAGAGAGAGAGAGAGAGAGAGAGTTTATGAAAATAATCCCATATCGGGAATCACACAAGAATAATTAACTATAAATAATATAGCCTATGATCAAGAGTCACCAATTCGGTTAACCACCTTTTGAGAGGCAGACTGTGGTGGACAGTTGTACTATACTATAAATAATTTGTCTGATAAATTTCATAAATTATCTGAGCATAGGCAAGGGCGTTAAAGGGATGGACCCATGACGAAGGGTCCACCTCCCCCAAGAGAATGGAGCCGAGATCCACCTACACCCAGCATGACCCTTATCATCTGAATCTCCAAATCCTTCTCCACCACGACCTCACGAATGAAGGACTCAAAGGTCGACCACCTGGTGGAGGCATCAGACATCGACCACGCCGTCTCGGTGCTCCCCCAGTCATGGTCAGTGATAGCCTTCTTCAGGCATGCCGCCTCCAAGCTCAGTTCCTTAGACATTCATGAAGTAGGTAACGACAGTTTCTTGATCACGGGCTTGTTTGCGATAGCAGATCAAGACAGACTCCTTGGACTCCAGCCTATCCCGAAGGTGCTTCACCTCGACTGAACTAAGGTCGGCTCCGAGGGTCTCATCCATCTGACACAAAAGGAAACAAGGGTTCACTCCAAGCTTTCAAAAGATCGAGACCAAGTATATTAACTCAGAAAAACAACAAGTCAAAAAAGTTCGGCCAAAAATGTATTCACTATCCCTAAAAATTTCTTACTAAAAGCGGTGGTCAGTCCGCAATTGGAAAATACAAAAAGGAAAATAGAGGATATGATTAAACTACTTCTCAGGAGGAATCGGAACCTCTTCGTCAGCCGCCTCCTGAACATCGGTGCTTTCCGCTCCTCCCGTGCCCTTTTCAAGAGTCGTCCCTAACTCCGTCTCCTCTTTGTTCCCCCCAGGCATCTTAAGAAGGTCAGGCAGCTTCATGCCATAGTGAAAATCGTCAATCTTAGACAAGGGGTAATGGAACAGGAAGTGTTCCTTTGCGCGTTCATATGCCTCATCCTGGTCGCGATCACCTTGTCCATGGCTGTGGCCTCCAGCTCCTGGTACCGCAGTGCCACCGCTGCCTTGACCTCCGCCACGACACGAAGCTGCTCATAGGCTTGAGTTGCGAGGTCGGCCTGAAGGACCTGTTCGTGCCCTTGGGATGCCTCCAGCTCCAGCTTCAGCTACTTCATTTCACCCTCATATCGCTGAGCGTTCCTCATCTCCCTCTTGAGATCCTTGGCATGACACCTCTTCAGCTGAGCCCCTGCCATGGATGCCTGTGAACGAGGAGCCAAGAGTTGTTATTTTCAAACTAAAGCAAGGCCACTAAGGATAAAGCTAGCGGACAACAGGACCTTACCATCACGTGGGCATGAGCCCACCTCATATAGCACGTCTTGGTGGTCTCGTTCGCCAAAGAAGATCGGTTGCACGGCGCAGCGAGGCAGTCCACCACCTCGACCGATACTGAATCCTCGGCCAGAGTGTCTGCCGCTTTCACCGACTAGTCAGGGGCCCACGAACTCAGCCCCTCCTCAGCTACCATCTCCCGAGCGTCCAGGCGAACTGGGGGGACCCCACTCTTCAGAGCCTTAGCAACCCTGCAGCTACTAGTGCCCGTCTCCCACTCTCGCGCCTCTCTAACAGAGGGGGTCTTCGCCCTTTTGGGAGTCCGTTCTGAAGAGCCTTCGGAGCCTCCCTGAGTGGGCCCCACTTTTGACTCCGGCTGCTCGACCCCCCTCTTCTTGGACAGGTCCCTCAGGGCCCTCCTCGCCTCGAACTTGGCCTTGTCTATCGCTGCAGAGGAAAGAGAAGATTATTAACATGAAGGCAAAAGGTTAAAGAAAATAAATGAAAATGTACAAGGGTCAACGGGGCTCAGTCCGATCTGAGCAAAGTGCAGTTCGGTCACATTGGGCCAGCCGATGCTATGGCCACCTACAATTCGATCGACATCCGCCCACTCCTCTTCCGTCAACTCTATTTGCTTCGGGGGCTTGTGGTTCAACTTGTAAAAATTCCAAGCAGTGGGAATTCCCCAAGGCACTAGGCTTCGGATGACGAAGTATTTTCCCTTCCACCCTTTTATAGAGTCCGGATGTCCGTGCACCATCTTCTTGCGAGGGCAAGGCGATTTGTAATATATGCCTTCCTGCTCTCCTAACGAGCATACCCCCAGGACAGCCCGGAAGTACTTCAACTTCAAAGGAACTCCCCTCTCCTCGCAGAGCAACATAAAGCAAACCAACTGCTTCTAGGAGTTAGAACCATACTGCATCGGACAGAGGGCCCCCCAGTTTAGCACCTTCTTAATGAACGGGTGCAACGACAGACTTAACCCCGATACGAAAGCAACTTCAGGAAACATACAATAGTAGGGTGCCAGCTTGGTCGTCGGGCGGAGGCCAGGGATGGGAATCACCAGCTTGTACTCCAACCCTATGAAGTAATTGTCCCTTATCACGGGTAGATAGTCGACTGCCAAAACACACGGAATCTTGTCCATTTGAATTTGGGTCCAACCCGGTGAAGAGATTTCCACCCCAAACCAAACCAAATCTTCGACGTCATCAGGATACATCCTAGTAGATCGGGGCTGCTTGAAGTACGGGGCGTCAAGCCCGTGCTTAGGCATAAACTCGTCTGGCATCTCCGGACTGTCCGGGAGATGCCATTTTCTCCTCCTCCTTCGAACACGAGGACCTATCGTAGGAGACGGTGTCGCCAGAGGTAGAAGGATGGGGCCAACTTCCACAACATCATCCTCACTATCTCTATCAAGGGCACTCTCAGCTCCCTCATCCACCACACCTTCCTCGACTTCCTTATCCGCTGCCTCCGCCTCACCCTCGGAATCGCTTGACTCCACCACAAATGGCTTGTGACTGTGGAGCGGCGCCACATCATAGACTTTCTCGCTCGTATCCCATGACGTGGAGATTGAAAGGTGGTCCTCTTCATCCCGACCAGAGGCACTTGTTGCAAAACCAAACTGAGACCGCGACATAACAAAAACGATACTAACCTGGGTTTCGTAAACAGAATGGCTCTCCGGAAAGGTCGTCGCAGGCAGCTAGATAGAGATGCTCCAAGGGTTAGAGAAAGAAAGAAGAGTGAAGAAATGAGAAGGGGGTGAGAGATTTATAGAGAAGCTGTCGACGCCTCAAATTCCTTAAAAGGATCCTAAACTGTCCAATCTTGATCACCAAAATCTAATGGTTGATAAGATTTTGACGCCTCGATTCTCCTCCCCCCCCCCTGACGTCAGCATTACATGTGCTTTCACACAAGCTGGAGACACTCGATGCTCGGCATTGACTTCGAGCAAAGTGCTAGCTTTCTCACAAGCTGGAGATGCTCGACGCTCGGCATTGACTTCGAGCAAAGTGCTAGCTTTCTCACAGGCTGGAGATGCTCGACGCTCGGCATTGACTTCAAGCAAAGCACTAGCTTTCTCACAAGCTGGAGGTGCTCGACGCTCGACACAGACTTTTAGCAAAGCGCTAGCTTTCTCACAAGCTGGAGATGCTTGATGCTTGGCATTGACTTCGAGCAAAGCACTAGCTTTCTCACAAGCTGGAGGTGCTCGACGCTCGACATTGACTTCGAGCAAAGCACTAGCATTCTCACAAGCTGGAGACGCTCGATGTTCGGCATTCACTTCAAGCAAAGTGCTAGATTTCTTACAAGCTGGAGACGTTAGACGCTTGGCATAGACCTCGAGTAAAGCACTAAATTTCTCACAAGCTGGAGACGCTCGATGCTCGGCATTGACTTTGAGCAAAGTACTAGCTTTCTCACAAGCTAGAGGTACTCGACGCTCGGCATGGACTTCGAGCAAAGTGTTAGCTTTCTCACAAGTTGTAGGTGCTCGACGCTCAGCATTGACTTCGAGCAAAGCGCTAGCTTTATCACAAGTTGGAAACACTCGATGCTCGGCATTGACCTCGAACAAAGCGCTAGCTTTCTCACAAGCTGGAGATGCTCGATGCTCGACATTCACTTCGAGCAAAGCGCTAGCTTTCTCATAAGCTGGAGACGCTCGACTCTCGGCATAGACCTCAAGCAAAGCGCTAGCTTTCTCAAAAGATGGAGTTGCTAGACGCTCGATGCTCGGCATAGACCTCAAGCAAAGCGCTAGCTTTTTCACAAGCTAGAGATGCTTGACGCTCGGCATTGACTTCAAGCAAGGAGCTAGCTTTCTCACAAGTTGGAGAAGTTCGACGCTTGGCATTGACTTCGAGAAAAGCACTAATTTTCTCACAAGCTGGAGGTGCTCGATGCTCGACATTGACTTCAAGCAAAGTGCTAGCTTTCTCACAAGCTGGAGACGCTTGACGCTCGGTATTGACTTCGAGCAAAGAGCTAGATTTCTCACAAGCTGGAGGCCCTCGATGCTCGGCATAAACCTCGATCAAAGCACTAGCTTTCTCACAAGTTGGAGACACTTGACGCTCGACATTGACTTCGAGAAAAACACTAGTTTTCTCACAAGCTGGAGGTGCTCGATGCTCGGCATTGACTTTGAGCAAAGCGCTAGCTTTCTCACTAGCTGGAGATGCTCGACGCTTGACGCTCGGCATTGAATTTGAGCAAAATGCTAGCTTTCTCACAGGCTGGAGACACTCGAAGCTCGGCATTGACTTCGAGCAAAGCGCTAGCTTTCTCACAAGCTGGAGATGCTCGACGGTCGGCATTGACTTCGAGCAATGTGCTGGCTTTGTTATAAGCTTGGGGGCTCGACACTCGATATGGACTTCGAGCAAAGTCCTAGCTTTCTCTTACAAATCTGAAGGGGCTCGACGCTCGAAACTCGATGCTCGGAGGTCGGGGGTCTGACTCCATAAAGGTCGGACTCGACCCATTTTTCTCTCTCCAAGGAATTTTCCATCCTACCCCCGTAACCGCTCCCTCTCGTGAACTGCCTCGCTCGTCGCTCTTTGCCTCGACTTTACTGACACTCGGCTTAGTGCCGACCCTAATTACTTCTCAAGGACTCAACAACTCATGTTCACCAAATACTCCCCTCTGCTCTTCTCACAAAGACAAACTACTCCTCCACTACTGGTTTACACAACCCTGTAGGAGTGGGGGGCTTATGATATGGTATAGATGATGTGGCCTCATTAGGACCATCAGATCTTCTCAGATTTTGCTCCTCCATGATCATCGAGTCAAACATGTCCAATGGGCTTATGCCAGTTTAGGCCCACAGGCTAACGGGTCCAACCCGGCTCGTTAAAGGCTGAGACCCGTTAGCCCCTGCCTATAAATACCAGACCCCCTCGTCCTTTTCCAAGGTAATAAACTTTTTTCCACATGAACTCTAGCTACTTTTGCTATTCCAGTGACTGACTAGATCGTCGCAGGGCCTATCGCCGGGATCTCTCCCAATGTTTCCAGGCATTCTGTAGGTACCAAGATCCGAGATGAGCCACTAGAATCCGAGCTGAGAACTAAGCCTCTACCTCTCTCCTGTTGTAATGCCCCGATTTTCATTTAATGAAAATTATTTTATTTTGCACGTAGTGTGCACGTGCAATGTTTTGATAATTATTTTCATTATGATGAGTATAGATATTTATATATGTGCTCTTTAATTATTTTTATATAAAGCCCTTTTTCAAATAGACAAAAGCCTTCCTTCTTAAAGCCCAAATTTAATTCAATTTATTATTTTTATAATCATTATTTTGGCCCAAAAACTAAAGCCCATGAGCTATTTTATTTTTAAATACAAATTGTAATGCAGAATACATTTTAAAGATTATTTTATGTAAAATATAATGTACAAATTTTTGGAGACCAAGTTGCATGCACGTACACGTGCAAAGTGCACCTTTCATGCTAGGCCGGTTTTGGAGTTTAGGAGGGAAAATCAAAATTTTGAGTGGAGTCATGGTGGTGGTGGTTACTTGATCATGGGTGGTTAGTGTAACTCCTCCTTAAATCTGAGCCATTTGCTTCTAACTCCTAAGTTAATCCTAGCCTTCCATTTTCCTAAACTTTTAGTATAAATACCCCCCCTAGCCTAGTTATTCTTGTGCTTATTATTTCCTCCAAACCTATAGTCTAAAATACATTATTTAGTAGTATACAAGTGAGTTAAGAGATTGAGTTTGTGTGGGAAAATTGTGCCTGCATCAAAGAAGGGGAGGCCGGCTTTCATCAAGGGGAGTGCTCGGGTTTGACTTTGTGGAGGCTTGTGTGCGCGCATCGAGGAGGATGATCGTTCTTTTGCAAGGACATTTGTTTAGGAGGTGTTGCTAAGTGTAGTCTCTCCAATTAAGGTGGGTAAATTTTCTATATTTCTAATTAGGAATGCATGCTAGATTTGAATGGAAAGAATGATGCATGAAAAAGACTAATAAGAGTACACATTTAATTGGAAAAATGACCTAGTGATTGATTGAAATGTTGATATGCAATTGTATGTGGTTCTATTATTAAAATTTAGTTGTGAGTAAATTGATTATAGCCATGGATTGATGAAGGAAACTTCATGATTAACATCGAGAACTATATGCAAAGTTAGTAGATTGGCAATATTGCTTTATGTGCTTAAATGGATTTTTTGTGGTAATGTTGTGATGGATGAATTAAGATATAGATTGTATGTTTGGAAAATGATTAAAAACAGAGGATTGATTGCTAATAAAAAGATTAGTGTTGTTAAATTTTGATGAGAAATGTTGAAAAAGAAAACGTCGTAGTGGTAACTTACAATTTAACCAAATTGTATGGTAGATATATGTTTAATTAATGAAAAAATTATTTTTATTATACTGGAGTATAATTTATGTTGAGAATAGCCAATCTGGAAATTTACAGCAAATTTTATAAAAGCAAAATAAAATGAGAGCTCGTTGAACATCAAAATGTTTACTAAACAGAGAGTATTAATTTAAATAGACTTCGGGTTGAACTATTGACAACCTGAGCGCATAGCTCAAGTGGTTGGGATGCTTCTATTCGCTACAGTAGGTTTCGGGTCTCAGGTTGCTGGTTCGAAACCCCTTGTCACCATACTTTTGTTTCATATTTTTAAAAATAAAAACAACTGCAGCCGAGAGCATTTAATGCTCTCAGCCTTCTTTATACTGCCTAGCACTTTCGGCCTAGTGGTCTGTGCCTTCGGTTGGGTTCCCTGTGGTCGCTGGTTCGATCCTTGGTCTCGGCTTGTGATGATTTTGTGGGGAAAAAAATTTTGGGGATTTTTTAATGATAAAAAAATTATGGAAAAAATATGACTATTATCCTAAAATTATGTGGGATTTATGAAAATTGATTTGGGATGAAATGGAGTATGTTTTGAGAATAAATGTATAATTTAGAACTATGGATTTACACTTTTATGTTATGAAAAATTGCACTTTGCAAAAGGACTTGAAATAAAATGTTAGAAAAGAAGTGTAATAAAGATAGAAATTATATGTAGTATTGTGATGTGAATTATTCTCATTGGAGAATAGTGTGAAAATTTGGAAATGTGAATATTCATTAGTGATGTGATTTAAATGTGAAATTGATATTTGATGAAATATATAATTCCATGTATGATTATGGACTCCTGAATAAATTTAGAGATCATGTCATTGAAAAAGAAAATTTGTTATGATTATGAAATGAGCTTATGAGCTGTAAACGCTCAACTTTGGGAATTGTGAATTGGAATTGAAACAAAAGAGTAGCTAAGTCTCTCCCGGCAATTGGAAAAAAATGAAATGAAATTTAAAATGGAAGACCAAGGTTGGTCATGTTTGAATGAATGAATAAGTCCGGTTTAGTGGAGAGGCTAACTCTAGAGCTTTGATTTTGTTCATGATTCTAAGAAAAACTAAGGAGTACATAGTGGAGACGTGATGAAAGTGAGAGAAAAACACGAGTATGAGAACTAGAGTTTACGGTGCGGGTGTGAGCCACAGAATGCATGCTTGATGAGTCAAGACATGGCGTGGGCACGACTCAGTAATGATCGGACTTTAGCCACGCTTGTGGGATGTTTGGTGACTGCAAGAAGATCGTGTGCCATGAAGGAGGATGAATTGCCATAGAATGCATGCTTGATGAGTCAAGACATGGCATGGGATTCCCCTCCAGGTTTTTTGTACACGATCTTGTACTCATAGATCATCTAGGATACCCACCGTAGTTACAGTAGTAGATTAAGACATGACGAGGGATTGAACCCTACAAAGATGAAGAACGATTAAGAGGCTTGCCCTCGGACCTATGTAGTATGGGATGCATAGAATCCGAACAAGTGTGCATTAGTGTCATGTAATATAAATAACTGCATTAAGGACTAAGTGCACAATCACAACACGACATCAATAGGGTAGTCCCTCTAGTCTGATATGTGACAAGTTTGTGTTTGTTAAATATGAAAAATGAGTTATGCTATTTCCGGCATAGAGAGGATGGCCATGTATAATGTTCGTCGGTTGAATAAACTGACGTACCCACAGTTTTGTATGCAGGGTAATGATATGATAAAGATTAAAGAGGAACAGATGCTTAAAGATTATTCAATGTTATTGTACATTTATTTAAATGTTGTAAATTTACTTCCGCTATGCAATGTAAAGTGTAAAGTTTCATGTAAACTCTGATGTAAAGTGAAAAGTTCAAATTTCCTTGTAAAATTGTACTAAATGAAGTGTAAAGATCCTGTGGAATCTCGAATTCAGTGTATTTTGGAATTCGGTGCGTTACACCTGTTACCCTTGAACCGAACGTAAAGCTTGAGGCCCTGATCTGTTCCAGCGCTGTCCCTTCCACTTTACAAATTACAAGAACTCATGCCTGTTGCCCCCACACTAAAAAACAAACAGCATCAGCAAGTTTATTCTTTTAGTAATTAGTAATAAATTGTAGGATAACCCCCACTTCCATTAGTAAAAGTTTAATAAACCAATCCTGGTTATAATAGAACTAAAAATGTTTCCCGGTCTCCAAAAAAGGTACTATTAATAATCCTGTTGGTACTGTCCCGTATTTCTTGAAAAAGAGATTTGATTGATGGGATATAATAGAACTAAAAACAACGAAACGCTACAAAATAGAAAGATGCTCATACCCCACACTAGAGGAAATGATGCTCATTCTAACAAAATAGGTAAAATCCTATAACAACATAGACATAAATAACAGACCTTGATGCCAAAAAATGCACTAGTCTCTCCACCGCTTAAGTCGTCTCATTAAAAGGTACAACCAGAAGAATTTTTTGCCGTCATAGGCCACTTTTTGAAAATATTTGCGATTATGGGCCAATTTCGAAACTATTAGCGCTCATGGGCTAACTTGTGCCACGTCAGCAGCGACCGCTATTCTCATTAGCGACCTATTCATTTTGAATGTCGCTAATGGATATAGCGACCTATGTTTTAAATGTTTTTTTTAAATTTTTTGTTTGTTGTCATTATTCCCATTAGCGACCTTAGTATATATGAGGTCGCTGATGGGATTAGCGACATCGAATGAATGTATTGAGATACTTAGCGATTCCTAAAGAGCTTTTCCAAAAAAATTAAAACTGAGGTCGCTATTCCCAAAGAGCTTTTCCAAAAAAATTAAAACTGAGGTCGCTATTCCCAATATCGACCTCATTAGGAAACACAATCTCCTTGTTCTTTGTAAAATTTACAAAATAGTCATACAACTAAGGCCTCTATTTGGAATAGCGACCTTAGTACAATAAAGATCTCTATTCCGAATAACGACCTTAGTTTTAAAAATAAATTGATTGTCATTTTTTAGAGAGCAAAAGCTCTCTAGATTTTGCTAAGTGTTAGAATACATCTCATTAAAGGACGCTAATCCCATTAGCGACCTCTTACTTACTAAGGTCATTGTGTGGGAATAGCGACGACAAACAAAAAATTCAAAAAAAAATTAAAACATAGGTCGCTATTCCTATTAACGACCTCGAAAATGAAGATGCCGCTATTGGGAATAGCGGCCGCTGCTGACGTGGCACAAAGTATCCCAAAAGCACTAATAGTTGGGAAACTGGCCCAAAAACGTAAATATTTTAAAAAAGTGGCCTTTAGCAAAAAACTCCAACCAGAAGGTCAATACCAATCTCTTGTATGGAGAAATTTGGAAGAAGCTTCATATATTTATGATATTTCCCTTCTTTTGAGAACAAATCAATCACTAGTGAAAAAGTTGATGCTTCAAGAACAAAATGTTGCTCCCCTCATTTTATATAAAAAAATCTATTGCTTTCTCCGCCTCACCTTTCTCAAGAAACCAATGAACAACTGAATTAAGCATAATAGAATCTGGTAGGCACCCATGCCTCTCCATTGACATAAATAAATCATCAACCTTATGCAGCAACCTTTCTTTGATTAAACTTCTCAACATTATGGTATATGTGTCTCTAAAAAAATATTATGGTATATGTGACTGTTGGGTTTAGGTCTTGCATACGATAAGACGATGGAGAGACAAAGGCGATTGGAAACGGAGTGGAGGCAAAAAACAGTCAGCAGCAGCTGATGAACACAATATTATTCACTTTTTAGAGCGATAATCTTGTTATAACTAGACATTTAAAAGCGCTATATGTGGTATTTAACTCCTATTTTCTCTTTTCCATAGGAAACAGCTTATAACAGAAAAACGAAGCAGATTTAGGACTTCAAGGATAATACACAGCAAACTGCAGAGGATCAGTCGACTGGTTCCCCAACACAGGCGACTGGACAAGAGAAGCTGATTTTCCACAACTCTCGACACAGTCGACTTACTCCCAAATGACAGTCGACTGGTCTGAACAATTATGAAATCTTCAGGAGTCTCGACTCAGTCGACTGGTTAGAAGATAAGTCGACTGGTCTGCGGTGGAGTAAACAGATAAGATATTCGAAGATTCACCCAAATCTAATTTCAAATTTATTTAAATCCAGATCTTATGCAACGAATCAAATCTAGAGACTGGAAATTGGCAAAAGCACGTGGTGAACAGATAAGGAAGGAAAGAAGAAAAGAGAAAGACATAAAATCATCAAATCAAGAAGATTTTTCCCTTAAAAAGGGGAAACCCTAATTCTCATCGGTACTCTATAAATATCAGAAAAGATCATCTGTAGCAAGGAGGCATCTGTCTCTTGGACGCAACTTAATCTCAGAATTCCCAACGATCAAGTCATCAACCAGTGCTTCATTCCATCATCATCGAAGAAGGGGAAGAGGAGAACCAGTACTCGAAGGCAGTCGACTGTGTGACAGCCAGTTGACTCTATTGCCGGAATCCATTAGTTTATTTCTTCTCTCCTTATTCTGTGATGTTGAACATGTATTTGAACTTGTTAAGCAATAAAAGTATAATTATGTGGAACTAATTTCATAGTTGGGTAGATCGAAGCCGTAGTTATGTAGTGCTATGTTCTTTTGAATCCTTCTATTTTACTTATTGATTGAATCTAATTGAATTGATATAGATTGATAACAGTCAAACTTGTTCAGGAGTTATAAGTACAGTCGACTGAAGGTGAGAGCCAGTCGACTGCCATACAGAATCTGATATTATCAAGTCTGTGAGTTAGAAATCTGAATCTGTTATATGAGCATATTGAGACGATCCGTATCTCGTGCTCGTAGTTTGTAACAAGGGAATCTTTAGGATTCTTGGTTCAATCAACTTAAAGGATCTAGATCTGATACCAATTTCTAGAACTTTAAGTGTTTGTTCGTTTCCATTGTGCTTATGCTTTTGTTAAGTATAACTTAGTAGATACCATGCTAAAATACTTAAGGGAAGAAACGAATTAGAGTAGATACCATGCCTAATTCTTGGCTTAGGGAAATAATACTTTAAGGAGTAGATACCATGCCCTTGAAGTGAACAAACATGAGTAATTAGAAGTAAATTCAGAAGACAACTTAGCATTACTAACTATTGGTGGAGATCAACAACCCAACTATTCAAGAGATATTTGTGATTCAACACCTCTCATCTTAGTTTTAATCTTTTAGTTCTTTTAGAATATTATAAAAACTCTTATTCATTTTTATTATTAGTTTTATTGATTAGTAAGTTGAAGTCTACAATCTCTGTGGGATCGACCCTTGCTATTACTACGATTCTATAAACGATTCGTGCACTTGCGAGGTTTTATAATTTGTGTCTAGTTTTATCTATTTATTTAGGTATCTAGATTAGCACAACAGCAGCTACAGCAAAAGTTGCAGTCGTCCGTCCCTAATGAGCGGTCGACCGTTCCATGCAAGAAGTCTTCCAGAGGAGATGAAAGTCGATCGTCTTGTTGGTGAGGTCGACCGGTCGTGGCGCTGATGGGTTTCGGGCTTAAGTCTGGGTGATTCGTGAAAACCCAACTTGCTCTTCAAGTTAGATCGTGTGGCTCCTATCGTAGGGTTATCTATTATGTACTATCCAATGGCTATTGTAACAAGATATCAACTTAGGGTTTGTCTCTAGATCTATATAAAAAATTATAACGGCTCATAGATCCATATGATTCTATTGAGTGCCGAATAGAAGAAGGGAGTACTTTATCTGAGAGGGTGAGAGAGTTCTCCATTGTAAGCAGCATCAAGTTCTATTAGGCTTGAAAGAGGTTCGTAATGAGAATTGTAATATTCTTGTATCTTCTCTAGTTGAATAATATCTCGGTTCTTCCTCCCCCGGATTAAGGCGAAAGCCCCAATCGGGATAATTCTTGTGCGCTTTGTGTGATTGGTGCGATCTAGCTTTGCTTGGTGGTTTGTGTTGATTGTGTCAAAGACTCAACAAGATCCTCATAATTTCCTAACAAGTGGTATCAGAGCAATCAGGATTCGTGGGTTTGTTCGAGTTCCTTGGAGATGGCAGAGCAAAAGACGAAGATCAAGCAGTTTGACGGAAAGATCAACTTCAATCTATGGAAGGTGGACATGTATGATGTTTTGGTTCAGAAGGACTTGCACCTTTCCCTAGAAGAGAATAAGTCAATCGACATGAAGCAGGAGAAGTGGGATGAGATTTGTTTGAAGGCCTTAAGTTTAATCCGGTTGCAATTGGCGGACGAAGTCAAGTTTAATATTCTTGAGGAGAAAAGTGCGGCGAGTCTATGGGCGAGACTCAAAACTGACTACTCGGGATCGTCATTTATAGATCAGATGTATTGGAAAAGGAAGCTGTTTAGGTTCTCATTGAAGGAAGGTACCCATCTTCAAGATCATATTGTGGAGTTCAATAAGGTAATATCTGAACTGAAGGCGATTAATGCTGATGATCTTAGCGAAGAGGATAAAGCTTTCAACTTGATTTATTCATTGCCAACTTCTTATGATCACTTGATAACTACCATGCTACATGTAAAATCGGCCAAGGAGACACTTACTGTAGCCGGGGTGATTAAGGGTCTGAGGAAGATGAACTAAGAAAGGAGACTCATAAAGGAGGGTCTATTTCTTTAGGGTGTTTTGCTGTGAATGGTGATACTTCAATTGGAAGGGATGCGGCACACAAGGGTAAGATTCGTTGTCATTACTGTAGAGGAGTTGGGCATTACAAGAGAGACTGTCACAAGTGGTTGAGTCAGAAGAGTGCTACAAAAGAAGGGAAACAAGCCCATATAGTCAGTGCAACCGAGTCAAGTAATAATGTTGATTATTGTATTCTTGTTTTAAGTTCTTCAGATGTGGATTCAAGTTGGTATCTTGATTCGGGAAGTTCTTCTCATATTTGCTCCAAGAGGGAGATGTTTTCTACTTACAAGTCATCAACAAGCCGTAGTGTGAGAACGGAAAGTGGTGAGATTTGTGAAGTGGTGGGTGAGGGAACAGTTGAATTGGAGACGCCAGATCGTAAAGGGTTCACACTAGAATAGGTCATGCATATTCCTTCGATACAGAAGAATAGTATATCCTTGGGTACTTTTGATGCTCGTGGCTGCATGTACACAGCTCGAGGTGGAGTTTTGACCGTTTGGGATAATCGTCGTAAGGTAATGAAGGGCAAGAGGGGGATTGGGCAGGGTCAGCACAACCTCTACCAGCTTTGTGGGAGCAGAAAAACTCGGCCGAGTATATGGAAGCTCATTGTTCCTAAAGCATCATCTAGTAAGCCGTCACTAGAATTACCGACGCAAGACTACAACGTTCGAATACCATTGGAAGGTGGAGAGAGCCCTGATGTATGTAACACCCCACAATTTATTTTAAATTAAAAATGCTCTTCTTATTTTTTTGCACGTATGATGCACGTGCAAATTTTTATTCTCATTTTATTACTCTCATTATCTATTTTTAGCATGCATAACTTATTTAGCCTTTTAAATTAATCTATGAACCAAACGATTAGAATTTAGCCCATTAGGAGAAGAGCCCACTAGATAATTTAATTAATTAATTAATTGATGAGCCCATTAAGCAAGCCCAATATTAAAATCACAAATAAAGTTAAGTGTGCACTGACACATAACAAGTTACAAATGTTAGTACACATTTAAAGTTATAGATGGTATTAAAAATTGGTTGTGCATGTGTGCATGCACAATCGAAGGCCGGATTTGCACCCTAGGTTGACCGGGTTTGGGCTAGGAGGGGATGAGATGGGTTGGAGGTTATGGGAGTTGCAAATGTGAAGAGTTGGAAAGATGAAGGGTTGTAGGTTTTAGGAGTTTAGGACATCAAAGGTTTTAAGAGTTAATTAGGAGAGTTATTAGGGGTCGATTTATGCATAATAGACCCTCCCAAAACCCTATAAATAGAGCCCTATTTCCTATATTTCTCTTGCACCAAAAACATAATCAAAAGAGTAACAAAGAAAAGAAAGAAAGAAAAGAAAGCGAGTGAGAGTTCTTTTGCTTGGAGAAAGTGCTAGGAGGAGAAGTCATAGCTAGGAGAGGAAGCTTTGCTAGGAGCAAGAAGTGTTTGTGGAGCTCGGAGCAAGAAGGAGCCCTTTTTATTTGTAGTTTTCAATCTCCAAATTAAGGTGGGTGTTCTCATGCTTTCTAAATTTTAGAACCATGCATGCTAGAGATAATAAATGGGAAATTTTGATTTATGTGTAGCATGAATAGTAGTGAGATATGTCATGTTAAGTAAATTGATTCATATCATGCTAACTAGCAATAAGGAAAAAAAATGATTGAATAGTTTTGCTATGAAATAATATGCATTAAGAATTAGTAGATTGTATGAAAATGTTGAGAATGCTTCTTAGACAAGTAAATAAAAATAAAGTTGATGTTTTGAAACTCATTGAATTGTTATAAAAATATAATATGCTATCTTTGACTAAAAAGAATGCAAAATTGTGTTGATTTATAAGAAGAAACAACTTTGTAAAATTATTTTTTAATATGATCTATAAAATCAGTGAGTTACTGTTTGTGGGTAATCTCAATTTATATAATTTTATTTCAGTCAAATAAAAGGATTCAATCAAATTGAAGAATCGAGTTTTTTTTTGAAATAAGATGGAGCAAGAGAGAGAGGAATAAAACCTATGAATCAGTTTTAGATCGTCTGGCGCACTTGGCCTAGTGGTCGTGCGGTGGCGCTGCCTTCTCTGTGGCCTGGGTTCAAAACCCGACAGACTCTCAATTTTTTTCTTTGTTTTGTTTTTATTTACCCAAGATCCTAGACTTAATATAAAAGGAGTTCTATGGGGACTTCAGAACAACTAGTCCAAATGGACTAGTGGTTGGCGCTATTGCTTTGGGTCGCTGGCCAAGTTGGCTCGGGTTCGAAACCCAGGGTGAGCTTTTTATTTTTTTTGGTTGAGGAGTTTTTAAAGCAAGTTAAAATTTTGGAAAAAATACTATTACTTCTATACAATGATTTAGGACTTACAAAAACTAGTTTCAAGATTTTTCATACTATTCTAGAAGAGTAAAAGAAATATGCAATGTGAAATTAATTGTTCTTGTACTTGACTATTGGAGTTATTTCATGAGTTTTAGATTACAAATGAAATTGCGTTGATTTGTGAATAAAACATGAATAAATAAGAGATTCTTGTATGATGCCAAATGAGATATAAAACACATTACGGATAAGTTAGAAACATGAATATAATAAGTTTAAGACATGATTATTAAAGGGCATGTGTACCCATGATTCTTGTGCATGAATTGTTGAGTTTTGGAGTTAGTAAAACCTCGTCACCGACAATGTTGAAATGAAAAGAATTGAGATATACTTTTGAGATATGGAATTTGTGATTAAGACCAGTAGGAGGTAAGACTAATTCTAGACTTGGAAATCTATTCATGTCTTGAACTAAATAATTAGGCACATAAGTGAAGATGTAGTAAACCTGGGCAAACGTAAGTGGGTTGCTCTATATAGTTGGCAGTGGATCTTTGTGGTTATAGACCCAGTTGGTGGGTTGTGGTTGCTCCATGGGAGACGAGCTTTTATTTTTAAATCCGGGATTATAAGGACGGGTCAGCGGTGGATTCCGGGATCTTGAGTAATCGGGCAGATAGTTTTTGATTTACCGTACTCCAATGTATATACGTATACCGGGGCTAGAGGGTCACTTGCGGGATGATTCGCACGATATAATAGCCAGAGAGGCTGGATCTGTTATAATTGCCAGAGAGGGTGAGATCCATTTCCGTGGAATGATCTAAACCTTGTTTTATTTCTGGGTAGTTTCATGGCGAGGGATCGAACCCTTTATTGTGGAGTACGTTAGCGCTTGCCCTCGGACTTGTGTAGTATGAGATGCATAGAATCCGGACAAGTGTGCATTAGTGTCATCCTAGTATAAAATGTGTGCATTAGGCATTAAGACATGACATACACTTTCATATTTAGAATAATCACATTTCTACACTTTATTTCATTCAAGTTTGTGTTTTGTTGAAGTATGGAGATCGTTATACTATTCTCGGCATAGAGAGGATAGCCGTGTATAACATTTCGTCGGTTGTAATCAACTGACGTGCCCACAGTCTTACATGCAGGTAATGGATGTTCATGAAGCTATAAAGTGGATATGCTTATGCTGTTTTATTTTAAAGATGCTGTAAATGTTTCTTTGTAAATTATTTTTTCTTTCGTTGTGTAGCATTTGTAACAAACCCTGATGTATTATTAAGAAAAGTTTTATTTTCCTTGTAAATTTGTACGAAGTGAAGTAAAGATCCTGTGGAATCTCGAATTCATTCTTATTCTAAATTCGTGGTGTTACAAAGTAGATGGAGTTCGTATGGAGGGTGACACCTCCATGATTACATCTATATGGGTGAGCCCTTGAGGGGGCAGACAGCTGGAGGAAAATAGGTGGGGGTTGTTTAACTAGCAGAAGAAGCCATAGAAACATGTTGTTTACATAGCGGAGAAGAAAGATCTAGAAGAGTTTTAAATCACACAAGTATGGATTCATGCGTATGCAATCCAAGGTGGAGATTGTTGGGTTTATGTCTTGCATACGATATTGGATAAGAAGACGATAAGACGATGGAAAGACAAAGGCGATTGGAAACGGAGTGGAGGCACGAAACAATCAGCATCAACTACAGCAGAAGTTGCAGTCGACCGTCCCTAATGAGCGATCGACCGTCCCATGCAAGAAGTCTTCCAGAGGGGAGGACAGTCAAACCGCCTTGTTAGTGCGGTCGACCGGTCACGGCGCTGATGGGTTTCGGGCTTGAGTCTGGGTGATTCGTGAAATGCCCAACTTGCTCTTCAAGTTAGATCGTGTGGCTTCTATGGTAGGGTTATCTCTTATGTACTATCCAATGGCTATCGTAACAAGATATCAAGTTAGGGTTTGTCTCTAGATCTATATAAATAATTGTAACAGCTCATAGATCCATATGATTCTATTGAGTGCCGAATAGAAGAAGAGAGTACTTCATCTGAGAGGGTGAGAGAGTTCTCCATTGTAAGCAGCATCAATTTTCATTAGGCTTGAGAGAGGGTCGTGGTAAGAATTGTAATATTCTTGTATCTTCTCTAGTTGAATAATATCTCAATTCTTCCTCTCCCGGATTAAGGCGAAAGCCTCAACCGGGACAATTCTTGTGCACTTTATGTGATTGGTGCGATCTAGCTTTGCTTGGTAGTTTGTGTTGATTGTGTCAAAGACTCAACAAGATCCTCATAATTCCCTAACAGTGACAACATTTGGCGCAAACCCTTTCTAAAAAATAGCAACAAAAAGATCGTAGCTGCTTTCATCTTCCCAACTCTGAACATTACACCAATTAAGATATTGAAAATATCAATGCATAGTTTGTCTTTCTGAGATGAAATGTCTTGGAAAATAATCAAGGCATCATCAATGCACTTGTTCTTATTACACAGTCCATCTGATATTATATAATATGTTAGGATATCACTATCACGGGTTAGCGAGCCTAGAACTAATCATTTTCTTATATAGTTCTTTTGCGGCATCAACTCTTCCAGCTGCATATAACCCACCTAACAGTGAAGTATAAATTGTTGTTGTATGCATAATACCTTTACTGGTCATATCATTGAAGAGCTTCACAGCCATATTGCATCTCCCATGCTTACCACAGGTGTGGATGAGTATGTTATAAGAAATAGCAGTAGTCTTCTGGTCATTAGAAAATCATGAGATCAAAAACTTTCATTGCCTCGTCCACTTTTCCTATTAAGCTGTATCCATCCATCAGTGTATTGTATGTAGTAGTATATATTTTTTTTTTTGGATTAAAGTATGTAGTAGTATTAGGCTTTATATCTCGTTGAATCATCGCGTACAAATAGCTTGTGTGCTTCCACGGCCATTCCTTCTTTGCATAGACCATCGATCAATGTAGTGAACATTACAACATTAAGTTGGATTCCATGTTCCATTAGTTATGTAAAAATTATCAATGCGTCATTTAATTTTCCTAATTTGCATTAACCATCCAATAAGAAGTTATAAGTCACAATATTTGAAGATATTCCAAGATCTATCATTTGTTCCATGGGATCTTTAACATCCTCCATTCTCCCGCTCTTGCAAAAGCCATCCAATAAAGTAGTGTAGGTAAGGGGTAAGAACATCTGGGTGCACTTTTTTTCTTTGCATTTGGTTGAATAAATTAATGGCCTCATCCATCCTTCGGCTTTTACAGTAACCATTGATCAGGAAATTATAGTTATGAAGGTTGAGCCTTAAACCATGATGCTTCATAGAATTGAGCACGTTTGCAACCTCACTAAAGCAACCTTCCAAATAGTATCTTTGCACTAAAGCATTATATGCGACAGAATTAGGTCTCACACCTCTTTCAACCATCAGATCGAATAACTTGCGTGCCTCAATTGTTCCTCCATGCTTACAAAGAGAATGCATTAGTGAGCTGAACATTGGGAGAAAGGCCTCTATCATCCATATCTCTGAAGATTCTCATGCTTTCTTTCCATCGTCCTAGAACAGAATAACCATGAATAAGGGAACTGTATGTAATCTCTGGTGGAATGCCCAGATCCGACATTTCTTGAAACAATTTTGCAGACCTGTCCATGTCTTCCTCTCTGTAGAGGCCCTTGATGAGGGTGTTATAAGTGATAACATTAGGCGTCATGCATTCTATTCCTGAATGAAGCATTCAATCGAGCACCATGACTGTAACACCCTGTGTTAAAAAAAATAAAAAATAAAAAATAAATATATATATATATATATATATATATATATATATAGGTGTTTGGTTGTTTGGAATTTGGTGTTTGACTTCGGTTAAAGCAAGGGTGATGTGGCAGGATTGCCAAGGTGGGGGCCCTACTTGTTTGCTGTGTACTTTCGGAAGAGGAGAAAGAGAAAAACATGTAAGTGTATGAGAATTTATCCCATATCGGGAATAGGAAGAAATATAATAATATATAAATAATATAGTCTATGATCAAAAGTCACCTAATCGGTTAACCAACTTTTGAGAGACAGCCTGTGGTGGCTCCCATATCAGGAATAGATCAAGAGTAGCCTGTGGGCAGTTGTACTACATTGTATCTAATTTGTCTTATAAATTGTCTGAGCTAGGGGCAGCGGCGTTGACAATGGTTGCTTCACCCATTTTCTTCTATAAGCAGAGTCGAATAGTGGAGAACAATTACAAAGTTCAACCCTACATCCCTAACAAAAATCAAATTTGGAATTCAAAATCCATCGATCTAGCTCTCCACCCTAGACTCCCTCACCAACCCCTAAACGTCCTCCAGGCAACAACCACAACCACCATCTTGCACTTACCGATAACTCCACCAAATGTAATTTAAATTACAAACAAAGCTAGTTTGAAATTAAAATTACACTAGAATATTCACCTCACACTTCCCAACTAAAATTTGAATTTCATAAATCTATATTGAAATTTCAAATTCGAAGAATCTCCCCCTCCACACTTCCAATTCAAATTTAAATTTCGAAACCCTAAATCGAAATTTGAATCATCTGAATCTTTCCCCAAATCTAATTTGAAATTCAATAACTCTAATTTGAATTTCAAATTTTAAATTTCAACCCAAACCCCCTCCTCACTCCGACGAGTCGACTCTTCCGACGAACACCCCAGCTGAGGCAGTCTCGACGTCAGATGCCTGCAACCACTTCCCTCACTCTCCCACCACCCTCGTCCCCCACATATTCTTATGGGCATTCCACCAAACACCATGTGAGCAAACTCATACTCTTCAAACTGGAAGTCATACCAATCTACAGTGATGGGTCAAAGTCGTTGATCTCTTCTGCCTGGCCAGCACATCGCCGACAAAGCCATCAACCGAACACCTCTCACTCTGCCCTCGACATCACCCCGTCGGTGTTGTCGACCACACGCCCGCAGTCGAACACACCTGAAGCTAGCCGGATATCTCCTCCTCCAACCTTGTCGCCGCCCTGACGACGTCCCTATCCGCCCTCAACCGGAACTCGACGCTATCGACGAGCCATCCCTGACGCTAGATGCCAGACCTCAAACGACAGCCTGACCTCGGAATGACCGTACATCCCACCGGCAGAAGTCACTCCCACTCCCGCTTCACCTCTCCTAACGGCGCGGCACCTCCCCTCGACGTCAGCAGTCTTGACGCCGGTAATCCCCACCTTGCCGACCACATATATACATTAGATCTACAAATAAATCTGCATCTATCCTTAGTCGGTTACACCGACGATCTCACCTCAGCTTCGGAGGCGAGGTAAAGGGGTGGTGGGGGGGAAGGAGGAGGCGGATTGCAAGGGAATCCTCCCCCCTCCCTGATCAGAGCTTCGATCGGCACCTTTTGCTTTTTGGGTTTTTTCGTGGAGTTTCTCTCTCTAGATTCTCTTTTTTTGTTAGAATGTATCCTCTGATGAGAGTGTTGAAAGTAACAATGTTTCTACTCCAATCCCTTTTAAGCATGGTACCGAAGATGGCGAAACCGAGATCTATGCAATTCATGCAGGTAAAGCAGTCTATAAGGGTACCAAAGGTGTAATCATCAGGTGCAATTCCGTCAACCCAACTCATCATTTTGAAGAGGGAGACAACCGTAGAGTAGTAGTAATTGTTGGAATCAGAATTTGATGGGCTTCTGCTGCTCATACGAGTGGTTCGAGCGAGGAGAATGTTAAAAGAGGTAATGCATGGTTTGCACTGATCAATTTATCAAACAGTTGGAGTGCATCTTCAATTCCCACTTTTGTCTAACTTCATCTTCCAATCTGGATCTATCATGAGAATTTGGGTTTTTCTGAATCCTACTAAAGAATACATTTGCAGCAGCATTATATGAAGAATAGGAAGAAGAATTTAACCACACCGAAAATTTTCATGGCACAATACTGGAGTCCTTTTTAGGTTATTTTAGTTTTTTTCTTCTTCTTTAGAGCCCACTGTAACAGGAATAACATTTGGGTAGTATCTTCACAAGATCAACCGGACCCGAACTTATTTCTGGGAACGGATGTTAATGGGTATATACCCATTAAACCCGAACCCACTCTCTCAACCCTAAACTCCTTTTGTTCCCAACTTGAAATAAATTTATTTTCTATTATAAAAGGAAGAATAAATCTGTCCAGAGCAGATCTGGACCATACATCTCATTTTTATTATATCTTAGATCTCATATGGACCACACAAATTTCTAAAAATAGACAAAATCTGGACCACATCTTACTCCTCCTAGATGTAACCTGGATCATACAAATGCCCCCAAATAAAATCCCTAATACCCATGCCCCAAACCCTTCTCTCCCTTCGCCGCTCTCTTTCTTTCTCCCAACCCGTTGCCCTCCAATCGTACGCAGCAACCGCCACCACCGCCGCCACAAGACCCATCGGAAGAATATAAATCAATGGCGGAGGCGCCACCGAAACAGGTGGCGATGGCGATGGAGAGGCTCTTCTAGGCCGCACGGCTCATCACCGACATTAGGAAACTCAGTAAAAATTTGTCCTTTGCTTTGATTTGATTTGGTTCTGTTAGCGCTTAAGATAGGGTTCTATATATTTGAGGAATTGGGCATTGTCAATGTCACCTAAAATTTATAAAGAAGGCCACTTGAAATTTGGAATCTGTAGATCCTAAGGTTATGTTGTTAAGCCACTGTCAAACTGCGTATCTTTCTTATTTCATTGAATTAGATGTGTAATTGATAGTTTATCAGACTGTAGCTTCTATGTTTTTTTTAGGAAAAAGGTGGAATAATGCAACTAACTTCAACTTCTATGTTGTCCTTAATACTGTCAATATCAATGAATTAATAACATTGCTAGCACAACCCAAACATCTCATTAATGACAGAACTTTTTTTTATTGAATTATGTGCACTGTCTTGAAGACGTTCGATATTTAGCCAAACTAAAACCCTCCCCGCCACCCTTCCCACCGCAGCCATTTTTTTTGGATTATACAGAATGTCGTTGAGATGTTTAATATTTTGCCAAATTGAATTGAGTTCCCTTATTTTATTTAATGATTTACATAATATACCATGCAATTTAGTATGTACCGGTGCAGATGTGTCCAATTTAGGCTTCAATATCGCAATACCCTCCACTTCGTCTTTTAAAATTTTCAGCACCTTGCAGGCTCTTAGAAGGCTTCAAAGTCGTTCTAAACAATCAGAATTGATTAGAATTTTTAAAACTTCGGAACTTAATTACCCTTGAAGACTTTTCTCTTTATCAATTAAGAACAATGATGATGCTATAATTGTTATTATGATCACCCTTAACCTTGTATAGCAATAAATTTTTTACCGTAGGTTTACCATATATTGGAGACAAGACTTGTATAATTGTTGCATTATGAAGCAAACCTTTAAACCTGAACTTCAGTTGCAAAAAAAAAAATCCCAATGAATGTAGAATAACAAGTTGGAGTCTCGCCAGTATTAGATGTGGTGTTTGGGGCCGGCAGTAGGCTTTGCCCTGGGAAAGAGTCGGGAATTAACTCAAAATATTTTTGTTGGATTTATGTAGTTAGTAAAATAGAATTTGAAAAGTTTGGTCCTTTTACATGGTTGAACTCAGTGTAGGATTGTTCTCCTTAGTTTACCCAATTTGCTGGCAAAAAAGTTGATGACAGAGAGGGTGATGGATTCATTAGATTGAGAAAGAATTTTAGACAATCAGAATGCTTATACACGAAGTGGATTAGTCATAAGAGAAGGATTTAGAAAAGGAAGAGTTGAAGAAACTATCTTTGTATTTTAGATTTCTCTACTTTTATCCTTCTTCCAATTTCACTGCAAAAATACTTGATAAGACTACTGAATAAAATATTTGCAAAGATAGTACACTTAATAAATGTGCTTTGAGGATTAGCCCTAAAATATTTTGATTATTTTGTTTAGGAATTTGTTGTGTAAGGGGAGGATTTCACTATTCGATATTAGCCTGTAAACTGAACCCTGAAAAGTATGGTAGTGAAAGTATAGGTGTCTAAAGCATTGGAAAATATGTGGTTCGGTCGATCATGCAACATGCTTGGTAGAAAGTAGGGAACTGCGGGCTCATTTTCGAAAAGGATGCAGTTCAGTACTGCGAGTGGTTTATCTTCGAAATTAGTTTTAAAAAGTGGCCTATTTCTTGAAAAAAATCCAGTTTTGGACTGTTCCCTTTGTAGGAATTTTAATTTTTTTTAATGAGTAAAATCGAGGCCGAAATGGTACTCTTAAAAGAAAATGAGCAGTAATAGGTTCAGTTTAACCAACCTAATCATCCATTCTGAATCAGTTTAGGTCTTATTATGTCATGCAAATTTGGTCTTAAATATTCGGGAATTGAATCAGATATTGTTTGATAACTTGTGGAAAATTGTATTCGTTGATGCTTGCTATAACTCACTGTGATACTTAATAGCAGGAAAAAGAGCATCGTAGTAGAATAACACAGGATTATTGATGAGGACATCGGTTCAAGACGATTTGGGCGTTTTTATCAGCGCAGGCGTCGTTTTCATCAGCTGCTTTATTTAGTTTAGGATTTTTATTTTTACCATTTTTTTATTTCTGGCAATTATAGCCATATGTAATCTTTTTGTATTTTTTAGATTTTGAGAATATTTTAGAGATGTGCATCAAGATGAATTTTGAGCCTATTTAAAGGCCTTGAGATGAATGAGAAGATATGCCATTATTGATTAAAAAAATTCTGTGTTGAGTTTTTGCTCTTCCTCCTTCTCCTTTGTGTGATACAACTGAGATCTAAAATTAGGGTTTGTGATAAATCCTAATCAATTTTAGAGTTAGTGATTAACTCTAAAACCTACCCCAAATTAAAAATCTCCCAATACAAATCTCTACCCTAATTTTCCTAATCCCTATTACAAAAACCCTAATCACAAAACTCCTACATCAGCCGCCCTCCTCATCAACAACCACTCATCTTCTTCCCTATCCCGATCCCCACAAAAAAAATCAACCCATCGTCTTCCTTCCCAAACCCATCTCCCTTCCCGCCATCGCCCAGCAAACCCCCTCCTCACCGCTCAACTCCATCCCAACACACCCGACCAACAAAAACCCATCGTTCCCCTCAAATCCACCTACCCTTCTTCTTCGTCTGTCGAACCCGAACCCAACCCCAATCCCGCTACCTCATCTCCACCTCATCGACCGTCCTTTCCCTCACCCTCGTCGACCACCCCTCTCACTTCCACCACCAACCAACTCACCCCAAGTCACCCACCTCCACGCCTCCAGCAGACCCCCTTCATCATCTGCCCCTTTGCCTCGTCGCCAGTCAACCGCCAGCGGCAGCACAACACTTCACCGGTCCGATTGCTGCCCAACAGTCACCAGCCACTCAAGCAGTAGCCGCTTCGATTGTTGCAATTGTTCTTCGCATTCGGTATACTCTTTCCACTATTAGTATTTGTCTTCTACTGCCTTATTATCTAGTATATTATCTAATTTGCCTGTCGTCCACAAAATAACTGAGATTGAGTGTTCCACATGCTAGAGTAGAGTACGAATCAGTATTGAACTTCTTACTTGCTAAAACACGTAGGAATTTAATTGATTGTAAGGTTGACTTATTAATTGGGACTGTTACACTTATTCAATTCTTGAAAAACCCATCGAACCTGTTAACTGTTAAAATTTCCAACTTAGATCCACATTTTCATGTTGGTAAAATTAACCCATTAAAATTCTTGGAAATTCTCTATTTTAGGGTTGGTTTTACATCATTTTGGTATCAGAGCGAAGGTTCTTAAAACTCTAGTTCTTGCATCGTAGGCATCATTTTTGCATTCGTTTAGGATTGTGTCGTCTTTTATTTTATTTTTTATTTTAGTTTATTTTAGAATCATTTAAAAAAAAATTAAAAAAACTATATGGGACACACACCCCATAGTTTCCACTTTTGGTGAATGCGCCTTCGCAGCACCATCACAAACCCTGAAGAGCTTTTCCTATCCCTTTCCAATCACCCAATTAGGAACCCTAGACTTCCCAGACCTGAAATGGACAATCCTGATATCTCCGCTACCCTAGCTGCCATCCAAGCAACTCTTGCCAATATCATTCAGAGGCTTGAGAAATTGGAGTTAAATCAAACCATTGTCCTTGAGCTTCATGCCCATCGTCAGACCCCTCAAGGGAATGTTCATGACGATCGACGTCAAGAACGTGACGCTGACGAACAATATAAAAAGAACGTTAAGACTGACATTTCCCAGTTTGAAGGCCACATGGAACCCCAAGCTTACCTCGATTGGATCCGTGCCATGGACCACTACTTTGTGTGGTTCAACATAAGCGAAGCCCTTAAAGTTAAATTTGCCACTATGAAATTAACGGGTAAAGCTCAACAACATTGGACCAATCTTGAACATGCCCGCAGAGGCCGAGGCCTGGCACCCATAGCCACTTGAAAGGCCATGAAAGAGAAGCTCACTGAGAGATATGTACCGTTATTGTTCCATATCCGATTGCTAGATTCGTGGAACCTACTGTATCAAGGAAGTAAATCCACACAAGAATATGTTGATAAATTCGATGACTTCCTTATTCGGTGCAATGCGTTGGGTAAAGAGAGTGAAGAACAAACTCTCTCTAGGTTCAGAGCTGGACTACGAGCTGACCTTAGGATCGAGCTAATCTATAGAAATGTGGACTCCATAGCGGCAACCTACGCCCTAGTCCTCGATATAGATTCCCTTAAAGCTAGTTCTCATTCTAGGTCCAGCGACTCGAGAGATCATTCCTCTAGAATGACCTCTACTGACCCACCTAGACCTAAGCCTCCCTCTCAGCACCCCAGCAAATCTTACCCCAGCAAACCTAATTCAAATTTCAATTCACATAGAGATGAACATAAGGGTAAGAACACCGAAAGAGATTACAGTAAGATTGACCCTCTCACTAAGTACTATAAATTTAAGGGATATGGTCATGTTGCTAGCAACTGTCCCAGTCCCATAGGATCAATATAGTAGAGGGTACCGCTATCATTGCTGACGACTCTTATAATGAGTTTTCTTATGAGCCTATTGAAGGCGATGACTTCGGTGAAGAAGAGGATGATTAGAATCTCCACTGTATTTGGTCTATCCAATCACCTCACTTGAATGTAATCAGATGTGCTTTGTCCCAACCAAAAGAAGAAGATGATTAGAAGCGCATTGCTATATTCCACACCTTTACGACTATAGGTGGCAAAAACTACAAAGGTGATTGTTGACAGTGGGAGCTGCGTCAATGCTGTCTCTTCTGCGGTCTTAGCGAAGACCGGACTAAAGGCCGAACCCCATCTACGCCCATACAAAGTATCTTGGATTGATGCAATGGCACTCCAAGTAACACATCGATGCTTAGTCCCTGTGGACTTCAAAGCTTACAAAGAGGAAATTTGGTGTGATATGCTCAAAATGGATGTGGGTCAAGTCATTTTAGGGAGATCTTAGTTATACGATCACGATGTGACCATATATGGTCGATCCAACCAATGTGCGTTCCAGCACGATGGACTAAAAATCAAGCTCATACCCGTGAGACCACAAACTAGTCCGGCTGAAACAACACCGCCTCCCTCGAGACAGGGCAAGGAAGTAACGTATATGGGTGAAAAGGAACTTACGAAAGAAATTGACAAAGGGGCTACCATTCTTTTACTCACAGCGAGAGAAGTCCCTAAAGATCCTAAATCACTCATCCTGCCCCAAGTTACTCCTGTCCTACAGGAATTTGCAGATGTGTTTCCTGCTGACCTCCCCAACCAGTTGCCCCCATTGCGTGACATCCAACACGCTATTGATCTGGTTCCGGGAGCGAGTCTTCCTAACTTGCCACATTATCGGATGAATCCGACAGAGCATGCTGAGCTGAAAAGGCAAGTTGATGAGTTATTGGCAAAGGGCTTCATCAGAGAAAGTTTAAGTCCTTGCGTTGTTCCTGCTCTATTGACGCCAAAGAAAGATGGAACCTGGCGTATGTGGGTGGACAGCCGTGCCATAAATAAGATCACGGTGAAATACCGTTTTCCCATTCCTCGTTTGGATGACATGTTGGACATGATGTCTGGTGCCACAATCTTTTCCAAGATTGATCTTAAAAGTGGCTACCACCAAATACGTGTTCGTTCTGGTGATGAGTGGAAGACCGCCTTCAAGACGAAGGATGGCCTGTACGAGTGGATGGTCATGCCATTTGGAATGACAAATGCCCCAAGCACGTTTATGAGAATCATGATGCAAGTACCCCGTCCCTTTATGGGCAAGTTCCTTGTGGTGTACTTTGATGATATTCTCATTTACAGCCGATCCGTTGGGCAACATCTTGATCATTTGAGACAGGTCTGTGGTGTTTTGAGGAGGAAAAAGCTTTATGCTAATCCTACCAAATGTACCTTCCTTTCCGATCAGACTATCTTTCTGGGATTTATTGTGTCTGCCAGAGGAGTATCTGCTGACCCAGAAAAGATACGAGCTATTACAGAGTGGCCTGAGCCCCGCAATATTCGTGATGTGCGGAGTTTCCATGGCCTTGTCACCTTTTATCGTCGGTTTGTGCAAGGATTTAGCACAATCATGGCTCCGATAACCAACTGTTTAAAGAAAGGTGAATTTGTCGGGTCGAAAGAAGCCACGAAAGCCTTCAAAGAGATCAAGAATAGAATGACTCAGACACCTGTCATGAGGTTGCCTGATTTTACTAAAGTCTTCGAAGTAACGTGTGATGCTTCTGGTATTGGTATAGGTGGAGTCCTCAGTCAAGAGAGTCATCCTGTTGCTTATTTCAGTGAAAAGCTGAATGAAGCAAAACAAAAATACTCCACCTATGACAAGGAGTTCTATGTGGTCATTCAGTCACTTCGCTATTGGCGACATTATCTTCTGCCGCAAGAATTCGTTATCTTCTCAGACCATGAAGCTTTAAGATTCCTTAATTCTCAACAAAAGTTGAATCCAAGACATGCTAGATGGGTAGAGTTCCTACAAGAATATTCATATACCATTAGGCATACAAAAGGGATTAATAATAAGGCCACAGATGCGCTAAGTCGTTGTCACATGATCTTATCTACACTGCGCACCGAAATTATTGGTTACGAGAGATTGAGAGATGAGTATGCCTCCTGCCCAGATTTTCACGAGATCTACACTTCTTTGAAGGATGGCATAACTCGAGTGATAGATGATTATTTCTTGAAAGATGATTATCTCTTCTATCGCTCCAAACTGTGCATTCCTAGTACATTTTTACGAGAGTATCTTGTTTGGGAATTGCACGCTGGTGACCTTGCTGGACATTTTGGGCATAGCAAGACCATTGATGCTATGTAGTACAACTGCCCACCACAGGCTGCCTCTCAAAAGGTGGTTAACCGAATTGGTGACTAATGATCATTGGCAATTATTATTTATATAATATCTTATTACTTGAAAGCTTCGATATGGGACAAATCCTTTCCCATACCCTGGTTTTTAATCAAACCCGTGCACACCCCGGATTTAACCCCAGGTGCCACGTCGGCTCAACAAGCACCAACATCACTCATGTGCGTGCTGTGCTTCTTCAAATCCGGGTGGGTCCCCCCCCCACTTTCTTTCAAATCCATTTCCAAACGATCCATTATATTTCAATCCTATAAATCCTTCCTATAGAAATCTCTATAGGACCAAGCTCAAATTCATTTATTATATATTTCAAACCATATATATATTTCAGAAATACGGGGTATTACATACACCCCCCTTCAGAAATCAGCATCCTCGCTGATGAGCACGGGGCATGCACAATCTAGTGCAGGATCTACTTTCTAGCCGATGCAGAGCATTTCTGTGAGCGTCACTCTCGTCTTTGGAATTCTGGAGACCAATCCCACTCTGCGGATCATTCTGTGGATAGACCTCTATCCATCGTCCCAGACTACTGGGGATTGTCTGTCTCTCTCCGCCGATCATCCTGGAGTCCATAACTCACTGCTCCTACACTCGATGTCGAAAGTCGGCTCTGATACCATTTGTAACACCCCTGCCCCGAGCTCGGACAATTTATACAATTTATAAGACAAATTAGATACTATGTAGTACAACTGCCCACCACAGGCTGCCTCTCAAAAGGTGGTTAACCGAATTGGTGACTAATGATCATTGGCAATTATTATTTATATAATATCTTATTACTTGAAAGCTTCGATATGGGACAAATCCTTTCCCATACCCCGGTTTTTAATCAAACCCGTGCACACCCCGGATTTAACCCCAGGTGCCACGTCGGCTCAACAAGCACCAACAGCACTCATGTGCGTGCTGTGCTTCTTCAAATCCGGGTGGGTCCCCCCCCCCACTTTCTTTCAAATCCATTTCCAAACGATCCATTATATTTCAATCCTATAAATCCTTCCTATAGAAATCTCTATAGGACCAAGCTCAAATTCATTTATTATATATTTCAAACCATATATATATTTCAGAAATACGGGGTATTACATTACTGGCTAAAGCTAAAGAGAGACGTTGTGAGACTTATTAACAAATGTCACATCTGTCAACTTGCCAAGCAACAAAAACAGAACACAAGCTTGTATACTCCTTTACCTGTTCCCAGCCGCCCTTGGAAAGACGTGAGTATGGATTTCGTGTTAAGCTTACCGAAAATACAAAAGAAACACGACTCCATTCTTGTCGTCGTGGACCGTTTTTCTAAAATGGCCCACTTCCTCCCGTGCTCGAAAACTTTTGATACATCCCGCGTGGCTCAGATCTTCTTTGATAATATTGTGAAGCTACATGGGTTGCTAAAAACTATTGTGTCTGATAGGGATGTGAAATTCACGAGTTATTTTTGGAAGACCCTATGGCACAAGTTGGGTACAAAATTGAAGTTTTCGTCAACATTCCACCCATAGACAGATGGACAGACTGAGGTTGTCAATCGGAATCTTGGCAATTTCTTACGTACTTTTGTGGGAGAGAACTTGGGAACATGAGATTTAAAATTAACGGTTGCTGAATTTGCTTATAACACATCTAGGAATAGAACCACTGGCATGAGTCCACACGAAGTTGTACACGGTTATCGTCCTAGACAGCCTATAGATATTGCCCCATGTTAGAACATCACCGAGTCTCCGAGTCTGCATCTGCATTTGCATCCCGCATTCATGACTTACATAGAGAAATTTCCAAGAAAATTAATGAAAATAATTTTAACTGCAAGTTAAGAGCTGATATTAGAAGGAAGTTTAAAACTTTTAATGTGGGTGACGAAGTGATGGTTTGGATTCGTCCGGAACGGTTCCCAGCGAGATCCGTTAAGAAATTGAATGCACGTGCTGCAGGTCCATTTAAAATTCTTCATAAAATCAATGATAATGCCTATGTTGTTGACCTCCCCGAAGGCTTTGGCATCAGTAAAACTTTCAATATTGAGGATTTAGTACCCTATGAAGGCCTAGAATTTAACCCTAGCAATCCTTTTATAGATGAGCCTACCCTGCAGCCTAATGGTGAGATTCCCCCATTACCCCCACTACCAGATACTACTTACCCATCAACAGAAGAGTTGGATAATATTTTAGATGATCAGATAATCTCTACTAGAGATGGTGGTATTCATAGATATTTGGTAAGTTGGAAAAACAAGCCGGAGTCGTAGAACACTTGGATAGATCATGGAGAGCTCCAGCGCTTGGATCCGGACCTCTTGGAGCACTATGACAGGAGGACTGGTTTTGACTCGACTGGGTCGAGTCCTCTCCCACCCGGGGAGAATAATGAGGACATCGGTTCAAGACGATTTGGGCGTTTCTATCAGCGCAGACGTCGTCTTCATCAGCTGCTTTATTTAGTTTAGGATTTTTATTTTTACCATTTTTTGTTTCTGGCAATTATAGCCATATGTAATCATTTTGTATTTTTAAGATTTTGAGAATATTTTGAAGATGTGCATCAAGATGTATTTTGAGCATGCCTTGAGATGAATGAGAAGATTTGCCATTATTGATTAAAAAAATTCTGTGTTGAGATTTTGCTCTTCCTCCTTCTCCTTTCTGTGATACAACTGAGATCTAAAATTAGAATTTGTGATAAATCCTAATCAATTTTAGAGTCAGTGATTAACTCTAAAACCTACCTCAAATTAAAAATCTCCCAATACAAATCTCTACCCTAATTTTCCTAATCCCTATTACAAAAACCCTAATCACAAAACTCCTACATCAGCCGCCCTCCTCATCAACAGCCACTCATCTTCTTCCCTATCCCGATCCCCACAAAAAAAATCAACCCATCGTCTTCCTTCCCAAACCCATCTCCCTTCCCGCCATCGCCCAGCAAACCCCCTCATCACCGCTCAACTCCATCCCAACACACCCGACCAACAAAAACCCATCGTTCCCCTCAAATCCACCTACCCTTCTTCTTCGTCTGTCGAACCCGAACCCAACCCCAATCCCGCTACCTCATCTCCACCTCGTCGACCGTCCTTTCCCTCACCCTCGTCGACCACCCCTCTCACTTCCACCACCAACCAACTCACCCCAAGTCACCCACCTCCACGCCTCCAGCAGACCCCCTTCGTCGTCTGCCCCTTTGCCTCGTCGCCAGTCAACCGCCAGCGGCAGCACAACACTTCACTGGTCCGATTGCTGCCCAACAGTCACCAGCCACTCAAGCAGTAGCCGCTTCGATTGTTGCAATTGTTCTTCGCATTCGGTATACTCTTTCCACTATTAGTATTTGTGTTCTACTGCCTTATTATTTAGTATATTATCTAATTTGCCTGTCGTCCACAAAATAACTGAGATTGAGTGTTCCACATGCTAGAGTAGAGTACGAATCAGTATTGAACTTCTTACTTGCTAAAACACGTTGGGATTTAATTGATTGTAAGGTTGACTTATTAATTGGGACTGTTACACTTATTCAATTCTTGAAAAACCCATCGAACCTGTTAACTGTTAAAATTTCCAACTTAGATCCGCACTTTCATGTTGGTAAAATTAACCCATTGAAATTCTTGGAAATTCTCTATTTTAGGGTTGGTTTTACATCAATTATTGTACTACTACTACTCTGAAATCAGCCTACTTTTCTTTTTCTTTAGTATGCCAGAAAATATATTACCCCACATGAAATAAAGAAGGTCGATAAGGCTCTTTTGTAATTTGTAAAATAAAGGTTATTTAGATAACTTGATTGCAAAAATATTTTACTTTTTCTTTATAAGATGCAATTTATTCAAGAAAATGCAATACATTTAATGATAGTCTTTCTTGTTCTGGCCATTGATTTGATAAAATCAAAAATACCTTGCCTAGCAATTCCTTCTCTTCTCCTGGGCTCACCAACTGTAGCCTTCTCAATTCTGGAAGACCCCTTCCCATATTCCATAACTATTCTTTGATATGAAAATCAAAATAATTAGATTTCCTTGTGGAAAACAAGAGGAATTTAGAAAACTGAGATAAACACAGATGAGGGGAATATAGAAGTGAATTATGCCATTCTTTCAATCCTCCTCGAATGCAAGTGTGATACATTATCAACTCTTCCATTATGTATCAAAATGAACAAAATTGCCCGTCACATGCGGTCTATATCAATATGAACAAATTCTTCAATTATATAACCAAAAATTTCAATCAACAACACATTCTATCCAAATGAACAAATTACATTCATTGTATATCAAAAGGAAGTACAATGTTCCACCAATTAACCAGAATTCCAATCACATTGATAACAAGCAAGATAAGTAGGATAATAAACATACACATGATAATTCCACCACTTAACCAAAATTAACATGATAATAAACTTCTTCATAATCATGTCCCAAAAAGTAGTAGTTCATCTATTACATTGAAAGTCATTAAATACTACATATCATTGTACCTTTTTCCTCAAATGCAAAGACTAATTTTTAAGAAAGTGCATAGACTAAACTTATCTCTCCCATACATTTTATCATTGAGAACAATAAAGAGACGCATATAGTTTGATCAGTGTAAAATAAATAGGTGCGTAATACTTCTATGGAGAAAACTACGGGGAAAAAATATTTTTTTTTGATTTTTTTTTCTTTCATTTTTGATGCATTGGTTGATTCAGCGAGGTGACATGCATAGGCTGTTTTAGATAGTGTTATCATATGTATATTCTTTCTTCTTAGATGCAATTGTGGGGACCTATGCATGTTCAAGTGGACCTCAAATTTGTTTTACCATCAACTTTTATGCATTTTTTATGCTTGGTTATGTAAATAGCTTGATCAGAGGCATTTGTTTTTCACCATCTTGAGAAAGTTATTGAGAATAAATGCTTGTTTATCTATCATATGAGCATTTTTGGCAAAAACTCATAATCTAACATTGTTGTCTTGCAGGTTGTGGAAGGTGATCAAGATATAGCTCAAAACAAACAATTAAGATTGAGAACAAGGATCACACAAGCATTTTGAGAGTCAGGCAAGGTCTCCAAACTTCTCATTTGTTTGCAGAACTTGATAACTTTTGAGATGAACTGCTTGCTTAAAGCAGTTATCTCTTTATGAACATATGATCATGGAGGAGAAGTGATCTTATTTAGGAAGTAGAAAATTTGAATTATTGAGTTAGTTGGATAAGATATGAGTGCCCTCCACATAGCTATATACTATGTACATATGTTTTTAAACAAAATAGAAACTATGTGCATCTGTCAACCCTTATGAGTTTAGGATTTATTAATTTGTTCTTTTCTATATCTTTTTATATATCTTTTATGGTTTTTGATGAGACAATTATTTACATATTTTGAATTTTCTCAAGACTTGATATGATATTTGGTGTCTTTAATGTTAAAAGTTTTAAGTATTTCATGCACATAATTAATATATATTGATCAAATTGGTATGAATTTTCTTAATGAAGTTTTATAAGTTTTTTATATTGCCTCGTTCAACATTTGTAGGAGAATTTTTCTATGATTGTTCTTCTCCACAATATAAAATATTGTTAAAATATTCGACAGACATATCCACCAAGCAACGTGCACTTGGTGAACAGTAATTTTCAACTAGTTATTTCAAAAACTACAAAGAAATTCAAAGCACAAAGAAGAAGAAGAAGAAGAGCAACAATGGAGTACGTCAATCCCCTCACCGGATTCCGCTTAGATGGCCGCCGTCCCAACGAAGTAACTCTCTCTATATATATGTGTGTGTGTGTGTGTGTGTGTGTGTGTGTATGATGTTGATGTTTGATAATGTTGAAATTAACCCATCAAATTTGATTACAGATGAGGCAGATTAGAGGGGAGATTGGTGTCGTTGCCAAAGCTGATGGGTACTCTTTATTTTACCCTAAAACCCAATAAAATTTGAATTAAACTGAATTTTAATGAGATGGCCAATATAGATTTCAACGTGGAATTTTGAAGTTGGGTTTTTGGCGGTGCAGGTCAGCTCTGTTTGAGATGGGCAACACCAAGGTCATTGCCGCCGTCTATGGGCCCCGCGAGGTTCTTCTACATTTGTTAACTCAGTGTCTTATTTTGTTATCTTAATTCATCTTCAAATTGGACTAGACCGGTCACCTCTTTCATCAATGAAGAATTAACGAAACATAGAGTAATAAATCTTACAAACCAAAATCAACTCACACGTACTATATCAAAATACTACTAGATACATCAAACAAAAGTACATGGAGATATAAAAACTATTCAAAAGACATGACACCTCTTGAAATTCGGTGCTCTACTCTGATAGATTAGGAGTACATGTAGCCCAATCCTCCTCCTCTAATCTGCTCAATCCATGCGTAGCCTCTTCCTCAACCCAACCTGACTTGCCCATGTATCAATAAGAGCTAAGATTTTATGTAACATAACATGAATTTTACAGTTCAAATTGCGAGAACATGACTTATTCTTATCAAGCCATAGGATCCACATAATAGCCGCTATAGTAATATCCTACACTACCATGTATTCTTAAGGATCTCAATACTATCAAAGGCCAGACTCAAAGCATCCCACGTAGGTCTAGGTTTAGGACAATAAAAGAAAATATGATTAACATCTTCTTCAATCAATAGGCATCTAGGGCATCTTGTGTCTATAATAATGTTAGTTTTCCTAATATTTAGTTTGGAGATGATAGCGTTGTTCATCACTAACCACATGAAAGCTTTCACTTTAGATGGAACCTTGGACTTCCATATTATGTTTGCATAGCTCCTTAGACCCCCATCATTCAAATATCGACACAACGATCTTATTGAAGAAGTGTTCGAAGTTTCTAGTCTCCATTCCCCTTCTTTGTATCCACTCCCTTGTCTTCCTATATCTAACCATATTGGTGATAATTTGTAGATAGCCCTTGTTCTTGTCAGATAGGCTACCCTTAAACTCAATTATGAGCCTATCATTTCTCCACACATCCGCGACTAGGGCATCCTCCTTTGCCAACTCTGGGAATAGTGCTTGTAAAGAGTTATCCCCACATTACTTGTCCCTCCAAAATCTAGTATCCTTCCCGTTTTCCACCCGACATTTGGTGTTCGCGACTAGAGCACATTATAACTACTATATGACATTAAGATCATAAGATGTCAACCCATAAACCAATTTTTTTTAGTTGTGTAACATTGTTATACATGCTAATAATGAATATATTTATGAAAAAATTTGGGTTGTTTGTAACACTTTGATTGACTTGTTTAATGGTGAAAGTTATACCTGTACCATATATATTCTGCAAGATCGTAGCTTGTCATGTGAAACTAAATGAAGTTTAAATTTAGATATTTTCTATGAATGCCAAAAGGTGTTTGAACATTTTTAGGGAACTCCTTTAGGAATGACTAAGTAATGTTGGGCAAGTGTTGTGTTTACTACCTGGGATTGTAGATACTGCACACTTGATAGCCCAATCGGAGATGCTAATCGGGAAGACTTCCTATAATTCTAGAATTGGCAAAATTTAAAAAAACTATCCAAAACTTTTGGCCATTTTAAAAAAACTACACTAAAGATTAGTTCGGGAGGTTTATTTAAATTTCTGATTAGTTAAGTGATTTTTTTTAAACACAAATAAAAGTGAGTGTGGTTTTTTTTAACACAAATGAAAGATGAAAGTGGTTTTTTAAAACCCTACCCTAACCCAACTCTAACCCTAACTAACCCAGCGGACCTTATTTAAACATTGTGTCTTTTTTTAAAAAAAAAACTTTAGTGTAGTTTTTTTAAACTGACCAAAAGTTTTGTTTAGTTTTTTTAAATTTTGCCTTCTAGAATTTGGTGGAGCATAGGAAGCCTTCTGATTTTGCAATTAGATTTTTTGGGTAGGATGATAGTGCAATTAGCTTTTATAACCAAGGAGGCCAAAAAGCATTTTTTATCATTTAAGAATTTCTTTTCTTCTGTGTACTCTTGGCCTGGGCAACCAAAGAGCTAAATGTAAACATTTTTACAAATGTCTGAGCAGCTAATATCAACTCTTCTCATAAGAATTCCAAATGTTGGTTGAAATTCCTAGGTGTATGCGTGCATGTCTGACGGAACTATATCAAAAAAATATATAAATTCAGTATTATCAATAACTGATTTTGCAGATCAGAAGTACTCTCTCATTTTTAATTTTTCCATAAGTTATTTGTAGACTTCCTGTCTGATTAAATGTTCTACTTGATACAGGTCCAAAACAGGATCCAGCAAATTAATGACCAAGCACTGGTAGCTTTACCTCTCTTTCGGACCGAGTTATTTATTGCCAAATCATTTTTCTTATTGTTATTATGTTTATTCGATATGTCTTGGCAACTCAGGTACGTTGTGAGTACAGCATGGCTAATTTTAGCACTGGAGACCGTACAAGAAGACCCAAGGGTGACAGGTGTGTCCCCTTTAAAATATAAACTAATCCTTATTTCATCTCATTTGGGCCAAATTTATGATTTCTTTTCTTATTTTGAAATTATATTTGATGCTCATGGTGCACACGGTTGCTTATCCTTAACGTTGAAACTTTTTATATCAAATATGCATGGAAATTTTTATTATGAATATGAAAAGTTGGGTAAGCCCACATAGATTGGAGCTGGCAATTCGATGCAGAAGTGTGAATTTTGTGTAGTAATTATTTCAACCCCAAAACTCCAACCTTTTAGTAGTTTTATGACAATATTTCTTGTGTATGTAAAATGATAGATAAGGGGAACATACTTACAACCAATGAGATTGTTCCTCCAACACATTCCTAACAAAATGTACTAGAATAAAACTTCTTGGTGAACTCCATTATCGATAACTAATTCATTCATACAAATATTCTGGAAGTTGAATCCTTCCCTTAAACCTACTTTTTTGGATTGGACTATATCTAATAACTTATATTTTCATTACTCTTTATTCTTTAACGTGATATAGAAGTTTCCGAGAATCATGCTGTGTCCATCTGAATCTAATATATCTAATGTTTTCAAAGTACGAACTTCTCTGTGTTAAGTTCTGTTTTAACAGACATTTATTTTCTTAGATTCTTTCACTCAAAATGTCAATCTGAACTTAGTAGTGAGTAAGGTCATCTTATTGCATAAACTCTTTTGCCCTTTTCTTCAACATTTCTTGGTCCTTCGTTACACTTACAATCAGAAATTTAGACTACTACTGTTATTTTTTAAGTGCTAGTTTATTTTTATCTCTTGTTATTACAGCATGTTACTTTTTTTTGATTTTATGGTGAATTTTCAAATAATTATTCCTTCGGTAATTTATAAAAATTTTGTAGATTCTGACAGTAAAATTTTTTGTGTAGTAATTTTCTGAAATATTTTCTATAATTCCATCTATGTCGTTAGAGTTTTTCTTCAGTTAACAGGATATTTTTGACCCTTAAGTGAATAATTCCTGACTCTGTTAGTGTTTGTGCCCCCATGTCCCTCTTTGAAAAACTGAAGAATACAGCTGTACCTTACAAGGAAAAACCCTAACACCCTTGTGCCTTGCATCATCTTGCTTACCCACTTTGTAGTGTGCCTTCGTTTTCAATTTGTTAAATTATTGATTCACCTTTAATGAGTTTGGATTTCCTTAAATGGGAATAAGTTAGGGTAGATGCACTGTAAGATACTTACATGATTGAAACTGTAACACTGTGGACGCTGACTTCTATCATATTGAGTAGATTAGATTAGGGATGGCATTCGGACCACTCGGGCCGGGCCGGGCTAGCCCGGGCTTTGCCCTGTCCCGGGCCTACCCGGGCCGGGCTCGAAGACATCGCGGGCCGGGCCGGGTTGGGCTAGTGGGGGAAAACCCTGGCTCGGACCTGGCCCCAGGCCCCAATGGTGGGGGCCGGGCCGGGCCAGTTCGGGGTCCGGGCTGGTTTCTGAGGGGAATTTATTTTTTTAATATATTAAAGATCAAGTATTAAATTGTAATTTCAAAACAATTGCAAAGAACCAAGTATTAAATTGATTTAATAAATTTGAAATTCTTAAATAAAATGAAGTACATGAATAAAATTGCATACAAATTAGATCAAATTACAAAACAAGGGAATAACTTGAATTTAGAGATCGAGATGGCCTCTATTTATTATGTTTTGAGAGGAAGAAGTTCAAGAAAACCCAAACTAATTAAGAGATATAGATGGGAATAATCAACTATGTTAAATCTACAAATTAAACATATACTAAAATATCACATGAGTTTTTGAAGTTTGAAGAATGAATGTTGAGAGAGTTGAGACTTGAGAGCTTGTAGTAGACTAGTAGTATTGATTGTTGTTGTTGATCACTTGATTGTTGTTATAGACTAGTAGTATTGAGAGATAGTAGAGAGAATGAGAGATTTGAGTGAATTAGTGAAGAGAAATGAAAGAAATGATGTGGTATATATAGAATATGCAATTTTTTTGATTTCCTAAAGTACCCCCCCAAAACTAGCTAGTATAGATCGGTTGGGGGGCAATTTGGTAATTTTAATTTGTTTTAATTTCTGAAAGAAAAAAATACTGTAGCAATGGTCGGCCCGGACCTGGTCCGAGCCCGGGCAGGCCAGTTCAGTCGGTCCCGTGTCCTCAACTGGGCCGGGCCGATCCGGGCTTTTTGCCAAAAAATCTGAACTGGACCAGCTCCAAGGTATGGGGGGCCAGTCCAGGGTTGAGACCGCGAAACAGTGGGGCCGGGCCAGTCCCGGGCTGGCCCAGCCCTGTTGCCCCCCTAGATTAGATCATTACAATGTGATGATTTGACCTAACATGACTTTGAACTCATGCGTAGACCTAATAAATGTCAAGCCATTTCTGAACCGTTTTGAGCAAGAGTGATACTTATTGAAGATACAACATTTAATGATTTCATTACTAAGATGTCCATAGTGACTTAACTCTCCATTTTTATGCATCGATCTGATGAGACTAATTGGAGCTTTGAGATATTACCGAGACATACCTCGCTGCTTATGTGTTTTAGACATATTCCACTATATACATTGGTACAATTGAATGTTACATATATCCTTCTATACATAGAAAATTTGAAAGATTTATGCTATTTCAGTTGTACGTGTTAAATATCTACGTCTAAATAATTCCATAAAGGTGGATGTCTGTGATTGTTTGTATGCACATGTTCAGTATTGTCAGGGATTGGAGGAGGGGGTGTGATGGAGGAATAAGCCATGCCCCTCAGGCAACTTTAAGAAATATCCTAATATAATTATAGAATAGAAATTGATACTATTTCCTACTTTTTTAAAAAAAGGTCAGTGTGTTTCACCCAAAATTGGACGTCACTATGCAGTAGAAGCTTTGTAAAAGAGATGACAAATTTTTACAATTGGTTGGGATATAATGCCAACCATCTATCATTAGTCGCTTCATGCAAAATTCCTAGCTAAGGTCCTTGTAAAATAATGAACAAAAGATGGGTTAGTTGTTTCCTTTGCTTTCTCGAAGACTGCGGAACAGTTAAGAAAGGTAATTACATATTTATATATTTTGTATCTTTTTTACTTTTGCACATAAGTCACTGATTAAGACAAGATCCAAACAGTATCCATCGACTCGTTCTTATTTCTAAAACAGGAGAAGCAACATAATTGCTGATTATTTTAGTTACAGCGTTGTCAGAATAGATAATAAAACCGAAATACTGAATGTATCTGTCTGAATGTATACACTCCTACATAAGCATTCTGGTCAGCGCTATTATTAGTTATCTAAATGTTACATCCTTTTCATCAACAAGCCTTCCCATTTGACAACTTTTTAATCATTTTTTTTTTGGACAACTTCCTGTTTAGCAGGATATCAGTATGTACTGAAAGCAAACATCTTTGTATTCTTTGTTTGAACAATTCTTATTGCTAAGTCATCTATGATAGTTGCAAGCAGTTGATTAAATTTATGGACAGACCAGAGAACGTGCCAATGTCAAAGTACAAGATTTCTTTGATAAAATTGTTTGCCTTTAGATCCTATGAAAAAGATAAATTAGACCACTTTTATGAAGTTGGAAAATTTGGAAATTTTAAAACTTCTGTGGTTGTATTGAAAATTTGAAGGTTTCCTTCTTGCTGGCTGGCCAATAAATTCTCGTAATTCCTCTTCCCATGCCAAGGTCTAACCTCCTTTGAGAACTAAATTACCCCCAACAAATTGAATTACTCATGACTATTGTGTGCCTTCTCCATCATTAAATTTTTACTCTTTCCCTTTACAACATCTCTACAATATGGATTCAAATACATTCGTAAGGCTAAAGGGTTAAAATATTCTTACTCTCTTTATAAGATCTCTTCTCTGAGGGTGGATGAATGAGGGGGAATGGTTTTTATCATAAATTCTATTTGAGGTATCATCTAAAATTTACAAAGCTCGTCTTAAGTTTCTTCCCAAAGCCATATGAACCAAAGAAATGTGATTGCTGATTCACCTAACATCATATTGATAAAACATATTCAGGTTCTTATAAGAAACTATATTTATGCGCATTCATTCTCTTCTCACAAGATAATACTTTAGTTAACGTATTCTTAGATTGTAATAGTTTAGAAACTCAAAATTTCCATTATATAGAGTGGCCAAGTTTGTAGAAATAAACTATGAATTTAAATGGTGATTATGGGCCATATGATTGTATGTCGTAAGTTGGATTTATAAACTGTGAAAATCATGACAAGAGGAGTTTTTACATTACTATAAAGAGTTTTGTTGCTTTACCCTTCCTATTACTTCCACAATTTGCTTCCATCTAAAATTCATAGCACATAGGCATCTTTGCTTTCAAAATTTTGACATTCTTAACCGTTTCCTTTTATACTTCGCTTAAGGATTTAACCATGTTTCTATATTTCCATTTCTTTTTCATTAAGGTGATTCTCAATTCTATGTTGCAGTAGGGATCTTTCCAAGATACTTGTGGACACTGATATGTTTTCCCCAAATGTCTTAAATATATTCTTGGCAGTTTGGTACCTAAAGATTTAGTATCCTTACCTTTTCATTCCATCGTTTCTTTTGCCCAATATGGTTCTTTTGTTCCCTTTAACATGTTTTTTGAGATGGTATATAGGGTATGTCACTGTTCTAAAAATTGGTATAGGCGGCGCCTAGTCGCTAGGCGGTCCCCAGGCAACTTGCCTAGGCCCTAGGCGTTTGAAAAATCGGATTGGCCTATCAGGCGGTTCCATATGGGGTCCAGGCGGGCCAAGGCAGATTTGGGCCGGCCTAGGCGGACCCAAATCATAAAATAGAGCTTAACCCGATCTGACTCAACCCGGACCCGTTTAAAAATAATTTTCGGGTCTAGAAGGAGTTAAGAGACCTGGTTCATATTAGTAGTAGTAGTAATAGTTCTAAGGTGGTGTCTTTTGCTTGTAGTTGTAGGTGTCGGGTTGTTTGTTTTCATCTTGAGGATTTAGCGTTATTGTTCCGATATCAACTTATCAATGAAACGAGATGACAACAATCTTCCTATATTCAAAAATATATATACTTATATAGCTACTACATATTTAGATAATCATTATATTAGGAAGAGATAGCTTCTGTTATTTTTTTCCCGAAATTGTTTTCATAGAAGGAAAATACACAATCCAACATTACAAATTGTTAGGTGGAGTTCACTGAAAACTACTAGTACAGCACTGTTTGCCTCCAAGATATCAAATGTACCAATGCTTTTGATTGTGAAAAGATAAGTCAATCTATATTTCAAAAGAGACGGACTAGAACTTGCATAATAGTTTATTTTCTTGGTACATCTAATTAAGACATTAAAACTTTTGATCATTATCCCGACAAATCACTGCTCTATCTAAATCTGTTACCAAAATCAATACTTTGATGCAATTGTCTTTTAGACTATCTAAAACTTATCGTGCAATAGTAAGGAGAAAAATCAAGAGTAAGAATGGGCAGCAATAAAGAGCAAGATAATGCATGGTGGAACAACATAAAACCAAAAGATAAATTGGGGCAAAAATAAAAATAAAATAAAATAAAATAAAATAAAGGCCTAGCTCCTAGCCGCCTAGGTCCCGCTTACAAGGTCTACACTCTAGGCCTCCATCGGCCGCCCGACTACCGCCCATCGACTTTTAGAACACAGCCATTTCCGTACTTCTCTATTGTTACTTCTATTGATGGAAGTTATCGGAATCTTTGTTTTATTAGTCTATGTATTATACTCTTAACTCGTGTACTTAGATTCGCTCATTTGAAACGTCTTTTACAGCCTAGATAATATTATGTGTGTTCTCATGGTCTCTACATGTATGCTACTTAGATCAGTAACTAATGTATTTATTATATATTATAGGCGATCTACAGAATTATCTTTGGTGATTCGCCAAACCATGGAGGAAGCTATATTGACCCATTTAATGCCACGATCGCAGGTCAAGTTCTGAAATCTATTGGGGTTCACTTTTGATGTATGTAATCCTGCTTGTTTTGATTTTTTTTGGCTTTTCTTTTTGTGTTTTTCTGCACACTTTTCAGATTGATATATTTGTCCAAGTTCTTCAAGCTGATGGTGGTAAGTCAACTTTTAACCTTTCAATTTCATCAATTTATCAGTTTCTTTTCTCATGAAACAAGTTCTTCTGTACTTATTTTATATTTGAATGACTTGAATTTTGTTTAGGGACGAGATCGGCATGCATTAATGCTGCTACACTGGCACTAGCAGATGCAGGGATTCCAATGAAAGATCTTGTTACCTCTTGTAGTGCTGGATATCTTTGTACAACTCCTTTGCTGGGTCTGGTTATTGACCTTATCTTCATTTATCCGTTTATCTTCCTAGAAACCCAAGTAACTGGATAAAAGTCTTTAATTAAATATTTCTGTTGACAGATCTGAACTATGTAGAAGACAGTGCAGGGGGTCCAGATGTCACTGTTGGAATACTAGTAAAGATGGACAAAGTGACTCTCCTTCAGGTTTATTGATGATTAATCCTTGCTTAAGAATATAAACTTTATCTGTAGGTTTTCTGTTTGAATGCATATTATTAGACATCCTTGTTTGATGACATGGAGGATGATCTATTTTTTGATTGAATGGAGGATGATCTATTTCCTCTGCTTATTCCAATTATTTATTGAACAGAGAAATTGCATCTGGAGCTTGGACATGATATGATAACTGAAAAAGTTGAAATTTATAAAAGAAAATTCTAAGCGAGACCTTGTATCAGTATGGCATTGCATTGTTAAGTATAGATTAGATGGAGATAACATAAGTTTGCATAGTTTGAAGCTTAGTGTCTGTAGGTCTCTGCCAGTCAACTATCAGTAATGTCAGGCTTATTAGATGTATCCGTAGGCAACATCCCAATGCAATACGTGCTTCTTTGCATCAACAAACATTTGGAAATATTACACCAAATTTTCTACTGACTATTTTAGGGCAACACTTTCAGTCCTCATTCGATAAAGTTATATGAATTTGTCTGTGAACACATAAACACGGTCTATTTACTTAATGAGCCGTGTGCCAGTAGAAGTAGTGAGAAAATGAGAACTCAAGTCTAAATGCTAATTAGGAAAGGTTATCTCTAATATAGGTCCCTTAAGAAATGTTTATTGGGCATTAAGTCCCCAAATTATAATAAACAGAGTCAGGGCCCCCAATGGAAGATACTAGTTAAATTGGATTCCTAGTTAGTAAACTCGGCTTAGATATGGAATTCTTTGTTTAAACTAATGTGTGGGGGGAAATTCAGAAGAAGGGAGAGAAGTAACATTCGTGGCGGATCTAGAAAGAGGCTGAATAGTGAAGGCGCATATAGTGTTGGTGACAAGGAATGACAGGAAGAGGAGAGAGAATATGATGTTAGGCTCGAAGTAGAATTAGTACTACTATCAGAATTACGTTAATGTTTGAGACTTGCGTAAGTGTTATCCTTGTAACCAGTAATGGATGTTATGCTGAGTATAATCAACAGAAGGGTTTATTGTAACCGGAAACTACTAATAAGCAACTTATATAACTAATAAGCCCTATTAAACATTTCAGTAATGTGAAGGCCGAGGTTCGATAACTGGCAACCAAACCGCTACTGTATCAGTCAATGCTTATATAAGAATATACCAGTGTAGTCACTTACGAATGTTCCACTATTAATTAGTTAATTATGTATTGAATTATTGCACATGAATGATAGAGCTATTATCTTTGGTTAATGCTCTGGAATGTGGAATGTTTTCTGGGAGGCCATTTGGCTTTATTTTTGTCTTAAAGAAACACACAGTGAGGTTTATGAAGATAAAATTCTTGATATCATTCCTAAGGCTAATGGACGTACTTTGTTGTCTTCCATTTGAAGGGCATATATCTACATTGTACCCACCATTTAGCATTATTATCTCTGTATTTGATTTTTTGAGGCAAAATATCTTTAGGTTTGTTGCTCTCAAGTTTGTTGTCATAGCCATCTCTCTGCGTTAGTGAGAGCCTGGTGAGTTTACATTTTAAATTGATCACGTTTTATGGATGAGCACATTTATTTTAGAAAATGTAAAACTACCTAGGAAACCTTATTGTTCTGTCTCTTTGGCTTTTCTTTACTTGCATTAGAGTTGAATGTAATTCCTTATTTCTTATTTTTCATTAATAAGCGTAAGTTTTCTATTTGTGGTCTTGTGTCATGAATTAGTATTTTCCTTGCATAGCCACATATACCTCAAAGAGGTATGATTTCTTGTTGCCAGCAATGTATTAGTCATAGAACGCCTTTCCATGTTTGCTCTAAAGCTACTTAGACATTTTCTATGATTTAACATTCGTGATCATGCATCAAATTTTCTGATGCATTTGTCTCTCTCTCTCTATCTCATTTTTATCTTCTTATTGAGGTCTATAAACAAACTATATGTTCACTCTCCTCATATTAGAGAACACTTCAATTGCAAGTTTACCGGTGCTGAAGGTGCTGGCAGCAGAACACTTTGTTGCTGCTATTTGCATATGAATATTTCGGAATGTAAAGCTACACATGCAATATTTCGTTATGTTCGACTCCCTTTTCAGTTTTCACATCCAAAAAGCACACCCAGACAAAAGATGGTTTTTCATTTTCTAATGTGATGATCCAGATTCAACCATACATTGAATGCTTGTATACATGTGAATGGAAGTGGGAGCCTAAGTGTGGATTACGCTTTTAGTTATACTTTGGCATCCCATTGTATCCTTTTAATAATGTATTATATTGAACAATCTCATGGTGATCATGGAGCATGTTCTGTTTTCATTCTCATTCTGCTGTTACACATGTTTTGTTGTTGTTCAGTTCATTGAAACATATGACTGATATCCATGTTGCTACAAACTCAGATGGATGCAAAACTCCCAATGGATATATTTGAAAATGTCATGCAACTTGCAATTGAGGGCTGCAAAGCCATAGCTCAATACATTCGGGAGGTAAGACATCTTGCAATTTACTTAGTTTCGATCTTTTGGTTATTTTTCAAGCAGAATGCTCACGGTCTTTTTGATACTAGCCCTCGTACTGTTCATGTGTTTACATTCCAGATAAACGTATCCCCAAAACTATGGCTATTATAATTGGCTTAAGTTAAAAATTTAACCCTGATACCACATATATGGCCTTTGCATCCTCTCATTGGGAATACCTGTTGTTATTTTGCTTATTGATGTGTTTGCTTATGTCCAATGTGGGTTTTGGCTATCAGGTCCTCCTGGAAAATACCAAACAACTGGAGTATCGGAGAGGCTTTAAATGATGAGCAAAAGGTGTTTAGTTTTACTTAACTTGAATTCAGTATCCACTTGTAACTCATTTATGAAAATGCCGCAATAACTAGGAGCTGAGCTACCTATTTGTGAAATGGATAGATAATGAGATTCATCGGATGAACCTGTCTGTAAACATTAAGAGATTCACTGCAAAATTGTTTGAAGTTTGTCATATGACTCATCCATTGTTTGCAATGTATTCTGTAAACATTATGAGATTCACTGCAAAATTGTTTGAAATTTGTCATATGACTCATATCCATTGTTTGCAATGTATTCTAATTGTAACCCCTTAGACGTCTCATCAAAATTATCTTTATAAATTCATGGATGTTGTTTGATATGGGTAAAAATTCAGTTCAATCTGAGTCGTCTGATTCCCTCGGAATTCGTGAATTCTCAATAATTAGATCTGATTATTGTTGTGGGCTTTCTGTTCCTCTGGCCTGCCAAAGGAGTTATCTACGGAGACGAAGGTAGACCCTATGTTAATCATCACCGACAGTGGCAGCCATAATTATTGGTGATTGTGTCTACGGAACAAGTCTCAACATTAGCTACGGACAAATTAGACCAGCAACTACTACATGGGAGAATTAACCTTTATGGAGTTATCTCATTCGTGTTGTCATTCAGAGCTCATGACCTACATTATTTATAGATACTGGGGCAATTTTTTTATAAAAATTATGTTTTTTTTGTAATCATATAAAAAAAACTATTATATTTTTTAGTGCGACCGCGAAATTTTGCTTCCTCAAAAGTCTATCATGCTCGATGCTCGGTATTAACATCGAGCTGACTACTGGCTTCCTCACAAAACCCTCGATGCTCGACGCTCGACATTAACTTCGAGCTGTCTACTGGCTTCCTCACACGCCTATCACGCTCGACGTTTGACACTAACTTCGAGCTGGCTACTAGCTTCCTCACAAGTCTATCATGCTCGATGCTCGACATTAACTTCGAGCCACCCATTGGCTTCCTCGCAAACGCTTGATGCTAGATGCTCGGCACTAACTTCGAGTTGGGTATTAGCTTCCTTACAAAATGCTCGACGCTCGGCATTTACTTCGAGCCACCCACTGGCTTCCTCACAAAAATGCTCAATGCTCGACTCTCGGCACTCGACACTAACTTCGAGCTTGCTACTAGCTTCCTCACGAAACGCTCGATGCTCGGCATTTGCTTCGAGCCACCCACTTGCTTTCTCACAAAGCGCTCGATGCTTGACGCTCGGCATGAACTTCGGGCTGTCTACTCGCTCCCCTACAAGCACGCTGCGACCGACGCTCAAACACCTTATCTCCGAGCAAAACAGCTCGGAGAGTCGGAGCTCGGCATCGTGCCGCTCGGCCTCAGCCCAATTTCACTCCTTGAGGGGACCTTCAGCTCTATCTTGGAATGCACTATCAGATAACCTTCTTACGAGATCGGGCTACTCCTCAACGGCTGGCACGTACAACTCTTTAGGAGTGGGGGGCATATGATGTGGGTAAAAATTTAGTTCGATATGAGCCGTCTGATCTCCTCAGGCTCTGCGAATTCCCAATAATTAGATATGATTATTGTTGTGGGCTTTATGTTCCTTTGGCCTGCCATACAAGCCCATGCGAGAGGGTCAACCCGGCCCGTTATGGTCAGGGTTGACCTCTCTTTGCCTATAAATATCAGACCCCCTTCCCTTATAGAAGGTAATCAACTTTTCTCCCCCTGAACCTTAGCTTTCATTTTTTTTTTTCCAGTGACTGACTAGATCGTCAGAGGGCATGTCGTCGGAATCTCTCCAGGTGGTTTAAGGCGCTTTGCAGGTAGTCAAGGCTGTCAGCTACCAGCAGCACCCCCTCTCCAGCTCCTTACAACATACACATCTCAGATCCAGATCTGTTCAGACCTGTCTTTTCCACTATAAATGACAAGAACTCACATCTATTGCTCCTACCTCAAAATCAGTAGCATCATTGTTAATTGTCAATCTGATAGTAGTTGGCCTTAAGTTTAATTTGTATTTACGTGGTCACATTGCTTTTATGAATCTCCCAATATGAACTTTGTTAACCAATTGATCGCTATCGATCATGCCTGACTAACTCGATGACTTTTAACTCAAAGTCATAAGTTTCTTTACATTTACTGCCAAATTCGCTAAGTCATCCAATTGCAATTTCTATCACTTAAACAAACATCTATACTGTTTTAACTACAATTAGTGACTACGTGGACAAATATTATGATTGGAAAGCCATACACGAGTAATTTACTAGTGAGATATATGAACATAAGTAGATAACCTTTTTTTTTTATCACCCTACAAAGGAGTTATCTACGGAGACGAAGGTAGACCCTATGTTAATCATCACCGACAGTAGCAGCCATAATTATTGGTGATTGTGTCTACGGAACAAGTCTCAATTAGCTACGGACAAATTAGACCAGCAACTACTGCATGGGAGAATTAGCGGCTTTATGGAGTTATCTCATTCGTGTTGTCATTCAGAGCTCATGACCTACATTATTTATAGATACTGGGGCAAATTTTTTTTTTAATTATGTTTTTTTTGTAATCATATATATATAAAAAAAAACTATATTTTTGAGTGCGACCGGGAAATTTTGCCCTTTTTTTTGGAATCTATATGGGATTGCATTCCTTCCTTTTTTCGTTTTTATCAATGTAGTCTTCGTGAGTGCTAAGCTCTAACTAGAAAAGCAGTACGTTATAATGATGGGGCCGCACCGACAAAGTTTAATATAAGTAGTTAGCTATATATTTGAATTTTAAATATTACCTAATAATTAAGGTGGGCGATTCCCCATCCCCCCTCAGTCACTTGCTGGTGGACCTGTTGATCCCCCCACCCACAAACAAAGTCACTTGCTGGTGGACCTGTTGATGTCAATGTCGACCGACGGTATAGGTCGGGTTTCATATTTTTAATAAGTTTGAAGGTACCGTCGCTGTGAGGCTCAGAGTACTGCTAACTTTTTAACGAGTTACCTATGTTAGAGTTGTCCGAGGTCACAACGATTAGGGTCCATCTGAAATACCTCTGGTTGGTGCTGATTACATGACCATCAAATTGTACATTCTAAACAATAGTTCAGAGCTCGTGTGCATCGAAACCAATAGAAACATTGTCGAAGTACAAAATCAAACGCAAAGTTAAACCCAATACACAATAAAGAGAGCATTTGATGGAAGCAAAACATTCGATCAGAAGTATGACAGACATGCACATACATTTGATTGAAATAAAACAAAACAAAATCAAATAAAGCTACTAGAGAGGATCCTTGTATCAGTTCCTGCAATGATAGTACTTCAGACATGGTGGGTGTTTTTAAAGTTCGAGGACTTTGCCGCACAGTTGCCCGATATGGTTGTTGCCGACAGCTGTTACCCGGGCCCGTGTAGCACACTGCCATATATGCCAGCAGCGTTGCAGGGCTGATCTCCAGCTGCAGCAGAAGGAACTGTTAGGATCTATGAACTTAAATACACAAGCACAAGCTTGAAGAAGAAGGGGGGAGATACAAAGCGACGGAGACCTCTTCATTTTGAAAATCACTAATGGGAATATCGGCGTATGTTTTAAAATATTTGAATTTTTTTTATTTGCTGTCGTTAATCCCAATAGCGACCGAAGTATATATGAGGTTGCTAATGAGATTAGCAACATCAAATAAATATATTGAGGCACTTAGCGATTTCTTATGATAACTTTTGCTCTATTGGGGAAAAAAAATAAAACTAAGGTCGCTAGTCCGAATAGCAATCTCAGTAGAAGACTGAATCTCCTTACTCTTTGTAAGATTTGTAAAATAATCATTCAACTAAGGTCGTTATTGGGAATAACGACCTTAGTATACATTGGTCGCTATTCCAAATTGCGACCTCAGTATAGTAGAAAACTCAATCTTCTTGTTCTTTGTAAAATTTGCAAAATAGTCACACAAGTAAGGTCTCTATTCGGAATAGCGACCTTAGTACAACTAAGGCCGCTATTCCGAATAACGACCTCAGTTTCAAAAATAAATTAATTGTTATTTTTCAGAGAGTAGAAGCTTTCTAGATTTTATTAAGTGTTGGAATACAGTTCATTGAAAGTTGTTAATCCTATTAGCGACTTCATATATGTTTTGGTTACTAATAGAAATAACAATAGTAAACAAAAATTTCAAATTTTTTTAAAATAGAGATTATTATTTTCATTAGTGACCTCTAAATGGAACATGTCGCTAATGAGAATAGCGACCGCTGCTGACGTGATACCAAGTAGCTCACGAGCATTAATAGTTTCGGAACTGGCCCATAATCACAAATATTTTTAAAAGTAACCTAGTACGGTAAAAATATTTCCAAAGAACTGAGCGAAGATTGCTCCCATCTTCATCTCCTTTCTCTATTAGCTGGACCCTGGACCGTATTGGAATTATCCTACTTCGTTCGGAAAATTAGCTTCTAACTACTCGTTTGACCGTGGTTTTTGATTAAGCCCTAACCTTTTTCCTACACTATAATCTCTCACTAGCGAATATAAAATTTAAAACTTATTTCTAATCTCTAATAATAATCTCTAATATTATAATGGGAGAAGACCTTAGTGTCATTTGTCAATCTACCAATGCGTGCATTGCACGTGCATAACTAATATAAAGGAGGTCTTAGGTTCGAGTCCTTACTACGTTAAATGTGCATCACGCGTATAAATTACTATCTATATATCTATAATATAATATATAATCTCTAATCTCTAATATTATAATGGGAGAAGGTCTTAGTGTCGTTTGTAAATCTACCGACGCATGCAACATACGTGAATAACTATTATAAATGAGGTCTTAAGTTCAAAATCAGATTACGTCTGAATTTTTAATTTAAAAAAAACTATATTTATTAAGACATGCATTGCACGTGTAATGTAAATTACTAGTTTCTTGTAAAATAAACTAGCTGGAGTAAAAGTACCCTACTCACTAAACTGTTATGTTGAAGTATAAAACTATTTCTTAAAAAATAATTCGACTATAATAGACTTTTTGACTGAATTTATACTTTCTCAATTGAAATGTGCTAATTTTGATTTACAGTTATCAATTGCTTTATCTGGGGAAGGGGCTTCTCAAAATAGTTTGGACGATTGGAGACTAGAGTTTAAGAGTGATAAAATAAGTCAAAGGAATTGATAGAATCCGTGATCAAATAGGTGGCTTCAGAAAATGTCGACTACTTGCTTGCCTCTGAAAAAATTGAAAGCTATAAAGTGGAGAAAATGTTCGAATAGGTCCAAAATGGAAAAGACAGTGATGGCTAAGAGCATCCACAGTCGTTTTTCTCGAATGCTAAAAAATGGCAGCTACAGTAATAGCAAATATACTCGATCGCTGCAGTGGTCGTTCGCTATATTGTTCGTGATCCGAAGTGAACTGCCGAATCTTTTTGTTTTTCTTTTCTTTTGAAAGAAAATGGACTATGAGAAGAGGGGGTAAGATTTGATCGAGTAGAGTGTTTATTATAATTTAGCAGAACCTGCAGTAGAGATTCCATTCACACTGTTCGATCACTTTAATTTTTGGTTTGAACGAATACGTTTTAATGTTTGATGTAAGATAGTAAAACTTTAGTTGCTTAAGACAGAGATAAAGATGCTTGATGTTTGATGTAAGGTAATGCACCCAATATATCCAGGGATAAAAGAGCAATTAAGCTCAAAGAAACCAGAGGGGCATGAGATTTTACATGTATCTTTCTATCCATATGAAAAAAACAAAAAAAAAAAAAAACAAACTTAAAACACACCGGCTTGCCAACCTCCCAAGTCTTTTTTTTTGTGGAAATAATCCTCCTTAAGTCTTGATGAGACGTATATATGTTTGCTGTTCATATTTATAAATGGTTGGTTGGTCGGTCATCTACACATGTTCGTTAGTGAGTTAGTGAATATATATGGTAATTAATGAGATGATTACTATACCTACAATACTCCCCTCACTAAAGAACACGTCAACTTGTAAAGATTAGTAAATCAGTTCTTCCTCCTCTTCTTCTACTACGTACTTTTGGACAGCAATAAACCTGAGGCAGTTGCAGAAGAGTCTCACTATCTTTCTATCTTTTTCAGCCTATTGATGTATATATAATTAGTACAAAGTATTACAACTCACATTACCTTATCAATCTTATATATATATGATCTTCAACTCACATGACTTGTTTAAACCCTTTTATTTTTTTTGATTGTAAACGGTGGGTATAGCCGTTTAAACCCTTTTATTTGGTTAACTTAATATGATCTTATTGTATCAAAAGAAGAAGAAAAAAACTTAATATGATTTTATCTATAAAAAAAAAGGAATATACTTCAAGTTTATGATATTTTTCATTGATAACATTTCCATTGTACTTAATAATTTTAATGTATTACTTTGTAGGCTTGTAGCACACAATAAATGCACACTGACAAATTAAGACAAAATTTTCTTAAAGCTTGAAAGTTTTAGAAGCACGAATGTGGACACACACCAACACAAGATTTTTTCAAAAATTCTGTACATTCGCTTTCAATAGCCCAAAGAATTTTTTTAGGGTGCATTTTTGATAGAAAAAAGTTAAAGTTAGTTTTTAAAAATTTTGTTGAAACATGGAGGTTTCATTATAATTATTCATGAGAGTATGTAATAGAGATTCTTTATTGGCAAAAGAAGCATATCCTTTCACCAACAAGCAATATCCTGATTGGTATTGAGTGAGGTGGGTATTGAGTAACGGCTCGAATTCAAGTTTCCGGTTCGAACCAAGACTTTTCCATAAAAAATATATATAAAAAAACGAAGAAGCATATCCTTTCATGTTTCACATTCTATACAATTATATTTGCTAACAAAAAGGTAAAAAGAAATGACTAAAAAGTGAAACACACCAAATGTTGCCCTGTATTCAATAAAAACCAAAAAAAAAAAAAAAAAAAAAAAAGTGAGATATGAAAGAATCATGTCTTTCTGTCCAGATTTTGCATCTTTCTTTGACCCTTTCCAAGTATAATGAAAGAAGACATGATGAGATCGAGAGATCAATTCATCATCCATACAGTAGCAAACATCTTTGCTAGGAACAAGAGGTTGGGAGACTGAATCGTCGTTTGAACCAATTCGTTTAATATGAGAAAAAAGTGATTCGTATGTGTGACTACATATGACCTTTAAAAATAATAATAAAAGAAACAAAAAAAAAAAGGAAAGATCATTCATAGGCGTTTGCTTGTAGTTATCTCTTCCTTTCTTTATTTGAGTGCTCAACTCTATGCTCTAGGGTAGAGAAAGCTCTTCCTTAGTATACTTACTATTTAGAGCGTCCACAGTCCGTTTGTTAAATTTTCATCTTATTCATATTATAGCACTTGCGCATCTTCAGCCGTTTGCTATTTATTCATATTTTGACAAAATTGTTACATAAAATTGCTATATTTGAGAGGTGATATGAAAATATGTATATTATAGAGAACGAAACTTCAAGTTCCGTCCCAAATAAAAAATTAATTTTTTATTATATCAGACAGATCTTCAAGTTCTGTCCTAAATAAAAATTAATTTTTTATTATAGCGGACGGAACTTCAAGTTCTGTCCCATTTAAAAATTAAAAAAAAAAAATATTTGGAACATCAAGTTCCATCCCATGTTTATTTTTTTAAACTTTATTCAATTATTAAAATTATTAAAATATTCAATTTATTTATTAAAAATGTGCTGATTTTTTTTTCTTCTTTTCGCGAGATGGAACTTAGAGTCCCGTCCGATCATATTTTATTTTAGATTGGTATATTATAACATTTCACCACTACTACATAAAATACATATAATTTTGCTATTTTTTAGCTATGGCGACCGTGGATGCTCTTGGGTACCATGCTTATAATTCTTCTCATCCTTTCTCTCGCTCTCGCCTAAAATACATTTGATTTCTTCTACCCCTTTTCTTTCTATATACGAGGTTCCAACTCAATCACTTAATTCCCCATACTTTTCTATGCCTTGCGGTGCATGATGCTTTGGTTGTCTACCCACCCTCTCTCTCTCTCTCTCTTTCTCTCAATATAAATCCGTACACACACACAGTCACACACACTCTCTCTCTAAATACAAATCTTCTCTTATTTCTGAGTAATTAAATTGAAGCACCAATGACCGAATTTGGCTTCAAGGTCATGAATTGAAGATGGCAGGAAAAAAAAGGGGGGGCATTTCCTTTATAAAGGAAAAGAACAGAATTTGATTCAAACAAATTAACATCATGCAGATGCAGGGTCTTTGACAAACATACAATTATACGTACGCATGCATAAAGATTAAACATGTCTCAAAACCTACGAGGTTTGATCCACCATAGTAGGAATTGAATGGAGATGAACCATCTCCTTGATTAAAAGGAAAAATATAACAAATTAAAATTACTTGACTGAATTAATTACTGGAGATCGATCGAGGATCCATCCGTACCCATATATATGGTTCACTTATGGGCTCCGGCCGCGGCAACGAAAGTAAATTCTGCATGGGTGGGTATTGAGGAGATTCTGTCTACTCAATGCCGCACAGTTCTTGAGATAGGGGCCACCCGCCGGACCCTCTGTGCAAACGGGTTGGTTGTCTAAGAAGCGATTGGGGTCGATTGTCTTGAGGATCCTTCGTGGATTAGTGATCTCCTCTAAGTCGTCGTCTATGAGGAGGAGGAGATTCTCCTCCTTTTCCTTCTTCTTCTCCGTGTCAGCAGCTTCACATTGACCATCACCTATGATCATGCCTATCGTCGACGATGCATTGCACGCATGAGGCACCAACCCAGCCGTCATCGCCGTCATGTCGGCAGTAGCATCAGAAATTGTTAGAAGGGAAAAGAATACTAATATTGGAATAATGAAGATACTGATTCTTGCATCCTCTTTCATCTCTTACACTGTATATTCCAGCCTTGAATGGTATCTATGAATCTATCTATCTATATAAAGACCACCTCCTCTTGCCATTCTATGCCAAATATGCCCTCACGTGCGTCGCGCGTGCTGTCCCTGTGCTCTCCCTGGTTCGGTGGTAAATAAGTTGGTTTTTTTTGTGAAATGGCAATTTCTGCCCCGCCTGTTTGCTGTTTGGGTGAGCAAACTTCAGGCATTCTTCTTCCAATCACTTCACAATCCATCTTTCGCGCGTCTGCTTAAAAAACAAACTCACTTCATTTTTGTTACTGGATTTTGATCCTTTAGGTCTTAATAATTTGATATAGGAATGGATGAGAGTCATTCAGACTCTCATCCATAAAGGGGAAGGGATAAATATGCAAGGATCTCTTAAATTTAATTAGTACTTCTTTGGTTTTGGTTTGGTTTGCTTGATCCATAATCAAATCAAATATTACATGATATTAACGTGAATTTTTGTTGATTAATGGACTCTTCTTTACACTGATTTTTTTTGTTGCCAGTGAACACATTACAATACCCATACATTCTTCTTCCTAAACCCCCGACCTCTTCAACTGTGTATTTCACACTTCTCTCTATAACCGTAACGCTCATCTCATCAAATCTCTCAATTACTAACTTAATTACTCACTGAATCCCTCACATAACTCGCCACATCTCATCTCCGATCTCCACACCTCCATCCCCATCTCCACCGAACCATGTTTGCCACAGGTTCATATTAGGAATCATCAATGCATATGACATTGATGTGCGACTGCGAGCTACATGAGTGAGCCATGATCGTTTAGTGTGTGAGAGGTAAGAATCAAGATAGGTTTTTCTACTTTTGGCCCAATTATAAAGACAAGAATGAGTCTGGATGCAAGTTTTTAAACTGGATATCAATGTAGTATGATAAAGATGAGAAACAGATGGTGGTGGTAGAGTTGAAAGGATTTTTTTTCTTAATAGAATGAGGTGTTGAAAACAATGAAATAAACAGAATTCGGTTGCAAAGAGGTGTTACACGAGATGAAATTGAGCAAGGTAAATTTAACAGCTAAGATTGTTCAGTTGGAGAAAATGATTAGTGGCTTGGTTCTTATTTTGTTGTTTTTGTTGTCTATATTCTTTTTGTTAATGAGATGCAAACCATGTATGAAAGAGGATGATAATTTTATATGGATACTGTATGAACTTTAAGTAATTTGAATGAATGAATGAATTTTTAGCATGTGAGTTTGATCATGTTTTCATTGTGCACTATCAGTATTTGTATAGGATGTGCAACATCTGTATTATCAATGTGAATTGTCTGTGTATAAATTACCAATAAGCAGTATGTGTATATATGAATAACTAAAGTTCAAAGCAAGAGCATCCAAAAAAAAATGCATCTCCATATGCAGAATTCATTCAAGATTAGTGTATATCAATAAAAACTATTTCCAGAATGCATCTTAGCATGCATAATTCAACCCCAAAAAATTATATCCACAAACACAAACAAACTTGATTGTTGTTAATCCAAACTGATACATAATCTTAATCTGTACCAAGCATTTACAAAAGTTAACATTGATACACATTCCACAAACAGACTTGAAATCATGAGGAAGAAATCTATATAATAAAACACAAAGAAAGGTATCAAGTGGCTCTCCTTCAATCCTCCTAAAAACAAAGGCTCAGATCTGACCTCACAAAACACATTCCCCCCCCCCCCCCCCCCCCCCCCCCCCCCCCCAAAGCCCCCCCACCACACACACACCACCACCACCACCACCACAAATTTCAAACCCCAAAACTCAAATTCAAATCCCCCTCCTAAAAAAAACTCATTTATTTATTTAATTATTTCTCTCTCTCTCTCTCTCGCACATTCTCTCTCTATTTATTCAAAAATTTAGATTTTCAGATTTTAGGTTTGTCAATTTTCAGATTTTTTATGTTTTTTTTATTGTTCATGTTATATTGAAAATAGCAAATATATCTTCAATAGTTAAATTTCATCATTATCCACCCTCAAAGTTCTAAGAAGTTGGATTTTATACCCTCATTTATACTTATTTTTCAACATATACTAATAAAACATGGACTTTTATTTACAACTAATTATTGTCATACTATTCAAACTTGAGCTACATAATTGTTGTTTTACTGTTTACAAGACTTTTCATATGTTGTATTGTTCCAAAGACGTGCTGTAGGCACGTGCTCATCGGCAAATTTAGTATATACGTAAGTTACAATACTGATATATAAATAAAGAGCGATACATAATTACAAACTAATATATCATTGCAATCTGATACATAAACTTGATATGTATATGTCAAGCATTTAGATAAGTTAACATTGTTACACAAAATGATACAAAAAATCCATCATGTTCCAATCCAACATATAAAAAATTATCCATACTACATCGTAAGTTTTCGCTTAATGCAACCAATAATTATTACAAGCATGCTCCTCTATGGCATACATATAGCTCTACCCCTGCCTCTTCCACCCCTGCCTCTCAGAGGTAGTCCTCTTCACCTCTCTCACTGCATTTGTTGGTTGAGTTGGTTGAGAAAGTGGTAAAATTTGAACTCCTAACCACTGCATATGTGGTTCACTAATTGCTCTTCATATTTCTTCTAAATGAGATGCAACTGTGCATGGAATCTTGAACATACACACATTATGGGCATTCTGGATGAGAAATACAAACACTAGTGTAGGAATATATAAAATATATTGTTTGGAGAATCATATCAATGACCATTGTATATTTTTGCTTTGAGACTTGTATCAATGTACACTATTTACTTTGATAATTGTATCTATGAGCACTTGTCTCAGTGGTCACTTTTTGTTTTTTGTTTTTTTTTTTGTTTTTTTTGTTTTTTTTTGTTTTTTTTGTTTTTTTTTGTTTTTTTTGTTTTTTTGTTTTTTTGTTTTTTTGTTTTGTCTTGTTTTGTTTGTTTATTGTTTGTTTATTGTTTGTTTTTTTTGTTTTGTTTGTTTTGTTTGTTTTTTTTTTTTTTTTTGTTTTTGATACTTATCAGTGGTCTTGAGACTTTTTTATAGAATATGTATCAATGACCTCTATTTTTTTTTTGGAAAGTTCTATCAATGACGTCTAAATTTTTTAGAGACTTGTAACTAACTTGAGAACTATAACTTAACCAATGAACACCCACATCAATGACTATATATCCCAAGCCCCTTTATATGGTGGTATATGTTGTTCAATATGATCAAGAAGAAGAAAAAGATAAGGAAAGAGTGTTCATATTATTGCAAGATAGTTGGTGCACAAGAAGGCCAGCAAATAATGGTGTCAGTTGTTGTTGCACTAAGCAATGGAATGTGGGGTATTCGAAATTATGTGAGTCATATATGATCATGACTTATAATATGAGTTGAAGTAGGGAAATAGATGCATGTCAATGTTGGTAGACATGTACAATCTGAGTTTCCCTCAACAAGCAGGGAGGAGTGTTGATTCTGCATGTTTTTGGATACATAACTATTAGTATCCCCTACATATATCCCATGCACCACTACTAGTCATGCACATCAACATGAGCATGCATAGGTGTCACTCTATGGGGGTGGAGAAGTACAGGTGTCACATGAGTGCATGTACAGAAGTTGTGAAGTACTTTAAATACTATGTGACACCCGCCACTCCTCCATATTTCCATGTATTGGAGTGTGACTGCATGTTCTAGGGTGTGAAACAATGGTAATGGTGTCATGTAACTTTTTTTCATTTTAGAGTGCAGTGTTAGATTTAGCGATAGGAATAAATAATTTATTGAGTTCTTGGATTGATTGATAACTGAGTACAATATGTCTCATATATATAGGAGAGAAGGGAAGACTAAACCAATACATTATTTGATATAAGACTCAACTAATATATCATCTAATATAATATCTAACACCCCATCTTAAACTCAAGTTAGTTCAAGAAACATGAGTTTGGAATACTGATGATGTTCATGAGGCAAAGACGGCTCACGGTGATGCACTTGGTGATGACGCATGGCGTAGGAAAGATGCTCAAGTAGATGGTGCACTATGACGAATGGACGATCCGACTCTTGGATCATGAAAGGTGTAGAACTGAGAAGTGTTAGAAAATGAGTGTTTTAGACACCATTTACGAACCGATTTTTGAGCAATTTTTTGAGTAAGATCCTCAATGAATTATTGAGAGATCTTGATTGATTTGTGTTCTTCTTCGTGAGTAGATCAAAATCATATACTGGTTTGCTAAAATCGGTTAAGGGGTGAATGAGAAACTGTCTCTCAAAGTGAGACGTTTTCATTCTTGAAATGGGTTAAGGGAACATAGTCCCATATCGAAAAAATCAAAGGAAATAGAAGAGGATATATAGTAATCTACTTCTAAGCATTGTAAGATGGCTAGAAGAGAGGCTCTCTCTCTCGCGCGCAGGGGGGGTGCAAATCACGGACCGGATTACATGCGACTTGTGTGCGCCCGCACGACCTGCGGACACAAATGCCGGACCGAAAGACCCACCCCGCGCAGAGCCACCTTTTGCTACAGTTTTCTTTTTGTAACGGCTGAAATGAATGCAGAAACGGTTCTGTCTGCCATTTCAGTGCTGTATTTAACATTGTGTCTGTCGTTACACTGAAGGCATTCAATTCACTGTCTGCCGTTACACTGAAGGCAGTAAATGATGTCTGCCATTACAGTGTCGGCATTCAATTCGTTGTCTGTCGTTACAGTGAAGGCATTAACAACCTTGTCTGTCGTTACTGATTTAACTCAGGCTCTATAAATAGAGGCCTCCCCTTTACTTTCTTCCCTGCACAAAAACAGATCCTCTTCTCTCCTTCTCTGACTCTGCTTCTGTACTGTTCGTCGGTTCTTGTTCTGTTGGTAAGTCGGTGATAGGTTTCAAACGCTCAGGCTCAGTTCGGGAGTGGTACGTGGTGCCTACGTGATCGCTCTGAGTCGTTGCATCCTGGGAGACAGACGCCTCCGTTCATTCCAGCAACCGGAAGAGGCGAAATCTGTTTTAAGGACACTGTGTGATACACATGCCTCGGCTTCTCAAGTTGTAAATTTCATTTGTTCTTGTAAGTTGTTCATTTAATTTTTCTTTTTCTTTTTCTTTCGGTTTTTTTTTCTCTCCTGTTCTCTTCTACGTTTTCTGTGCCTCTCTATCTTTTCTTTGTAAAAAGGAATTTTGTAAACAATTATTGTAACAAGAAGTTGTAGAAGGAGTTATGCACGGTAGATGGCAAAGTGAATTGAGATCTCACCCCTGAACTGGAAGTAGTAGTGGAAGGAAGTAGCATGTTGGGGTCTCAGAAACGATATAGGGTTAGAGTATTGGGTTGTGTTAGAGAGTATTAGGTTAGAGAGATAGAAGATGTGGATTAGGGTTTGAAGAAAGAAAGAAGAAAATGGCAGCTATGGTTTCGGGTGCTGTGCAAATTGGGGGGGGGGGGGGCAGCTATGGAGTGATGAGGGTGTCGGCGAGAAGATGTAGCGAGGATGGAGTGAAGGGGGTTCGAAGTTGCCGAAGACGAAGTGGATGGGTTTCGGATTCAGAGTCGAAGAGGATGGATTTCGAAGTGGCCGGAAAGGGGATGGGTTTCAGATAGCAATAGGTCGTCGGAGTTGGATTTTGGGAGTTGGGGGTTGTTGGTGGTTTGGATTCGGGTAAATGGCGGTAAGGTGCAGAAAGTTTGGAGGACGTCTGGAGTGGGAGGACGACAGTGGTGCCAGGTGGTTGCAGATTGAAGTTGAGGAAAGGGTTGTTGTTGATGCCAATTGTTTTTGTTGTTGCCGGTTGTTCTTGCTGAACCCGGGTGTTGTTGTTTGTTGTTTGTTGTTGTTGTTTCCGCACTTGCTGTGTTGGAGATGCTGTTGTTTTCGTTGTTGTTGGTGTAGCCACTCTTGCTATTGTTGTGGATTAGGGTTAGGGTTTAGAGATTAGGAATTTAGGACTTGATTTGGAGATGGATTAGGGAGATGATTATGGTTTGATTAGGAGTAGGTGGTTTGAGTTAGGGTTTTGGATATTAGGGATTAGGAAAGGAATGTGGGAGGTGGTGTGATTCCGATGAAGATGAGAACCACTCAACCTCGATGACGATAATAAAATTAGTATAGGCCTTATAGGAGTACAAACTCTGATACCATGTTAGATTTAGGGATAAGAATAAATAATTTGTTGAGTTCGTGGATTGATTGATAACTTAGTACAATATTCATATATATAGGAGAGGAGAAGACTAAATCAATACATTATTCGATATGAGACAAAACTAATATATCATCTAATATAATATCTAACATGCAGTATTGTGAGATTATAGTAATGTAGTACGATTTTTGTAATGTACTCAAGTAAAGTGGAATTGAATGTAGTGATTATTGTAACGTAATGTTATTTTAATGTACTGAGCTTATTGTTAATATTATTGTTTCATATTGTAATATTTTTTGTAGTGTAGAAAGTACCTCTTTCTGTACCTCTTTCATTTAATCCGATATCTCTCCCTCTACCTCTTCGTCTTCCTCCACCAGCTCCCCCACTTTGTCCAACCCTACCTGACGATTGCACATTTCTTAATTTCTCTTATAAGTCCTAGTCTGGACCCCCTCCTACATGATAAACATCAAATTAGAATTTGTAATCAGCAAGATATATGAGTGTAAATTAGTTATTACCTCTGCACATTCCATGTGGCTGATTGACTAGGCAAACCAACATTATAGACACTTTCTTCCACTCCTTCAACCACTTGGTTAATTGGTGCTTTGCAAGTGGCTTTGTTGTGATTACTTTTGTGGCATCTTGAACATGCCATTCTTCTCTTTGCTAATTTGTGGCTACCAACATCATCTTCATCTCTTGATTTGTCTCTCTTAGTCTTAGCTCCTGGTCTCTTAGCATGTGGTGGGCCGGCCAACAGTATATCCAAGCTCTTATTGCAGCCACTAAGCTTTAGAATGAAGAGTGCCAACAGAGTACAGATATGCCATCTTGTACCTGAAATTTTAATAGTTACATAATTTTACAGTAGATACAAAAAATTACTTAAAGTTATGAAAAGCTACTTAGTTTTACAATAGATATAAAAAGATAGTCAAATTCTGATTCAAGATATGAGAAGTTCATGCTACTTTTACAGTAGACACCTGTTTGTCTTAAAAGATAATCAAATTTTGTTTAAAGATAGAAAAGTGACTCAATTTTACAATATTACATATTTATGCAGTAGTATGGATCCACAAATACAACCTAGTCAACTCTACTAATTGTGGCAATCACCTCTGCTGCATGTACGCAAGGGAGACCAGTAAGCTCCATCCTCTGAATGAACAAATTCTTTCCACCATGTCAAGCACCTCTTTCTGATCCACACTCTCAACTTCTGCATTCCTGTCATCTAATTTTCCGACTATCTACCCACCCACCTTCTTACTTATGTCTCTTATGTATAAGTCAGTCATTGGAACTAGAACTCCCTTCCATCTTCTTTCCATTTTCCTTCTCATAGCTATCTTATCCATAATTGTGATCCTCAAGCTGTCCACAAGATCAACAACTGGGAGATATCTTGCTTTCATGATTCAAGCAACGAAACTTTTAGCCAAGTTGTTTGTAATGTAGTGTTGCCTTGTTGTTGGAGTGAATTAACTTCCACTCCAAAGATGAGTATGCTTCTCCAATTGAGATGCAACTTCTAGAGATATATATTGCTTTCATTGCTCCCATAACATCACAGTATTGAAAAACTAAGTAGGCTTTAACTGCTCTCCATACCAACCTTTCATATACTTCACCAGAGAAATTCTTCTTGAAATTCTTCCATAGATGTCTAACACAAAATCTATGTTCTGCTTCAGGCATCAACAAAGACACAACTTCTCGTAGATCCTTCTCTTGATCACTCATGATAGAGATATCTCCCATGTCATTCCCAAGAGCTTCTTTCAAATTCTAATCAATACTAAGAATGGAGGTTCTTTAATTCAACAACTGCAAAAGCTACAATGTACAAACCATTATTCTCATCCAATACATTTGCTGCAAGCAAAGTGCCTAGATATTTTGTGTAACACCCCGAATTCCAAATACAACTGAATTCGAGAGTTCTACAGGATCTTTTCACTTCTTTCGTACAATTTTACAAGGAATTTAAAACTTTTATTTCAACAATAATTACATCAGAGTCTCTTACATCAATACGCAGCAGAATTAATAAAATACAACAATAATAAATGTACAATTGTTACAACTTTAACATTTAAGTAATCAACAGCATCAAATCATCTTTATATCTTCATGTGACTCCAACTCCTGCATATAAAACTGTGGGCGCGTCAGTTGCTTACAACTGACGAAATATTATACACGGCCATCCTCTCTATGCCGGAAACAGTATAACGATTCTTAAATACTTTAGCAAACACAAACTTGGTCACAAACAAAGCTACAAAAGGGACTATCCTGTTGATGTCGTGTTGTGCGGTGCTTAGTCCTTAATGCAGTTATTTATATTACATGACACTAATGCACACTTGTTCGGATTCTATGCATCCCATACTTGTAGCGCCCCGAATTCCTAAATACGAAACTTTAGAAAATACGTGGCACTTTCCCAGCGATCCACTTCAATGTAACAATTTACATAGACCAAAAACTCAAGTCATTTTATTCCAAATCTTTATTACAACAACTTCTTTCAAATAGCAGCGGAAATACAAACACCTTACATTACAATAATTCTTTTACAACACTATTCTTTACAAAATTACACATGGCTCTATCATCTCACTCATACTCTCTAAAGCTAACCCAAGCATCCAAGCCTCCAATTCTAAGCAATAACCTGCAACATGTGAGGCTAGAGTTGAACCCTAACCCCCAAAATTACGGGGTCAGCCATAACTGGTGTGAGTGATATAAACAACAAACATAAATAACAAATAAACATAAATTCTCAATCAACATGTACTGAACAAAAATACCTAAACTGAACATGTAATCTGAAACAAGAACGATAGGCCAGTACATGAGTGAACCAAGTCGAGAAACAATACCAACGATCAAGTATCCATCAATCAATCTCTCTCAAAATATGTACAGTTCAACTGTACGGTACAGTCGACTGTTCAAAGGACCAGTCGACTGATCAGAACAACAATAATCCTCACCTCTCTGATCATGCCCAACTATCAATAAATCTCAATACCACGATGTATGTCCAACAATCGATCTCCAATAATACCATAGATCGGATACCCATATATCCGTCTACAAAACTAAAGAGGGTATAGATAGAATACGAACCCGGCATGCATCACCAATAGTGACTATTACACCGACGAACATGTTCATCTACAACCAAACTAAGAGGGTATAGATAGAATACGAACCCGGCATGCATCACCAATAGTGACTATTACACCGACGAACATATTCATCTACAAACAAACTAAAGAGGGTATAGATAGAATACGAACCCGGCATGCATCACCAATGGTGACTATTACACCGACGAACATATTCATCTACAAACAAACTAAAGAGGGTATAGATAGAATACGAACCCGGCATGCATCACCAATGGTGACTATTACACCGACGAACATATTCATCTACAAACAAACTAAAGAGGGTATAGATAGAATACGAACCCGGCATGCATCACCAATAGTGACTATTACACCGACGAACATATTCATCTACAAACAAACTAAAGAGGGTATAGATAGAATACGAACCCGGCATGCATCACCAATAGTGACTATTACACCGACGAACATATTCATCTACAAGTAAACTAACGATAACAAGAACCTTCAAGATCATGAAAACTCATCAGAACCAGTCGACTTATGCCGTAATAAGTCGACTGCCTCGAGAACTAATAGTCAAGATTATAACAAGTGCAGTAAGTCGACTTAACCAACCATCAGTCGACTTACCCGAGATAATTATCAATAATTCTCAAGAAACAATCCAAGTGCTAACAGTATAAGATGACTTATAAAAATCATAAGTAGACTTATCAATAATATAAGGTGACTTATAGAAATCATAAGTAGACTTATCAACAGTATAAGATGACTTATAAAGATCATAAGAAGACTTATCAAAAGTATAAGATGACTTATAAAGATCATAAGAAGACTTATCAAAACATAAGTCGACTTAAAAGGGGACATAAGTCGACTTATAAGAACATAAGTCGACTTATAAGAACATAAGTCGACTTACCCGAAAGAAATTCTACAATAACTTTGAAAAATAAATTCTAAGTGTACCAGTCGACTGAGAAGGGTCTAAGTCGACTGTCCAGAACGGATTTTCGAGAAAAACTAAAGATACAATAGCTGGGTCGTACCAGTCGACTGATACCTAGTCCCAGTCGACTGTCGGCCTACAGATCTCACAATTTAGGTCTGAAATCAATAATCAATACTGGAGTCAATCTCAAATACCAAATCTCTTCCTCTACTCATATCTAATCCAACTCGTAAATAACAATGTCTAGAGATTCCTCCATCCAATTTCTTATCTTCAATAATCATAATCGAATCTTAACATGTTTCAAGCAATCAAGAATTGTCAATCGAGATCTACTAATCTATCATGGATTTCACATGTATATTACGAATAACAACCATGGCATCGATTTCATACAAGATACGAAATCATCAAACAAAACAACATGCAATCATACACATAAACAAACAAGTCTATATCACTCACCTTTTAGAATCAAGAAGAATCCACAAGCCTTCCTCTTGCTAGATCCAAGAACTCCTTCTTCAATCACCAAGAGAATAGAATAGAAATATAATAAGATCTGAGTTGTGCAGCGAATGACGGCTGCAAACTCTCTTATATAGGCCGGGATCAAGTATTAGGGTTTAGGAATTACATTTGCAAAACAATCCATCCAAATACAATTATATATATATATATATCTTCTTTTGGAAATTCATTTCATAATTCATTAAAATTAGGATTTATATGAAAATATACTTCTATACCTTAACAAATACTGATCGGAAAGTCCAGTAAATACATTTTGCACTTCAACCCTTAAAATTGTCAATTTTGCAAATAAGCCCTTCTTTTATTAAAATTTGCAAATAGTACTAATTAAATTCAGAAAAATCCGGAAAAATACTACATAATTCCAAAATAATAAATAATGATTTTTCATAAAGAATTCTTAATTTTTCAAGCATCTCAAAACTCATTTGCACGTGTTTTGCACGTGTACAAAAGATAGATCTTTTTAGAAAATATCAATTAAATCCTCAGAAATTCATTTAAATTCATTTTCAAATAATAAAATAATATTTGAAAATACGGGGTTCTACAATACTACATAGGTCCAAGGACAAGCCTCTTAATCGTTCTTCATTTTTGTAGGGTTCAATCCCTCGCCATGACTTAATCTACTTCTGTAACTACGGTGAGTATCCTAGATGGTCTATGAGTACAAGCACGTGTCCTGGACCCTGGAGGGGAATCCCGCGCCATGTCTTGACTCATCAAGCATGCATTCTGCGGTAATTCAGCCTCCTCCCTGAACACGATCCTCTTGCAGTCACCAAAACATCCCACAAGCATGGCTAAAGTCCGATCATTACTGAGTTGTGCCCGCGCCATGTCTTGACTCATCAAGCATGCATTCTGCGACTCACACACCCGCACCGTAAACTCTAGTTCTCATACTTATGTTTTTCTCTCACTTTCATCACATCTCCACTATGTATCTATCTGTAATTTCGGCAAGTGTCATAGACGTTCCATGATTACAAGCACGTGTCCAAGACCCTGGAGGGGAACCACGCGCCATGTCTTGACTCATCAAGCATGCGTTCTGCGATAATTCAGCCTCCTCCCTGAACACGATCCTCTTGCCGTCACCAAACATCCCACAAGCGTCGCCAAGATCCCGATCATTCTGGAGTATTGCCCACGCCATGTCTTGACTCATCAAGCATGCATTCTGTGGATCACATCCGCATCGTAGACTCGAGGCTCTCATACTTATGTTTTTCTCTTACTTTCATTACAGCCTTACAGTGATTGTTATAAAAGAAAATCATCACAACCCAGAGCTAGCCTACCCTACCGGACTTAAATCAAAACATCAGAGACAGTCAACCTACCTGGCTACTTCTCAAGAGACACTAAACCCTCAATGGTTAGCTCTCAAAATCATAAATAATAATGCCGGTCACTAGGGTCTCGCCTAGCCTCTAGATTCCAACAACTATCTCTTTCTAGAGATCAACAATATTTCATAATCAATCTCCAATAACAATTCCATTTCTTTTTGTTCACAAACTCTTTCTCAAAACATTTCTTTTATAATCTCATAACATGAGAACAATTCATTTTGATTTCTTTATCAATTTCATCTTTCATAACCTTGTGTGCATTTCACAATAAAACTCAATCACATATTAATAACCATAAAATCTCATATTCAACTTATTTAACTTTCATTTGTCAAGGATCAAACCCAAACTCAAGAACTAGAAAATAGTTCGGTTCAGTCGACTGGTGGTAGTATCAGTCGACCGTTCCGTGAGTACTTTGAACATCAAAAACAACAGTCAGCTCGATCCAGTCGACTGTGAAAGCAAACAGTCGACTGCTCTACGAGACTTGAAACTTCAGTAATAACACAGTCGGTTCAGTCGACTGGTGACAGTATCAGTCGACTGTCCCGCAAATATCTTGAAACTCAAACATCAAATTTATGACAGCAGCAGTCGATTGTGAAAGTATTCAGTCGACTGTCCTGCTGACGAAAACCAACTTTTTAACACTTACCAGTCGACTGTGGAAAGTAATCAGTCGACTGTCAAATTCACCAATTGCATCTTTGCATACATTTTTCGACCTTTTAATTAATTTGTACTCCCATATAAAAACATAGATCATTTCCAGAATATATTCCTTTTAAAAACAATATAGTATATGTTATCAAGTTCTCAAGTTTCTCATTTTTCAAATGAAATCCTTAAAATTCATCAAAACACATATTCAATCGATTTTCCAAAATAGACTGTTTTCTTTTATCAAAATCACTTTACAAAAAATCTCTATACTTTTATAAATAACATTTTGAGGTTATAATCATACTTCTTTGCCGCATTCTCAACAACAACATATTTGCATTATTCTAATCATGTCTCAACTTGCATAAATTTCATGTAATCACTTCAATTCTAGCACTTCAACTAGCAATCATAACAAGCATAGTAATTTGCATTTATCATAATCAATCAAGTTTAACGATTCATTTAATGTGCATGCAATCAATTCAATTTCAACCAAATAAATCGTATATCATTTATCATGCAAATTATATTCCTAAATTAGAAAGCATTTAAGAAACACCCACCTAAATTGAAGATTTGTTACCCAAATGAACTCCTAGAATTAGAAGCTCCTAAAGAGAACTCCAATTACAGCATCCTCGAAATCCGCGCACCAAAGCTAGCCTCCAAGCTCCATATTTCAGCAAGCATCCATCATCAAGAGCATCTCCCTCCCCACTCCAATTCGGCAACATCAAGGTCAAACTCCCATCTTCTTTCATATACACATACTATGTATGTACATATATATACATTAGTATATGTATATAGGCAATTGGAATGGTGATTAAGTGGAGAAATGGGCAAAGTCTTGCTGGTTGGGGTTGCTCTCGGATTGGCAAGAGAGAAGGGAGAAAAGAGATGAGAGAATGAGAGATTAAGGGGGTACTTTTATAAGGAAGTAGTAGGGTAGTTAGAATAACCAATTGCCCACTTCTCCACTAACTCCACCATTAACACAAATTCAAAACTCAAATTATTTTCCCTCCTACTTTCAAAAGTAAAAGTTCAGATTTTCCCTCTCCTATAAACAGCCCGGTCCCCCCAAAAATGTGTGCACATCGCACGTGTGCACGTGCACGTGCTTTGTGTACAAAATCAATTTATTTATTTAATCTCTTTAAAACAACTTATTTAAATATGTAATAAATATACAAAATTAGCTTTAAATTATACTTTTCATGCACCATTAAAATACACACACATTTCATGAAATTTATTTTGAAAGAAGCTTAACACGTGCACCAAAACACGTGCGTCGCCCGTAAAATCTCAAAAATACAAAAATTGACTTTATGAACCGAAAAATATTTATAATCAATTGAAATGCAATAGAAAGTATATTTAATATACATATTTGATAATATACTCAAACGTACAGAAAACACGTGTATTGTACGTAGAAAATTTATTTTAATAAAGATAGTCAAAAATTGAATTTTCATTTACAAAACAAATTCAAACATGTTTATAAAAATAAATGATTGAAATCCATTGAAAACTTTGCACGTAACGGTGGAATACCCAAAATCGACATGTGCAGCGATAATACGTAAAAAGCACGTAAAATTCAAAGATTGAAATTTAGCAATTGAGTTGTCTCAAATGGGATTTTAAGAATACGGGATTGCATAAATAATCAGAATTCAAAATACATATCAAAATGCGTTATGGATATAATCAGTAGCAGTACAAAATGCACGTGCGTAACATCCGAGGGCAAAATTGTCATTTAAATTTTGCGGGGTGTTACATTTTGCCCCTCAAATGACACCCATCAAGGCTAAGAAATGGTTTACAACCTAACTTGAAACCATATGGAAAATGTTTAAAATTTACAAACATTCTTTAAATAGATTTGCTATTCTCCAGTTCAATCACTATATGACTGCTTGAGTTTCTTGCCTTTAGTTCTGCCCTCAAAGAGTAGACAATGTTGAAACTCTGGTCAATATTGGCAAACACCAACTACCTAGATACTTCCCATCCCCTCCATGCCTATTTATATCCAACTTCAAACCATATTTGTTGTCAATCCATTTACAAATTTCCCCTAGGTGTCAAGAAAGGATAGACTTTTATATCTCCCACAATTCTCTAAGCAATTCACTGTGTTGTAGCAGATTCATTCCCACATTTATTTATGCTAGTACAATTATGGGTTGGTTGATGCATTCTCACCTCATATGTGGCCTTGTATGACATCCCTACAGCTCATTTATACCATGGACAATCCTGCATACCACATGTTGCTACAATTGCAGTACTGTCATTCATTTTCAACCAATATATGAAGTTTTCTTTTATATTGAATTGTCTATGTGTGATTCTAAACCTGTTACTATCTATGAACATGTTGCCAATATGAAAATCATGATCTTCTACATCTACATTATCACCCTACACTGGACCTACATTCGCTTGAACATCTCTTATATTTCCCTCTGCTTCTACCTCTCCATTCAACTCCTCGTCATCCTCAAATTCTTCTGTTTCTTCTTCATATTCACTATCAAAAGAGTGGTATAAATCTTCAGAGTAACAATCATCTACGTCATCATTTCCAACTTCCACGTTTTTAATTTGTATCCCTTCTTCGCCACCCTCATCATCATCATCATCATCATCATCATTGTCTTCACGATCTACATAATCTTGATCATCATCATCATCACTATCCTCATAATTAGGCCCATAACTGGGTTGTGCATCATCTTCCACTGTTCTCTCACCTTAGTCATTTGCCTCATCTTCATTGTCAGGATCCAACTCAACCAGTTCAAATGCAGATACCATACCACTGCCTGAGCCTGCAAACCTTCTAGTGGTGCCATCTCTTGCATTTACATTTGTTGCATAGGCTCAGCTTGAGTTACTCTGTCATGATGAAATCGAATTTGCCTCACATAAGAACTTTGATAATCACTAGATACAACCAACTCTTCAGAATGTATATGCCCACATCCTATATGATATCTAGTCCTCCTTCCCTGGATAGTTTCACTTCCATGTACATCAAATATGTTGCAATTTTTTGATGGCCTAAAAGATAGATATAAATCTAGTGTTTTCTTCTTCTCCAGTGGAAACTTCGATAGATTTGCATATTGAATATCATGTCTAATTACTTCATACTCTTTAGGTGATGTCCAAAGCTTTGCATATGTTACTTTCATCATATAAACCTCACATTATATGGTAGTAAAGCATGAGGCCTCTCACTCAAGTTATCTACCCCCCCCCCCCCCCCCCCCCCCCCCAGTCAATCATAAAGTTTTTCCTTCTATATCGTTCATATTTGTTTCTATTAATTCTGGGTATTGCTCTTCAATGCCCAGGGTACAACACCAACACAGTGACTCTAGCTATCACCATGTCACACAATAATCACCATAACAAATGCATGAGTGCATCACTATAACTAAAAAATTAACAATACACAACCATAAAGAAACAACCAAAACAACCATATCAAGAATAAGCCCTAATATTCCACCCTAATCATTAGGAATCCTAATTCCTTCTAAGTTTGATCAAATCCGAATTTTCAGGTCTAGAAGAAGTTAAGAGACTTAGTTCATATTAGTAGTAGTAGTAATAGTTCTAAGGTGGTGTCTTTTGCTTGTAGTTGTAGGTGTGGTCGGGTTGTTTATTTTCATTTTGAGGATTTAGCGTTATTGTTCCGATATCAACTTATCAATGAAACAGGATGACAACAGTTTTCCTATATTCAAAAATATATATACTTATATAGCTACTACATATTTAGACAATCATCTAATTAAGAAGAGATAGCTTATGTTAAATTTTTTTTCCTGAAATTGTTTTCATAGAAGGAAAACACACTGCCCAACATTACAAATTGTTAGTTGGAGTTCACTGAAAACCACTAGTACAACACTGTTTGCCTCCAAGATATCAAATCTACCGATGCTTTTGATTATGAAAAGATAAGTCAATCCATATTTCAAAAGAGACGGACTAGATCTAGTATAATAGTTTATTTTCTCGATACATCTAATTAAGATATTAAAAATTATGATCATTATCCTGACAAATCATCACTCTACCCAAATCTGTTTTTAAAATCAACACCATGATGCAATTGTCTTTTAGACTTTCAAAAACTCATCTTGCAATAGCAAGGAGAAAAATCAAGGGTAAGAATGAGGAGTAATACAGAGCAAGATAATGCATGGTGGAACAACAAAACAAAACCAAAAGATAAATTGGGGCCAAAATAATTTTTTTTTAAAAAAGGACTAGCACCAAGCCACCTAGGCCCCCGCTTATAAGATCTAGGCTCCAGGCATCCATCGGCCGCCCGACTACCGCCTATTGACTTTTAGAACATTGCCATTTCCGTACTTCTCTACTGTTACTTCTGTAGATGGAAGTTATCGGAATCTTTGTTCAATTAGTCTATGCATTATACCCTTCCATGTTCTCTTAACTCGTCTACTTAGATTCGCTCATTTGAAACGTCTTTTCTAGCCTAGATAATATTATGTGTGTTCTCATGGTCTCTACATGTATGCTACTTAGATCAGTTAACTAATGTATTTATTATATATTATAGGCGATCTACAAAATTATCTTTGGTGATTCGCCAAACCATGGAGGAAGCTATATTGACCCATTTAATGCCACGATCGCAGGTCATGTTCTGAAACCTATTGGGGGTTCTCTTTTGATGTATGTAATCCTGCTTGTTTTGAATATTTTTTGGCTTTTCTTTTTGTGTTTTTCTGCACACTTTTCAGATTAATATGTTTGTCCAAGTTCTTCAAGCTGATGGTGGTAAGTCAACTTTTTATCCTTTCAATTTCATCAATTTATCAGTTTCTTTTCTCATGAAACGAGTTCTTCTGTACTTATTTTATATTTGAATGACTTGCATTTCGTTTAGGGACGAGATCGGCGTGCATTAATGCTGCTACACTAGCACTAGCAGATGCAGGGATTCCAATGAAGGATCTTGTTACCACTTGTAGTGCTGGATATCTTTGTACAACTCCTTTGCTGGGTTTGGTTATTGACTTATCTTCATTTATCCGTTTATCTTCCTTGAAACCCAAGTTACTGGATAGAAGTCTTGAATTAATTATTTCTGTCTTCCTTTCTTTAGGAGAAATAATCTTCTTATTATAAGGGAATGGTTGTAGTTAGCTGGCCTATATATAAAGACATTTGAGCTCATAACAAAAACACCCATTTAGAAGTTATATAAACATCTTTTTTCATTTCTCTAAATATTCTTTGATCTGTTCCGATCGTTGTAGTTTTTTTTCTTCAATTGGTATCAGAGCTAAGAATGAACGGATCAATTCAACCTCAACTTTCGAAGTTCAGCGGGAAGAACTTTGATCATTGGAGCATCCAGATCAAGGCACTGTTCGGTTTCGCTCCTATGGGAAATCGACGAGCATGGGTATGTTGAACCAGCGGATCAAAGAGCACATGAAGCCCTCTCTTAAGTCCAGAAGGATTGTTTGAGAGAAAATAGAAAGAAGGACAAGAAGGCGTTATTTGATCTCTATCAAGCTGTAGACGAGATGGTGTTTGAAAGAATCTCAAGTGCAACGACGGCTAAGGAAGCGTGGGATCTTCTGCAGAAATCCTATAAAGGTGATGCGAAGGCGAAAAGTGTAAAACTGCAAACTCTACGAGGTGAATTTGAAACGATTCATATGAAAAGTTCTGAAAGCATTTCCGATTATTTTGATCGATTTCAATCTCTTGTGAATCAAATGCGGGTTAATGGTGAAAAATTGGATGATTTACGAATTGTTGAAAAAATCATGAGATCATTAACAGACCGTTTTGATTATGTTGTTGCTGCAATAGAAAAGGGAAAAGATCTCTCGACATTGTCAGTTGAAGGGCTGGTGGGTTCTTTGAGTTCTCATGAACATAGGATGAACCAAAAGGCTGCATCTAGTTTAGAACATGCCATTGAGTGTTTCCAAACTAAGGTGGCGATGAACAACAAAAGTGGTTCCAACAATGAAGAAGGTTCAAGTCAAGGAAAGAGTGAACAAATGAATGGCCGTTACAGCAGTGCCTCAACAAAGGATCGAAACTCTAAGCAGCGAGCTACTGAAGGAAAAAGGTATGACAAAACCACAGTACAGTGCTTTTGTTGTAAGAAATTCGGTCATTACAAATCAGAGTGTAGAACTAAGTTTTATAGAAACAAAACTCATCATGTTAACTATGCTACTGACAATTTGGAAGAGAAGGAAATTTTGTTGTTGGCCTGCAATGCCAGTGAAGAAGATCATATCAACAAATGGTATTTAGATACCAGGTGCAGTAATCACATGTGTGGAAAGGAGCTATTCTCCCACTTAGATGAATCTGAACGTGGGGAAGTAAACTTTGGAAACAAATCCAAAGTTTCAATTATGGGAAAAGGTAAAATTCTCATACGTTTGAAAAATCGTTCTCAAGATTATATATCTGATGTCTATTATGTTCCTAGTTTACATTGGAATTTATTGAGTATGGGTCAGCTTTCTGAAAAGGGACATAAAATTATTATTGATAATGGGGTGTGCACAATTGAGAATCGGCAAAACGAGCTAGTTGCTATAGTAAAGATGACAAAAAATTGCATGTTTCCGCTGTCATTGAAAACTGAATCAGTTAATTCTTTTAATGCGATTGTTCTAGACAAAAATTGGTTATGGCATTTTTGGTTTGGTCATCTTAACTTCAATGGATTAAAATTGTTGTCTCAGAAGAATATGGTTACTGGCCTACCTTTGCTTGAATGTACTAATCAACTATGTGAAGGTTGTATTCTTGGAAAGCAACACAGGAATTCTTTTCCAGTTGGAAAGTCACTAAGGGCTACAAATAAGTTGGAGCTTGTGCACTCGGATATATGCGGACCAATGGACGCTGTATCACATGGAGGTAATAGGTATTGTATTACTTACATAGATGATTACAGTAGAAAAACTTGGATTTATTTTCTAAAGCAAAAATTTGAAGCTTTTGAAGTGTTTAAAGAGTTCAGAGTTTATGTTGAAAAACAAAGTGGTTGTTCTTTAAAGACACTAAGAACGGATAGAGGCGGAGAATATACCTCTAATTCGTTCGTTAATTTTTGCAAAGAAAATGGAATTAAACACCAAGTTACAGCTAGCTATTCGCCTCAACAGAATGGAGTCGCTGAAAGGAAGAATATGACCATTGTTGAAATGACTCAAAGCATGTTGAAAGGTAAGAATTTACCTAAAGATTTTTGGGCGGAAGCTGTTACATGTTCTGTTTATCTTTTGAACAGGTGTCCTACAAAAAAGTGTGCAAAATATGACACCTGAGAAAACTTGGAGTGGTTATAAACCAAATGTAGAGAGCCTTCGGGTATTTGGGTGTGTCGCATATGCCCATGTACCAAAAGAGAAAAGGAGAAAATTTGATGATAAAGGTGAGAAATGCATTTTCATTGGTTACAGTGATAAAACCAAGGGATATAAATTGTTTAATCCAAAACAAGTTCAGTTGTCGTGAGCAGGGGTGTAGAGTTCAACGAAGACACATCTTGGCAGTGGACTACTGAAGAGAAGAAACAGATGGGAATACATATAGAGGAATTACAACCAGTTGATGTTATTGAAATAGCACCACAGATTCATAGCACAACAACATCGCCTGTTCCTTCTCCGGTTCATGTTGAACGGACTCGTACTTTGAATCGTAATCGTGTTATGCCAGCACGGTTACAGGATTATGTTGTAACAAATGATAATCATGTTTCTGATGAAGAAATTATAACTTTTGCACTGTTTGCAGATTGTGATCCTCTCACCTTTGAAGAAGCAGCACAAGATGAAGGATGGCTTCAAGCTATGGATGAAGAAATTCGGTCGATAGAGAAGAATGATACTTGGGAGCTAACTTCTCTTCCTGAAGGAAAAAAATCGATCGGAGTCAAATGGGTATTCAAAACAAAATACAAGTTAGATGGTCAGGTGGACCGTTTGAAGGCCAGGCTAGTCGTGAAAGGCTACAAGCAAAAGCCATGTATTGATTATTATGAAGTTTTTGCACCCGTTGCTAGACTTGATACCATTCGTATGGTGATTGCTTTAGCTGCAAAAAAATAAATGGAAGATACATCAGATGGATGTTAAGTCTGCATTCTTGAATGGCTTTCTCGAAGAAGAAGTCTATGTTGAACAGCCTACAGGATGTCACTGAAGGACACGAAGACAAGGTTCTCAAGTTGAAAAAAGCCTTGTATGGCTTAAAACAAGCACCAAGGGCGTGGTACACACGCATTGACTCATATTTCCAAGAAAATGGTTTTCTTAAGTGTCCGTACGAACATACTTTGTATATCAAATCTAACTCACATGGAGATATGCTTATTGTCTGCCTATATGTCGATGATTTGATCTTCATAGGAAATAACCCAATTATGTTTGATGAATTCAAGAAGGCTATGAGTTGCAAGTTTGAGATGACTGATATGGGTTTTATGTCTTATTTTCTTGGAATTGAGGTTATGCAGACAGATGAAGGGATATTCATCTCACAGAAGAAATATGTAGCTGACATTTTGAAGCGTTTCAAGATGACATCTTGCAATCCAATCAAGACTCCAGTTGAAGCAAGGTTATCTTTGGATAAGATTGGGAATGGTGAGTTTGTTAATTCTACTTACTATCGAAGTTTGGTTGGTTGTCTACGTTATTTGACCTCCACAAGACCTGATATTGTTTATGGAGTTGGACTCATTAGTAGATTTATGGAGACACCAAGCCAAAGCCATTTGCAAGCTGCAAGAAGGATTTTGAGATACATCAAAGGTACTCAAAGTCATGGTATTCTTTATTCATCTGCTGACAATTGTGATCTTGTTGGATATATAGATAGTGATTGGGCAGGTGATATGGAGGAAAGGAAAAGCACCTCCGGTTACGTGTTTCACATGGGCTCAGGGGTGTTCTCTTGGTCATCAAAGAAGCAGCAAGTTGTGGCATTATCAACTGCGGAAGCGGGATATATGGCAGCAGCCTCTAGTGCATGCCAAGCTGTTTGGTTGCGGTGGTTACTTGAAGAGTTGAACCAGAGGCAAGAATCTCCTACAAAAATCTACTGTGATAATAAGTTAGCAATTGCATTAGCAAAGAATCCGGTATTTCATGGTAGAAGCAAGCACATCGACATTAAGTATCACTACATTCGGGAGCTTGTTGAAGACAAGGAGATCGAGCTGGAATTTTGCAAATCTGAAGATCAAGTTGCGGATATCCTCACTAAACTTTTGAAAGCTGAAGCATTTTACAGACTGAAGAAGATGATGGGCATGAGTTATTTTGATAAATTTGAGTTTAAGGGAGGCTGTTGGAATTTAAACTCAAATTTAGAATAAGTCATCCGTTCTTTTTGTTTTTTTTTTTTGAACTAGTAAACTCTCTGTTGAGAGTTGTTCCTTTCTTTAGGAGAAATAATCTGCTTATTATAAGGGAATGGTTGTAGTTGGCTGGCCTATATATAAAGGCATTTGAGTTCATAACAAAAACACCCATTCAGAAGTTATATAAATATCTTTTTTCTTTCCTCTAAATATTCTTTGATCTGTTCCGATCGTTGTAGTTTTTTTCTTCAAAACTGCTACCGTATCAGTTAATGCTTATATAAGAATATACCAGTGTAGTCACTTACTAATGTTCCACTGTTAATTAGTTAATGATGAATTGAATTATTGCACATGAATGCTTGAGCTATTATCTTTGGTCAATGCTCTGGAATGTTTTCTGGGTGGCCATTTGTCTTTATTTTTTTCTTAAAGAAACACCTAATGAGGTTTATTAAGATCAAATTCTTGATATCATTCCTATAAGTAAGGCTAATGGACGTACTTTGTTGTCTTCCATTTGAAGGGCATATATCTACTTTGTACCCACCATTTAGCATTATTATCTCTGAATTTGATTTTTTGAGGCAAAATATCTTTAGGTTTGTTGCTCTCAGGTTTGTTGCTATAGCCGTCTCTCTGCGTTAGTGAGAGCCTGGTGAGTTTACATTTTACTCATTACTTCGCTCCTTGTGTCTTGGCTCGGAACTACCCATGAATTTTTTTAAAAGCAAGAGATGAGGCTTAATGCCTTCCTCTAGATGTAAATTGACTGTAAGAGGCATTTCGGTGTATTGAATTCATTTTAAATTGATCACTTTTTATGGATGAGCACATTTATTTTAGAAAATGTAAAACTACCGAGGAAACCTTATTGTTCTTCGTGTCTCTTTAGCTTTTCTTTTTTTGCATTAGAGTTGAATGTAGTTCCTTAGATCTTATTTTTCATTAATAAGCTTAAGTTTTTTATTTGTGGTCTTGTGTCATGAATCAGTATTTTCCTTGTATAGCCACATATACCTCAAAGAGGTATAATTCCTTGTCGCCAGCAATGTATTAGTCATAAAACACCTTTCCATGTTTGCTCTAAAGCTACTTAGACATTTTCTATGATTTAACATTCGTGATCATGCATCCAAACTTTCTGATGCATTTGTGTCTCTCTATCTCGTTTTTATCTTCCTATTGAGGTCAATAAACGAACTATATGTTCACTCTCCTGATATAAGAGAGAACACTTCAATTGCAATTTTACCGGTGCTGAAGGTGCTGGCAGCAAAACACTTTGTTGCTGCTATTTGTATATGAATATTTTTGAATGTAAAGCTACACATGCAATATTTCGTTAACTTCGACTCCCTTTTCACATCCAAAAAGCACACCCAGACAAAAGATGAGCTTTCATTTTCTAATGTGATGATCCGGATTCAACCATAAATTGAATGGTTGTATACATGTGAATGGAAGTGGGAGCCTAAGTGTCGATTACGCTTTTAGTTATACTTTGGCATCCCATTGCATCCTTTTAAGAATGTATTATATTGAACAATCTCATGGTCATCATGGAGCATGTTCTGTTTTCATTCTCATTCTGCTGCTACACAGGTTTTGTTGTTGTTCAGTTCATCGGAACATGACTGATATCCATGTTGCTACAAACTCAGATGGATGCAAAACTTCCAATGGATATATTTGAAAATGTCATGCAACTTGCAATTGAGGGCTGCAAAGCCATAGCTCAATACATTAGGGAGGTAAGAAATCTTGCAATTTACTTAGTTTCAACCTTTTGGTTATTTTTCAAGCAGAATGCTCAGGGTCTTTGATACATACTAGCCCTCGTACTGTTCATGTGTTTACATTCCAGATAAACATATCCACAAAAATATGGCTATTATAATTGGCTTAAGTTAAAAATTTAACCCTGGTACCACATATATGGCCTTTGCATCCACTCATTGGGAATACCTGTTGCTATTTAGCTTATTGATATGTTTGCTTATGTCCAAAGTGGGTTTTGGCTATCAGGTTCTCCTGGAAAATACCAAACAACTGGAGTATCGGAGAGGCTTTAAATGATGAGCAAAAGGTGTTTAGTTTTACTCTTTAACTTGAATTCGGTCTCCACCTGTAATGCATATATGAAAATGCGGCAATAGCTAGGAGCTGAGCTACCTATTTGTGAAATGGATAGATAATGTTAAGAGATTCATCGGATGAACCTGTCTATAAACATTAAGAGATTCACTGCAAAATTGTTTGAAATTGGTCATATGACTCGTATCCAATGTTCGCAATGTATTCTGATTGTAATCCCTTAAAGGAAGATGTCTCATCAAAATTACCTTTATAAATCCATGGATGCTGTTAATTGTCAATCTGGTCGTTGGCCTTAAGTTTAATTTGTATTTACGTGGTCACATATTGCTTTTATGAATCTCCCAATCTGAACTTTGTTAACCGATTGATTGCTATCTTCATGTCTGACTAACTCGATGACTTATAACTCAAAATCACGAGATTCTTTACATTTACTGGCAAATTCAGTAGTCATCCTATTGCAGTCTCTGTCATTTAAACAAACATGTACAACTGTTATAACTACAATTAGTGACTATGTGGACAAATATTATGATTGGAAAGCCATACATCGTGAGTAATTTACTAGTGAGATATGAACATAACCTTTTTGATCACCCTACAAAGGATTTATCCACAGAGATGAAGGTAGACCATATGTTAGTCATCACCGACAGTGGCAGCCATAATTTTTCGTTATTGTGGAAGAAGTCTCAACATCAGCTACCCACAAATTAGACCAGCAACTACTGCACGAAAGAATTAACTTTTATGGAGTTACCTTATTTTGTGTTGTCAGGGCTGGCCCTGAGTTCTCGAGGGCCCGGCCCGAGTGAGGCGAAAGGCCAAAATAATTATTTTTGAAGAACCCTAATTACAATATAATTTTTTTACGTGCAAAATATGTTCCATGTAGCTATGCCCCTGCTCACAGGAAACAAAAGCCGTCAATATTTTGATGGAAGCAAACATTCGATCAGAAGTATGACAGACATGCACATACATTTGATTGAAATAAAACAAAACAAAATCAAATAAAGCTACTAGAGAGGATCCCTGTATCAGCTCCGGCAAAGATAGTACATCGCACATGGATAGGCGTTTGGAGGGTAGCCGGACTTTGCCCCACAGTTGCGGAGATAGCTGTTACCCGGGCCCGAGTAGCACACTGCATTATCAGGCTTCAGCGTTGCAGGGCTGATCGCTTTCCCCTGCAGAAGGAACGTTCGCTGATTGGTTACCTCAGAGTCTATGAGGAGGAGCTCCTCCTTCTTCTTGTTGTTCATTACTGCATCGAGATTGGGGCCTATGGATGAAGATGATGCATTGCTTGCCTGAGGTATCATCATCATTGTTGTCATTTCTGTTGCTTCAGAAATTGTTGGAAGTTGAAAGAATACTGGAAAAATGAGGATGAGGAAGAATGCCATTGTTGTTGCCATGCCAAAGAATTGAGTGATTGCTCCCATCGACCGTATTGGATTTATACTACTTTTTTTGTTGGGAAAATTAATTTTTAACTACTCGTATGACCGTTGTTTTTTATTTAAGCCCTTAAGTTATTATACACTATAATCTATCACTAGTCACTATCGAATATAATTTTAAAAACTCATTTCTAGTAAACAAGTGAAATAAACTTCTTTCGAGTTGAAATACCCTACTCACTGAACTGTAATATTGAAGAATAAAACAATTTCTTAAAAAATAAATTCGACTATGATAGATTTTTTTACAGAATTTATACTCTCTCAATTGAAATGTGCTAATTTTTTATGACCAAATGATATTCAAAGTTTATCTTAATGAGGAAAACATCTGTAAAAAAATGAGAGAGGAGAGAGCATGACTGCCTTAGAACAAGAACAGATCTTGTGCTCAGGTTCTAATGGCCCCTACTCCTCATCATTACCCTCCTCGATCTCACCGCCCACACCTACTGCATCCTAACCCTTTCACTTTCCAACCAAAGAAGCCCCCTCTCCTCCCCAAACCCTTCTTCCCCCCAAATCCCTACACCCCTCACCGCCTCAAGCCTCATCAAGGAAATCTTCAAAAAAAAATGGAGACTCGTTGCATGCGCTGAGGAGACATGGATCATCTGGCGGCGGACTGCCGCAGGAGCGGGATTCACTGTTTTAACTGTCGAAAGTTCGGCCATCGTGTTCGCGATTGTCCGATCTTCAACAGGCGGGAGTCCTTGACCATCGAGTTAGCTCATAATTCAGAAATAGCATCCGCCATTCCTGCGCTGCATGCAAGCACTTTTCTTCATCTGATTAACCCTCGCTCCCGCCCAGATGCGGCAATGGTGGAGAGCGCTCTTAACTTCGCTTGGAAGCGACAGGGCGGATAGTGGGAGGTTAAGAGGGTTAGCGATGGAGTTTTCCAAGTCCAATTCCTATCACAGGAAGGGGCCAAAAGGGCTATTGCCGACGGTGTATTCCAGTTCTCTGGCTTTAACGCAACCTTCTCTCCATGGTCGATGGAGTATGGAGCTAAAATGAAGTCGAAGCCAAGCTTCATCTGGATCAAAGTTCCTTTGCTGCATTTTCATATGTGGAATCAAAGCTCCATCGAGCAGATTGTTCAGCCGTTCGGAAAGTATGTTACCATGAGTGGAGATATGAAAAATGTGGTCTCTCGAGATCAAGCCCTCATTCTAATTGAAGTTGAAGATGTTAGCCACATCCCGAAGAACATCGTCATTCACTATCGAGTGCCTTGGACCAAGGAGGTGCAAGTTCATGAGGTGCCTATGCTAATCCTCGGCAATCCAATCCCCTTCGCTGATGTTGCCAGCGGCAAGGTACAGTTTTTCCCCCAAAACACCGGATCCTCCACTAGCTTCTGGCGTCGGAGGGAAGCGCCGCCAGAGCAGCATGTGGCTGTTAACCACCCACAAATCTCGGAAGGAAATCAAGGAATTATCGGGGACCAGAAAGTAAATGCAAAGATCAAGGAGATAGTTGGTTCGATTAAGGATTTTGCGACACAGTCACTACCCCCACAGAATCTTTCCTTTTTTGCAAATCAATTTTTGAACATTTCTGGTATGGCGGAATCAAGTGACAAAGTTCCAAAAGTGGTCCCTCCCCCTCAGCAAATTGCGGCAACAGTTGAGGCAATTCCTGTCAATGATTTGGTCGTCAACGCTCCCCCCCATCATTGAGATTCAATCCGACTCTCCCAAGGGTAATTTGAATATTTCTACTGCGGCTTCTCAAACCCACCTTGACATCTCTGCCAGGTCGCACGATATCACACCTGAAGAGGAGGTGTGTCAGATGGAGTGGAAGGACAAGATTGTTAACATTCCTCAGTCCTTATTCCTAAAAATTCAACCTGCAGTAGAGTCGGCACTTGAGGCAACTGTCACCAAACGTGTTTCCAAGCTTGAGGCCCCAAAGACCTTCCAATTCAGCTCAGGCACCATGGGAGCTAGAGCAATTAGCTTCAAAACCAAATCCCTCATCCCTAGGCGTCGCCTGAATGCCTCCTCTTTTCCCTCAAGCTCTGCCCCCCCCCCCCCCCCCCCCCCCCCGGGTTTTGAAGAAGGAGAAAGCAAGCGTCGTAAGCGCAGCAGATCTGCCACAAAAATCTCTTCATCCAGGCCATTCCTGCAACATCTTCGTTCCTCTGTTAAGGCTGCGTCCCTCCACAAATCTGCAGGTACATCATCTTCCAAGAATTCTATTACCAATGCATGTTGTAATCCATTCGCTTTGCTTTCTAACGAGGATATCATTGAAGTAGCGAAATCTGTAGGAGTGGAGGCTACTGAGCCACACTCATTCGTCAAACTCAAGCAGGTTGCAGAGGTTGCAGTTGATCCCCCAGATCAACAGCAACACCTCAACTAGTTGCCTAAGATTTTTGGCACCCTAGCTTGCTTTTGCTTTTGCTGTGTTTTATCTTTTCAATGAAGATCGGAAGTGGGAATGTTCGGGGGTTAGGCAACCCCTATAAATGTGCCCTTATCAAAGATGACCTTCGCAATACCCAAATCACTGTGGCCTGCCTGCAAGAGTCCAAGTTATCTAAGCCCTCTCCACACAAACTTTCTTCTATTGGAGGCAATTTTATCACCAATTGGAGATCCTTAGATGCCACCGATAGTCGTGGCAGTATTCTTATTGGTTGGAATGATAATGTCTTTGACTGCCTCTATTGTGCAATCAACATCTTCTCTATTTCCCTATCCTTTTGTATCAGGTCATCTGGCTTGGAATGGTCCTTAACCTCCGTCTATGCCCCTTTTGAGCTTGATGATAGTGACCTCTGTTTTCATGAAATCTTGCACCGGAGAATACTACTTTGTGATGACTGGGTCGTCTGTGGGGATTTCAATGCGACTATTTCCAATCAAGAAAGAAATAGAGGCTCCGGCTCTAGCAGAGACATGAAAAATTTTCAAAATTGGATCCAACAATTACAGCTCATTTATCTTCCGCTTGCAGGTCGGAAGTACACCTGGTCCAATTTTAGAGAAAATCCTTCTTTGGCACGGCTAGACAGATTCCTTATCTCAAGTCAATTTGATCAATCTTTCATCTCCTGTGTTCAGCACTCCCTACCCCGCATTGCTTCAGATCATTGCCCTATTATTCTCGCCTCCCAAGCAATTCAGAACAAAATCAACAACTTCAAATTTGAGAAAGCATGGGCCTCTCACAAGGATTTTAATCACAACATCTTCATTTGGTGGTCCAGCTTCAGCTGCGCAGGATCCAAGTTTGATATTTTTGCCAAGAAGCTGATACTCTTAAAGAAAAGGATCAGACGTTGGAGAAATGAGGAATTTGGTCACATTCCCAAATGCAAGGAGTCCCTACTCGAAGTTATCCACAACCTCGTCAGTCTAGCTGATTCTCAAGCTTTAAACCCCTCCCAATCTGCTGAACTCTCTGCTGCCCGTGCTGAATATCAACAATTGATCTAAGCAGAAGTTACTTACTGGAGACAAAGATCACGAATCACTTGGATCCAAGAGGGCGATGCTAACACAAAGTTCTTCCACTCTATGGCTAATGGGAGGTGCCGCAAGAATTTCATTTTCTCTCTCCTTCACAATGGTGACCTCATCACAGACCAGTCGGCGATTAGATCTTGCTTTGAGACACATTTCCAAGATATTTGTGGCACTAGCTTAGCTCCAGATTTTAGAGTAGAATGTGCCTCTCTATATCCCCTCTCATCTTCTGATCTTTCCGTGCTTGAAGCACCATTCAGTAAGGAAGAAATAAAGCGAGCAATCTTCAGCATGAATGGAGACAAAGCTCCGGGTCCAGATGGCTTCTCTATGCATTTCTATCAACAACATTGGGAGACTATCCAAGATGACTTGTGTAGTATGCTTCTGGCCATCCAAAATGGGGAAGTAGTCATCGATAGATTGAACTACTCTACCATTGTCCTCATTCTCAAATGTGAAGGCGCCTCCTCTGTTTCTGACTACCGTCCTATTAGCCTGCTCAACTGCTCCATGAAGATTTTCACCAAAATTCTTGCTAACAGATTGAGCCATATTCTGCATACTCTTGTATCCTCTTCACAAAGTACCTTCCTCAAGGGTAAATTTACGGTTGATTGCTTTCCAGTAGATTACGAAGCAATCAATCCGTGTTGCTCTAAGAAATCTGATTCTCTTATGCTGAAAATTGATTTTCGCAAGGCCTTCGATACTTTTAGCTGGGATTTTTTGGAGCAACTCCTTATTGCAAGAGGTTTTGGCCCCCGTTGGTGCTCTTGGATCAAAGCCATACTGCATTCTACCAAATCTAATGTTTTGGTCAATGGCGTTGGCGGTAAGACCATTGTCTCTAAGAGGGGTCTCAAGCAAGGCGACCTTTTATCTTCGATGCTTTTCATACTTGTTGTTGATGTTCTTGCACAAATGTTGCGCACTGGCAGAGATAATGGCACTTTCTCTTAGCTTAACCTGCGAGGATCCTTAGTTCACCTCTCCATTCTCCAGATTGTCGACGACACACTTATTTTCTGCAAAGGAGATGAGCAAGAAGTGCTCCACCTTAGAGTGTTCATGCATCTCTTTACGAATGTCTCCGGCTTCCATATCAACCTTTCTAAATCTTCTATCCTTTATTTTGGACACTCTCAGGCCAAGCTCAATGCTTTTGCTCATATCTTAGGCTGCAAACAAGACACCCTACCGACCAAATATCTAGGGATGCCACCCTCTAAAGGAAGGCTCAAGAAAAGGGACTGGCAACCTCTGCTCCTTAAAATTGAGAGGAGATTGTCCACGTGGAAAGTTCGTCTCTTATCTGTGGGGGGGGGGGGGGGGGGGCTCATTTTGATCAACTCTGTTCTTAGCGCCCTACCAACTTATTTTGCCTCATTCTTCAAGCTGCCTCAGTGGGTGATTGCCAGGATCGATCAAATGAGAAGTATATTTTTTTGGGTTAGAGGAGACACCAAGGCTACGGGGGTTTCTTGTACGAATTGGAAGCGTATATGCCAAACTAAAAACCAGGGAGGCCTTGGAGTCTTGGACCTACAACAATTCAATAATGCACTTCTCATGACATGGTGGTGGAAACTATATACTGAAGATTCCCTTTGCTCTCAAACTCTCAAGTCACTCTACTTCAACAACACTACTAGTGCATTCATCTGCAAGACACAGGCTTCGGATTTTTGGAAGAATTTGTTCAAACTTAAAGAACAATTCGACCAAGGCATCTCTTGGCAACTTGGCGATGGAACTATGGTTACGTTCTGGACTTCTAAATGGATAGAGGGTAACAGTATTGATACCCTTTTTCCTTCCCTTTTTGAAGATGCATGGAACAAAGAAGCCTCTCTGCGCTTTCAGGGCACATTAGACGAATGCAGCTGGATTTGGAGACCTAGCCTTCACACCTCTTCTTCTAGCATCATCCTTATTGAAAAGAGAAATCTTTTACAGTCCATTTTGAACATTCAGCCTTCTCCACTCCCTGATATCTTCCGCCGGAATCACTCTTGCACTGGGAGCTACATCATCAAATCAGCCTATAGCTTCTATAACATTTCTGGCCTCATCTCTCCCTTCTATCGAGCTTGTTGGCAGAATTGCGCACCACTAAAATGCAAAATTTTCATTTGGATGCTGAGTGGGAAAAAGCTAAACTCCAAGGAAAGGTTGCATTCTAGAGGTTGGGATGGTGATCTAACATGCACCTCCTGTGCATGTCAGATTGAAACCACTTACCATATTTTCTTCGAGTGCCCTGTGGCTGCTCAAACCTGGCTGCACTTCACACAATCTTTCTGAATCACAAACCTGCCTGGGTCTATTACTGAATGCTTCTCATATTGGTGTTTTGCTCACAACAAGCACAAATTCACTCACTCATGGCATTTGTTACACTAGCTGTTTGTTGGAGTTTATAGAATGCGAGAAATGATAGAGTTTTTTACAGCAAACATACAACTGTGGATAAACTAATCTCTAATACAAAATTTTGGTTCTCATATTGGCTAGATTCAAGAGGGGAGTCCAAGAAGAAAGCAAGGATATTGGAGGAGCTCAGAGGCACAGGCGACAGTGATCTCATAAGACCTGCTAGGGGCAGTAGTGCAGACATTACCCCAAGTTAATCACCAACATGGCTTCTCTGTTTTTGATTGTATCTTTTTGGGACTTTGTTGTAGTCCGATATTTTGTTCAAACTCTTGCTTCTAGTATTGTATGCTTTTCTTCCGACTGAAGGTGGTTCCTTTTTTGTACGGGCTATGCTTCGGGTGAAGAAGGAGGATCAGATCATGTCTTTGGGACTAGTAGAGGTGCACGACAACAGTCCAATGCCCTCTCTACGACCCAACGGCATGCCATCTCGATCTCAGACTCACCCTATGCTCGATTGAACCTCCTACAGTCTTTTTTGTAATAGTTTTAGAAGTTTCCTCTAATATATCTATATAATAAAATACAAAGAAAGCTATCAAGTGGCTCTCCTTCAATCCCCCCAAAAATCAAAGGCCCAGATCTAGCTTCACAAAATATATTTTCCCCCTCAAAAGTTTCCCCCCAAAACTCAAATTCAAATCCCCCACCCAAAACAACTCTTATATTTATTTAAATTTTTTTCCTCTCTCTTTCCCTCCCGCTTCTATTCAAAAAATTAAGAAAATAATTTTTTTTAAATTTTTGAAAAAATTTAAAAATTAAAAAACTAAAAAATTTAAAAATTTAAAAACTTTAAAAATAATTCAAAAAAACAAAAAATTATATAATATGTTTTTTGCTGGACCTCCAAAAGTTTCTCATATAATATGTTTGCTACTTCAATTAATTTGCTGGACCTCCAAAACTATTTTATATGATCAAATAAGGTGCACTGTTCCGAAGACGTGTCAACGGGCAAACCTAGTATATATATATTCTGTGAGGTAGGATAATCCTACCTTTTGCCGGTCAAAAAAAAAAAATGTGCTAATTTTGATTAGAGTTATCAATTGCTTTGTCCGGGGAGAGGGCTTTCAAAAAAAATTGGACGATCGGAGAATAGAGTTAAGAGTGATAAAATAGGTCAAAGGATTTGATAGAAAACCGTGATCTAATAGGTGACTTAAGATAAATTTCCACTAGAAAATTGAAAGCTGTTTAGAAAATGATCTAATGGGTCCAAAATGGAAAAGATAGCGATCCGTGATCCAATGTGAACTGCGGAATCTTTTTGTTTTTCTATTCTTTTGAAAGAATATGGAATATGTGAAGAGAGGTAGGATTTGCTCGAGTACAGTGTTTATTATAAAGGAGGAAATACCAACTGCAATTTACCTTAAATCTCAAATAATATTATATTCAAATAGCATATGAAAATTTTAAAATAGGACAAAAAAACTTTCATCCGTTAATTTTTAAGCAGAAATAACTCCACTCTCGTTTTTTTTTTCTTTTCAATTCAGTTTTTTTTTTCAATCATTTTTCCCCTTCAATTTTTAAAGTTTTTTCGAGTTTTTATTAGTGGTTGATGGAGAAGGTGAATATGGTGTTTGATGGTGATGGTGGAAATGGGGGTCAGTGGTGGGAATTTTTTCCCAAAATGACCCTTTTTATGAAAGTTTTGCCACAAACGACCTGTTTTTTTATATTCCATAAACGCCCCACTCGCTTTTTGAAAAAGCGAGTGTGGTATAATCCATCACGCTTTCTCAAAAAGCGAGTCTTAGGTTTCAGAAAATTGGAAACCTAAGACTCGCTTTTTGAAACACCGCGGATGATAATGCCACACTCGCTTTTTCAAAAAGCGAGTCTTGGCCTTCTTTGCCCAGCAACACTCGCTTTTTGAAAAAGCGGGGGTAATTTACCGACACTCGCTTTTTCAAAAAGCGAGTGTCGTTTGGGACTTAAACCCCCCACCCCCAAAACAGATCTCACTATTCTCTTTCTTTCTCCTTCTACGCTCGCGAAACCCTAACCCATCGTCGGAAATCTTCGATTTAAGGCCCTATTCCATCAAATTAGCTGTCGATTAACTCCTAAATTCTTCACTATCTCATCCCAGTCCAATTTCCCACTTTGATATTGCTGGTTCTTTCGATTTTGTGGTAATTGCGGTGGCGTTCCTCAAAAAGGGGGTTGAACGATTTGGGGGTGTATCTCGTGGTTCAATTCTTGCGTGAAGATTGAGGTATATTTCTCAAACTCTATATTTTCTAATGTTGTATATATATTTAGAATTATTTGTGCATCACATTGCTGGTAATGTGTGTAGAATTTGTGATTTGTGAGTAAATGTAGAATTGAACCAGTATAATGTAGAATTTGTAGAATTTGTGAGTAAATGTAGATTTTGTGAGTAAAATTAGGATATAACTATTACTAATCCAAACTAGTATAATGCACATGTTCTATATTTAGGTATGTTGTATTTGCATTTCACATAATTTTGCTTCTGTGATTATTTAAATTGCTAAAATGAATTGCAATATGTAACCAAACTTCATTACCTGCTTATTGTGCTCAAATCTTGTAGTGGGTCTTTTTAAGAGTTTGAAACGTAAGGATATCCTTACTTCAAATTGATTTCTATATGAAGTAATATCCTAATTTTATTTGTTTGTGAACCTCAACTCTCCCATTATAATAGTTATAGATGTTCGTATGTGTTTTATATTTCTTGGTTTTATATTTTGGTATTGTTAATAATGATTGCTGGCTCCACATTGTAGGATACTCTTATTTTTTGAAAAATGCCACGGAATAGGGGACGTGTGGAGGTAGGTTCTAGTAGTAGAGCCAATCGTGGCGATGGACCACGTACATCTTTTAGCCCACCTCCACGCGGTGGACGTGGTGGTGGTCGTCGTGGTGGCACCGAACGAAGTAATGTAAGCTTATAATTTTCTGCATTCGATTTGTTTCATTATCATATAATTGAATGATATATTTCTTTGCTGATGTAAATGTTATTTTGCAAGTCCCAAGTAACCCAAATGTGGCTGATACTTCGTCCCCGGCCCCTTCTTCATCTACTATTCCCCTTGGTGGTCCAGGTCCCCTCGACCCTGCTCTTCTTACTCTTCAGTCGCACCATCGTTCTAGAGATGTGTGGGAGGGCGATTCGAAAGAGTGTACATTCCGTGGGGGTCATCCACTCCCTATGCACCCACGGATTCACCAAATCTTACGGGATTGCGGACTATATGGTATTGCACTGATGAGCGGCATCAAGTGCGATCGGCCACTGCTTACAGCACTCCTCGAGAGATGGCGTCCTGAGACCCACAGCTTCCACCTTTCAGTTGGGGAAATGACTGTTACGTTGCAGGACGTTTCAATAATCACAGGCCTTCCGGTAGATGGGCAGGCGGTGACTAGATCTATGGACTTCGACGCTCCATATTTAGTAGAACAATATCTTGGGGTCGAAGTGGAGACTGGTGCAGTAGTTGGGAAACAGATCCGGTTGAAGTGGTTAAAGGAAAAATTCAAAGACCGATTGATAGATGATTCGACTAAAAAGGAGGTCCACTACTACTGCAGGGCGTACATCCTGACTCTTTTTGGAGGTGTATTGTTCTCTAATTCCAGTGGCCATTCCGTCCCCCTCATGTACCTCCCGCTTATTGCAGACCTTGGACAAGTCGGCCAGTACAGTTGGGGTAGTGCTACCTTAGCATCCCTCTACAGGAGTTTGTGCCTGTGTAGTCTCGGGTCCGTGCAGATGAATGGCCCGATAATATTGCTTCAAGTATGGAGCTGGGAGCGTATCCACGTTGGACGTCCTATAGTTAGGAAACAATCACCCAGCTGGATCCATCTCCCTTAGGACCAGTACATGCTACCTCCTATTGGTGTGTACTGGTCCGGTAACCTTACTTGGACTGCCAACCCGAACAGGTGCCTGACCTACTACCGTGATGAGTTGGACAGGTTGGTAGATAACTGCATAGTATGTTGGTAGATAACTCTCGCTCGACTACCGCCCATCTCCCTGTTTAGGCGAGATCTTTGGCTAACAAAAGCACCACTCATCAACTTCAGCACTGTCGAGTTCTATTATGTGAACAGAGTACTACGACAGTTTGGTCTGCAGCAGGCAATTCCGGTAGCCGAGCCTTTCAATGCGGATATTCATAAAATTACTGGAATGGGTCGTACGCCAGGGCATAATTGGGCGGAAAGCTTCTCGACATATGTCGAGAGATGGAATTTACAAAGGTTCGATGAAATCATCCACAACATACCTCCATTTGACTTAGCAATGCACGAGAACTATATGAATTGGTATGGGAGGATGACAAGGCGGTACATCTCTCCGACAGGGCAGACTCCAGCAGGCGTGGTGATGCCTATACGTCGACCGGCAGATGAACCAGTAGATGTACACTCAATGCATTTGCCTATGTTTCAACCAAAGGCATCGGCTGTTCACACGATTGTAAGTTTTTTAGTACTGTTAAGTTTTTTAATTTTTTTGAACTGGAACTACAAAGTCCAACTTATTATATATTGTAGATGGCCCAGACTTGGATTATGGGCAAGAAATGTGCAGCTGTGTTGAGTAGCAACGTAGCCGATGCGGTTAAGGACTTCGCACGCGAGATGCTGACATCCTGTCGAGCACAGGCTGATGCTGTGGGAGAGGGGGTGACCCTGGATGCTATCTCAACAGATCCAACACTCACTTTCCCAAACACCGTGACTCTTTACACCAAACTCGCTTTCTCAGAAAGCGAGTCTTTGGCTTGTTGAAAAAAATCTACAGGCAACAGACTCGCTTTCTGAGAAAGCGCGGTGTTCTGTATAAGACTCGGTTTTTGGAAAAGCGAGTCTTGCCTATGTTAATGAAATCTTTATGTTGGATTACGATACTCATAACGCAACAAACACACCAGGACATCAACACACCAGGACATCATTTGAAATTCAATTGCCCATCCATCATGTGACTATAAAAACAATTAATTTCAGCCATACAATTTTGTAACACTTCAATGAATGGGCAAATGAATTTCAAATGATTTGATTTTACATATTTAGACTAATTTAGATGTGTAGATCAATGTGAACGGTTCGGATTTTCGATATGAACGCCCGAAGATGTAGTGTTCACGCGGTGAGCACCAAAGTAGTGTGCAACGGATCCTTTCCCATATAGGGAATATATATATATATATATATATATATATATATATATATATATATATATATATATATATATATATGGAGCCCTTTATATATAGGGAGCCCTTCGGTTAAGAACTAATTTTGGTGAGAACTTCGTGAGAACTCAAGGAGTAGACCCCCCATGAAAAATCCGAACCGTGCATCTCATTCTACATGCCTTAGATAGCATAACATAAAGAATTCAAATAATTTGAAGTTCATTTGCCCATCCATCAAATGGAGTAGAATTTTCAGCCATACAATTTTGCGTTTATGTAAATCATGGGAAAACAAACATCAAATTATGTGATTTCTTTATGTTATGCTATCTAAGGCGTGTAGAACGAGATGGCTGGTTCGGGTTTTTCATGGGGGGTCTACTCCTTGAGTTCTCACGGAGTTCTCACCGAATTAGTTCTCAACCGAATGGCTCCATATATATATATATATATATACATACTAGGTTTTGCCCGTTGACACGTGCCTACGGCACGTCTTTGGAATGGTTCACCTTGTTTGATCATATAAAATAGTTTTGGAGGTCCACCAAATTAAATGAAGTAGCAAACATATTATATGAGAAATTTTTGGGGATATAGCAAAAAACATATTATATGATTTTTTTATTTTTTTTATTTTTTGAATTATTTTTAAAGTTTTTAGTTTTTTTAATTTTTTAGTTTTTTTAATTTTAATTTTTTTAAATTTTTTTTATTTCTTTATTCTCTTAATTTTTTGAATAGAAGAGGGAAGGAGAGAGAGAGAAAAAAATAATTAAATAAATGGTTTGGATTTGATTTTAAATATTTTTTGAATAATTTGATTTTACATATTTAGACTAATTTAGATGTGTGAATCAATGTGAACGGTTCGGATTTTCGATATGAACGCCCGAAGGCCTAGTGTTCACGCGGTGAGCACCAAATAGTGTGCAACGGATCCTTTCCATATATATATATATATATATATATATATATATATATATATATATATATAGAGAGAGAGAGAGAGAGAGAGAGAGAGAGAGAGAGAGAGAGAGAGAGAGAGATAATAAAATTAATAAATGAGTTGGGGGGGGGGGGGGGGGGGGAGAGAGAATTTGAATTTGAGTTTCGGGGAAAACTTTGGGGAGGGGGGGGGGGATGTGTTTTGTAAGGTTAGATCTGGGCCTTTGGTTTTGCGGGGATTGAAGGAGAGCCACTTGATAGCTTTCTTTGTGTTTTATTATATATACTAGATTTGCCCGTGGGCACGTGCCTACGGCACGTCTTCGGAACGATACAAAACACGAAAAGCCATGTAAACAGTAAAACAATAATTATGTAGCTCAAGTTTGAATAGTATGACAATAATTAGTTATAAATAAAAGTCTATATTTCGATTAGTATATGTTGAAAAATAATTATAAATGGGGGTATAAAATCTAACTTCTTAGAACTTTAAGTGTGAAAAATAATGAAATTTAATTGTTGAAGAGATATTTGCTATTAAAAATTATGAAAATTTACAAAACCAAAATCTTAAAATCTAAATTTCTAAGTAAATAAAGAAAAAATGGGATAGAGAGAGTGTGAGAGAAAGAGAAAAAGAGAAATTTGAAAAAGTAAAGAGATAAGAGATAGATAGTAATAAAGTAATGAGTTTTTTACGCGGAAATCAGTAATGTAAGCACAAGCCTAATCAATTGATCTACAAGATGATAGATAATTGACTTTCTAGATCTCGCTAATGCTTAACATAACTCGGAAAGAGATGACAAATTCTTGAATTCACTACGATGAGAAATATCAAGTATATAATGTTCTAGTTGATACTTTAGATGTGTTTGATCTTGCTCAGAGAAATCTTGAGGATCGAATTGGCTTACAAGCTTGCAAATTTTCTCAATATTAAAGGATATGCATATCTCAGATCCAAACTACCACTCAGCACAAGTAAATCAACTGTATTTTCATTAATCGGATATTTAATTCTTGCAATTGAGAATCAATTGTGGCAATGAATATGTCAACCCGATATTGATGTGTAAATCACCCTGGGGGGGAGGGGTAAATAGGGTGATTGTGTGGAAATTAAAAATTAAAATTAAGTCGTAAAGTAAATGAGAAGAGATAGAGAAAGCTAACACAGCAAGCACATGTGACACAATGATATAACGTGGTTCGACCCCAAAGTTTACGTCCACACCACCTACTTGTAGCAATTCTTCGCCACAAGCATTCCACTATACTCAAACCTTTGTACAGTTTTTCTCGGATTCAGGCCGAGAGACCTATTACACACACAGGACTTCTAAGACAAGCTAAGTTAATCTCACCGAAGTGGAAGAAAAGAAAAACTCAAGATCTTTAATGATCCTGACTGAAAAACACAAATTAGTATCACACACTCGAATCGATTGTTGAATTGATTAGTTCAGAAGATTTTTCTCAGAGGAATAAGTGAGGAATATGCAGTGGGTTCGTCTAAATAAATAGACAGGGAAGTGTATCTCTCAAAAATAGAAACGATACATTCCAAAAGAGTAATCAACACGAGGTACGGTCGACCGCAAATAGGGACATTCGACCGTTCATCTTTTAATCGAAAGTCGAAAGATGAATGGTCGACTGTCTCATTATTTTAACAGCGATGAGCAGTCGACTGTGGTGCAGTCAATCGATAATGTGGTACGGTCAACCGCAATCGTGCTGATTGTGAAGAAACCACTTTATATTCTTACCATAAACTAATCAATCAAGAATCAATCAATTACATATAAAAATCCTCACATATACGGAAAGAAAGAAGCTGATCTTGCTGGTTTTCTTGGGTACTAATCAACATGTGCTCTTTTTGAATAACATCTTCTTTTGCTTGATTTTGCAATTCTTCTTTATTACTTTCCTTCTTTTGCTTGATACTCAATCTTTGTAGCTTCATATTGATTTATTTTATTCCTGAAAATATGAACTTCTCAACTGAAACTTATTAGTATTTGTAAGCACGTTTTGTGCACATAAAACTAAGAGTCAACATGATGTTCGACTGTAAGATGAGGATGTGGATATCGAGATGGATATTTTCTTGCATATTGAGCAGACATATCTGGTACATCCATTTTACGTTTCTCACAAAATAATCTTATCTGATCAAGTAAGGTTTCGCAACCAGTCTCCCTAAGATTTTGAAGAAGAGTCTTTGTAGAAGATACAAGGTGCATTGCATTTACAATGTCTTGAGAATTCTCTACAAAGCTTGACAAAGAAGATCAGTGATTTCAAAAACTTCTTTCGTGAGGTGTAATATAAGGATAATTGGAAAGATGTTAAAATCTCATAAGCTTTCTCTGCATCTGCACGTTGAGCAAAGTCACCATCATCATTGAGACTAATAAGAACTTCACATGTTGGGCTAAACATATTCAACAAGATTAAAACATTCAAAAAGATTCTCCCCCTTTTTGTAACACACCAAGAGGGAACTAGAAATGATAAATGATATATAAACAAGGTGTATAACATACTCCCCCTAAATTTAGTACTCCCTCTAAATTCATGCATGGAAAATATAGATGAATATACAATAAAAATGTGAGTGAAGAGCAAACATGAAAATAAGAAATTTTGGGGAATATTATATTTCTTAAAAACAGAAGGAAAATCTACTTACATGATACCGTTGAGAGCGAGACTCTTTGATATACAGTGAGAGCTCTTCATGGTATCATAGATTTGAGATTTTCCCGAGAGACAGAGAGCAAAAGATTAAAAAATAAATTTCAACAAATTAGAAACCATAGAAGAACTGTAAATAAATTTTCCGTACACACCAAAAGTAAAAAACAAAAAGCCAAAATTTTAAAAAACAGAGGCGAGAACGATTGACCGCACGGTCGAACGCAAATATACATACAGAGGGTAGTTTGATTGAGACCCGAGGAGGAACCGGTCGACCGCTCGGTCGACCGAAATGCAGATACAACATGATTATAAAAAAATAGAAGCACATTGTCACGCCCCGCTTTCTAAAAATACGGAATACGAGTACATGACATTGGCCCAGTGAATGACTAATATCACCCATAAGCTGTTTATCCGATCAACTCAACAATATAATCAATACAGAACAATTGCGCAAGCAATAATAATAATCTCATGAACAAAAATACTTCAAATGAAGCAATAAAAATATCCAAATACAATAATAATAATAATCCAATATCTGGAAACAATAATAAAATTCAGGACATAAACCCAAAACAATAATAATCCAATCCAAAAATAATAACAAGTCTCAATACATTAAGTTTATTTAAAGCAATAAGCAATTAGAAAGCAGTAGTCTTCAGAATGTTTGTTCTACTTCATTACCTGTATACACTTCATCTAAAAAGAGGAGAAAAATTTTCCTTAGAGTAAGTCATGGACAACAAGTAGAGAAAGTATGGAACAATGGAATAACAGTATAACAATGAATTCAATAGATCAATATGAATCAATAACATGGGACAATAATCATGATAAGCGATGCAATGGCTATAAACAATGATTCAATATTCAGTAACAGTAATCAATGATCAATAACAATAACACTTGGCCAATATTCGATATCAATACGAACAATGATGAACAATATGTAATATCGATGTGTAATCCTTATGTTTATTAATCATTTTTAACTCCTAACTAATGTACGTACTACTGTGTCCAATGTGTTCCGTACCACAGGTTCGATGCATACAATCAATTTCGTTTAGACTATAATGTAGAATCTATAGTTCAAGTACGGGGTATGATGAGATAACAATATAACACGGGCCAAGGTGCAATTTCTTATACAATGACGATATCAATAATAACACGGGCCAATGTGCAATTTCTTACACAATAACGATATCAATAATAACACGAGCCATCATCCGAGTACAGTCCCTATATCATCAACTACTATAGTCAATCCCTTAAACCCCGGCTTGTTAATTATTTATCAGTACAGTCCCTATATCATCAACCTCCATCCCTATCTCCACTAAATCATGTCTGCCACAAGTTCATATCGGGGATCATCAATGCAGATGACATTGATGTGCGATTGCGAGCTACCCAGGAGAGCCAAGATCATTGAGTGTGTGAGAGGTAAGAATCAAGGTAGGTTTTTCTACTCTTGGCCCAATTATAAAAGGTAAGGATGAGTCTGGATGCAAGTTTTTAAAGTGGGTATCAATGGAGTATGATAGAGATGAGAAACAGATGATGGTGGTGGAGTTGAAAGGAATGTTGTCTGAACAGAATGAGGTGTTAAAAGCATTGAAATCAACAGAACCCGGCTGCAAAGAGGTGTTAAACGAGATGAAATTGGTCAAGGTAACTTCAACCGCGAAGATTGTTCAGTTGGAGAATATGATTAGTGGCTTCACATCGGTGCTTCATACTTTTTTTGTTCTTTTTGTTGTCCATATTCTTGTTGTTAATGTGATGCAAATCATGTATGGAAGGCGATGAAAATTTAATATGGATATTGTAAGAACTTTAAGTAATTTGAATGAATGAATGAAGCTTTAGCATGTCAGCTTGATCATGTTTTCATGTGCACTATCAGTATTTGTACATGAAGTGCAATATCTGCATTATCAATATGAATTATCTGGGTACAAATTACCAATAAGGAGTATATGTATATATGAAGAACTAAAGTTCAAAGCACGAGCCACCCAAAAAAATGCATCTCCATGTACAGAATTCATTCATGAATAATGTATATCAATAAAAACTAATTCCAGAATGCATCTTAGCATGCATAATTCAACCCAAAAAAATTGTTTCCACAACCATACACAGACTTGAATGTTGTTAATCCAAACTAATACATAATCTTAAGCTGTATATCCCAAGCATTCAAAAGTTAACATTGATATAATTTGACAAACAGGGTTTCAAGAGGAAGAAATAGATACATAAAATTCAATGCTGATATATAAATAAAAAGTGATACATAATTACAAACTAATATTTCATTCCAATCTGATACACAAACTAATATATAATTACAAACTAATTTGTTGGTTTAGTTGGTTGAGAAAGTGGTCAAGTTTGAACTCCTGGACACTGCATGTGTGGTTCACTAATTGCTCTTCATGTTCCTTTTGAATGAGATAGCTGCTTGATGGTTAATGCCTGCAACACGTGCTTGAGAAGCAGTTTTTTGACCATCACCTGTAATTGGACATAGTATCATACATTACTTCCATGGCATCTTGAACATACACACAATATGGGCATTCTAATTGAGAAATACAAATACTAGTGCATGTATATGTAAAAAAAAATGTTTTGAGAATCGTATCAATGACCATTGTATATTTTTTACTTTAAGACATGTATCAGTGTACACTATTTACCTTGATAATTGTATCTATGTGTACTTTTCTCAGTGGTCACTTATTATTTTTTTGTTATTTGTTATTTGTTATTTGTTATTTGTTATTTGTTATTTGCTATTTTGTTATTTTGTTAATTTGTATTTTTGAGACTTTTATCAGCGGTCTTGAGACTTGAATCAATGGAGGCTGGTTTTTTTTGGAATGTGTATCAATGGCCTCTAATTTTTTGGACAATTGTATCAATGACATCTGAATTTTTTTTAGACTTGTAACTGACTTGAGAACTATAGCTTAACCAATGCACACTCCCTGTTGGGATTGGGGCGTCAACCAACGCCCGTTGTCGCAGCGGAACTAATAGAGCAATGAGGAAGTCGAAGTAGATGAGACGAATGAATTGAGCGAGCAAGTAGATCCACCAAACTAATACAAACACACCGATGACTTATCCCGGTTAGCTTTTGCTTAATCCGGGAGAAAATATAGGGAGATCTGATATTCAACTAGAAAGATTACAATGAGTTATTGATTCACTCAATACAAGGAATTAAACTCACCTACCAAGAACTATCTCTCTCTCGAGCCTCTCTTTGCAATGGAGAAAATAATCTATAAAGTACTACATCTCATATTGGAGGAGTTTACAATATATATAGAAGAATAGAGAGAAACCTAGGTTTAATCTTGATTCTCAGTCGTCCGATAAAACTTGAAAAAGAAGTAACTGAATAAGAGCCGCACGATCTAACTTGGAGGTGAAGATTGGGCTGAAACGACCTAACAAATCGAAGCCCAACACGAACACAGAGCCGCGGGCGGTCGACCGTCCAACAAGACCGGTCGACCGTACCACTCTCTGACATTCCTTGTACTACGAGCGGTCGAGGGGCGTAGTTGGGGGGTGCGGTCGACCGCAACCTGGGATAGTCGACCGCAACTATGCCTACACCTTGGTGCTGCTGTTTTCCCTTCTACTCACTTCGATGCTTCGACCTCCGTGCTTCATCTTACTTTCTTCTAATCTGAACAACGAGTATTCAAGACACAATCCTAACACTCCCATCAATGAATATATATTCCCCAACACCCTTGATATCGTGGTATGTGCCGTTCAATATGATCAAGAAGAAGAAGAAGAAGAAGAAGAGGAAAAAGTGTTCATATTATTGCAAATAGTTGGTGCACAAGAAGACCATCAAGCAATGATGTCAGTTGTTGTTGCACTAAGCAAAGGAATGTGAGGTATTGAAAATTATGTGAGTTATAATATGGGTTTAAGGAGGGAGACAGATATGCATATCCATGCTGGTAGACATGTACAATCTGGGTTTTCCTCAACGAGCAGGGAGGAGTGTTAATTCTGCATGTTCTTGGATGCAAAATTAGCAATTTCCCCCCTACATATATCCCATGCACCACCACCAGTCATGAACATCAACATGAGCTGGCAAAGGTATCCCTCTGAGACATGGGGGGTTGGAGAAATACTGGGTGCAAAACTAGAAGTTCCCCCCTAAATATATCCCATGCACCACCACCAGTCATGCACATCAACATGAGCAGGCAGAGGTATCACTCTAAGGCATGAGGGTTGGAGAAGTGCTGAGTGTCACATTGTATTCATGCTACTTTCAAACTTCTTGACATGCACCCTTTAGTCATGCGATATATATCATGACTAATAGGAATGCATGTCAAGAAGTTGTGACGTAATTTAAATACTATGTGACACCCACAACTCCTCCATATCACCATGTATTGGAGTATGACTACATGTTCTAGGGTGTGAAACAATGGTCATGGTCTCATGTAATTGTTATGTAAATTTTTTTTATTTTAGAGTGTAGTATTGTGAGATTAAAGTAATGTGTTCAAGTAATGTGGGTTTGGATGTAGTGGTTATTGTAATGTAATGTTATTTCAATATACTGGGCTTATTGTAATTAAGGTTATTGTTTCATATTGTAGAATTTTTTTATAGTGTAGCAAGTACCTCTTTCTGTGCCTCTTTTATTTAACCCTGTAACTCTCCCTCTGCCTCTCACTCTTCCTCCACTAGCTACCCCACTCTGTCTAACTCTCTCTGATGATTGCACATTTCTTTCTCTTACAAGTCCTAGTCTGGACCCTCTCCTATATGATTAGAATTTGAAACCAGCAAGATAAATGAGTGTAAATTAGGTATTTTACCTCTACAGATTCCATGTGGATGACTGACTTGGCAAACCAACATTAGAAGCACTTTTTCCCACTCCTTCAACACTTGGTTAATTGGTGCTTTGTAAGGCTTTGTTGTGATTACTTTCATAACATCTTGAATTTGCATCTTAAATGATTTTGCCACTCTCTGAGGGTCCTGATTGTGCCACTCTCTTTATTCCATATTATAAATGATTTTGCATATCAAAAAGCCCGAAAGATAATATTTAAATAAAAATATATTAATTTTAACAAAAGGCTTCCAAAAAAATTATCTAAAGAATAAAGGCCTCCTCACATACCAAAAAGCCTGAAATAGGTCTCGTCACATACCAAAAAACCCAAAATTGATTACAAAAATATAATAAATGATTTTGCATCTAAAAAAGCCCGAAAGATAATATTTAAATAAAAATATATTAATTTTAACAAAATATTATTATAAACTTTTAAAAGGCCTCATTTGGGAGTTCTCTTTAGGCCTCAATAAGTGTTGGGCCAGCCCTATCTTAATTTCTGAATACAACCTTCTGAAACTAGAACCTTCATGTTTGATCTGTATCTCATCCATTTGTCTTAATCATTGAATTCATCCTCCCGAAACAAGAACCTTCAACTTTGATCCGTATCTCATCTATTTGTCTCAAATCTTTAAATACATCCAACTGAAACACGAATTCTCCACAGTCGAAAGTATTGAGGAATCTAAGGCAAAAATAAGGCAATGCAAGAGGTTTGTGCTTTGAATGAATACAAGAAACAAGCCTAAAAGCTATGAAGCATAGATACGGGTACGGGGTGCGGATATGACACAACGCGGGTACGGGAAAACGCGATTTTACAAAAAAGTAGGATACGGGTACATTGGTGGATACGTTAAATATAATATATATTATCTATATAATAAAACACAAAGAAAGCTATCAAGTGGCTCACCTTCAATCCCCCCAAAATCAAAGACCCAGATCTAACCTCACAAAACAAATTTTCCCTCCCAAAATTTCAAACCTCAAAACCAAAATTTCCCCCCCAAACTAAAAAAACTCATTACTTTACTACTGTCTCTCTCTTATCTGTTCACTTTTTCATATTTCTCTTTTTCTCTCTCTCTCCTTACCTCTCTATCCCATTCTTTTATTATTTACTTAGAAATTTAGATTTTAAGATTTCAGGTTTGTAAATTTCCAGAATTTTTATATTTTTTTATTGCATATGTTATAATGAAAATAGCAAATATATCTCTTCAAATGTTAAATTTCATCATTTTCCACACATAAAGTTCTAAGAAGTTAGATTTACACCCCATTTATAATTATTTTTCAACATATACTAATGGAAACATAGACTTTTACAACTAATTATTGTCATACTATTCAAACTTGAGTTGCATAATTGTTGTTTTACTGTTTACAGGGCTTTTCGGGTTTTGTATCGTTCCGAAGACGTGCCGTAGGCACGTGCCCATGGGCAAATCTAGTATTATATATATAATTAAATATTTATTTATTTTATTTAAAATGCATATATTTGAACTATTTCATAGAATTATAAGAATACATTATAATTATGAGCATTTTTAGAGAGAAAAAATGATAATTTAACTATCAAAACATTGTGTATACTTATTTTGTGTTTGAGCATAACATAAAACATCAAGTTTTTAAAATTACGCTAGGGACCTAAACATTTATCTACAATTAACTTTGTCCAAAAGTTACAAAAATGTATTACAAAAAAGAATACTCCATAGGTACGCACCTGGGAGTACCCAAGGAGTATCGGCACCCGATACACACCCGACACGGGTGCGTGGAGCGTTTGGAAGTACCCGTTCTTCCTAGACTAAACGTCACAACAATTTCAGTGCGGCCGAAAATCCAATCACTACAAAAGACAACCAGAACCCCGGCGTTTATAAACGTCGGGGTTGAATCCCATGGCGCTTTGTAAAGCGCCACCGCAAATGCCGCCTTTTCCCCTGCCGGTGTATGTTCTGCGATACCCCGATGCTTACCAAATGCCGGGCTTCTGTTCGCAAACCCCGGCGTTCGCAACCTTTTTCCCAGTGATTATAATAAGCAGGGTTATCTTTATTATTTTTTAAATTTTTTTATCGTTAAATATACCCCAGCGTTTGGAAACAGAAAGCGAACGATGGCGGCGGCTGGGGGCGAGATCGAACGGTGGCAGGGGCGGCGAGATCGAACGGCGGCGGGGGCAGCGAGATGGAACGGCAGCGAAATCCAAAATAGAAAGAGAAAAAATTGGAGAGATAGGGAAATTGGGTTTTGGAGAGATAGGGAAATTGGGTTTTGGAGAGATAGGGTTTTGGCGCGAAAGGGAAAAAGAAAGAGGGAAAGTGGAGACTTTAGGGCGGGGGAGGGGAAATAATAGGGTTTTCGCCCATCATTGCCCGGCGTTTTAAAACTCCGGGCTATTGGACACACCCTAGCATTTTTTTAAAAACGCCAGGGTTTCTTCGCAATCCCACTGGCGCTATTATAAAGCGCCGGGGTTGAACCGCCGGGTTTACCTATATGTTTTGTAGTGTACACACAACCAAATATGACTGACAAAATGACAAACAACAGATGTGTGGAAAACTAACTCTAGATGACAAAAGCATACAAGTACGAAGGAAAAAAAGATAAAAGATGATTTTTCTATTATTTTTAAATTGACAAAACAGTAGTGCAGTGAGCTAAAAACAGCCTGCAATACATCACACTACAACACATGATGGATTTACCGGCGTATATTTCTCGGCGTTTTACCATTCGCGCCGGGGTAGGAAGAGACCAGGAAGGGGGCGTCAGATTGGATGGCTATACGCCGGCGGCCTCTATAAAACACCAGGGAATTATGATATTCACCGATGTTTTGTTTTAAAATGCCGGTGAAGGGTAATATTCACCGGCATTTTAATAAAACACGCCGGCGAATATACAGATAAAATGTAACCAAAAATCTTCTCCCATTCACCGGCAATTGTTTTTTAAAACGCCGGTGAATTAACTAGGATAAATCCCCGCGAACCCTAACATTTTGCTCGCTTTTTTCCCAAACCCAAATTTTTGTGCCGCCTTCGTTTTCCCTCCTTCCCTTCGTCGATTTTCGAGATCCGATCAAAAGTCCCTCCTTCCCTCGTCTTCCCTCTCTTTATCTCACCCCCCCCCAAAATGCCCGATCCGAGTTCCCTTCGAAAGTCGCCATCTCCGACAGCCCCAATGTCACCGTCTCCATAGCCTCCGTCGTCTCCCCAGTCCCAGTCCCCCCCCCCACCGTCATCTCCAACAGCCATCTCCGTCATCTTCGAAAAGTCGCCATCTCCAACAGCCCCAGTCCCCCCACCGTCAACAACTCCTCCGACATTGAGTGGTATAATGCTTTATTCTTCCCGTTTTTTTTTCGATGCTTGGGATTTCATGAGAACATCTTCATGATGGAAGAGTTCTTCATTTATTTTTCATCCGTTATTGTTTACAAAATTTGTTGGACATACTGTGTTTGTGATATTGTGAACTAGAACATGAAGGTCTTTTTGATTGCATAATGATGTTTGATGCCTCGCGAGATGAGATCTTGGCTGTGGAATTAAGTGGGTTTACTAGATTGACGTGTTATCGTGTGAAACTTCATTTAATGGTTCCAATTATGTGTTAGATATGTCATTTGGTCCATGGTTTAGGTGTTTTGACATTTGGTGAGGATTTGACATTGCCTCTGGCTCTCAATTGCGGGTATTTGGAAGAATGGGTAGCTTTTTTGATTGTTTTGTTTTGTTTTTTTGATAAGGAATAGTTTGTAGACTATATTTTAGATGCTTGAGATGTCATGCAAGTATGGAGTAAACTTAGGAAGTTAAATAAAAAAATTCCATTTTTTAGTTGTTGTCCATCATTGAGTAAACTATTTGCTTGACAAATGATAATAGAGGAGAATATAATTTGTTTGTGGTATTTAGGGATGGGTGTTTTATGAGAGAATGGGTAAATGTAAATCTGGAGTTGGTGATTTGGGATGATGGATACCTTTTGACATTGTTCTTTGATAGTTCAAATTTTTACTTGTGTAAGGTTCTGCTCTATGATTAAGATATTTGAGATATTTTGAACTGCAAGCAAATAATCGTAAGGTTTACACGCTATAATATTGAAGTACATATGGAGATCCTTTTTAAATTTATGGACTGGAAGATGTCATGTCTAGATTGGTACAACAAATATCTTATACATGTTTCATCTATTACTGAAAATTGTTTGATAAGCTTTCATTCCCAGTTGAGCCACTTTAATTAAGGTTAAATGAGAACAAATGTAGATGAGGTATAGAGATTATTATTATTATTATTATTATTATTTTGGGATAAGTAACTGATTATTAGTATCCATGAACAGAATAGTTCATGAGTCATCAGATCTTCTTGTTATCGTATTTACAGCACGGCGCCCTCGTTATTCGCCCTATTGCTCTCAACAGCAAATACCCTTTACCATCATCATCTCCTTGAACGGAAAGCCAAATACAGGAGAGACTATAGTCGAATCGATATTACACTCGAACACAAGGTGTACGATAAAATGCCACTAAGGTGGTTGAGATAATTTCCACAAAGGTAGTTTAGGGTTATGTGAATAGAGTAGATTGTATTAAGATTTAATTGTTTTTTATACATTTTTTTGACTGAGATTTCTTTATTTTACAGTTAATTGTTATATCGTTTATTTAATTGCAGCTAGGGATGGTTTTAAAAAAGGTGAAATTAAATATAAAAAATGCCTTTAAAATCTAATACTATTTAAAATATCAAATTTTAATTTCAGATTGTGTGCTATTGTTATAATGGATAGAAGTTGGATTAGTAAACCACGATTATCCAAGGAGTACCGGGATGGTATTAAAGATTTTATTATCTTTGCCAAACGACATTCCCGTGATCCCAACCTAATTCTTTGTCCATGCCTCCGGTGTACAAATTGTAATTTGAGGACATGTGACGTAGTACATACACATTTGGTTGTCAACGGTTTTCTTCAAGGGTACACACGGTGGTTTTGTCATGGAGAGGATCATACGTCAGCTCCTGTTTGTCCGGTTGTATTAGAAAATGAAGATGAGCCCTTAGTGAACGAAGACTTAAGTGTTCTCGATGAGATGCGTGCTTTGGTGCAAGACGCCTTGGGGATTCATAATGTTTCTTTCCACACCAATAATCCAACAACCCAAGTTCACAATGAGTCAACAGAAACATCACACATTGGTGGTGGGGTGGACGAGGAAATGCCTGACCTCGCCCCTGAAAATAATAAACAGCAAGAATCCTTCGCTAAGTTGCTTGAAGATGCTAGTACTCCGCTGTACCGTGATTGCACCAAATTCTCTAAATTCTCATTCATTGTCAGACTATTTCAGATTAAATGTTTAAATGGGTGGTCTGCTAAGTCCTTCACTATGCTACTTGAACTGTTGAATGAAGCATTTTCAGAAATCTGTATTCCAAACTCTGCCTATAAAATCAAAAAATTCCTAAATTCTTTCGATCTAGGGTATGAGAAGATAGCATCATGTCCAAATGACTGTATGCTTTTCACGAGAGGTAAGGAAAGTCTGGAGAATTGCGAAGTCTGTGGTTCTTCGAAAATGGGGTTAATTGTCATATAAGCATGCTGTATACCAAAATGGGGTTGGTCATAGAATCCATGGAAGACACGTATTAATGTTTGTGAAATAATTTTTCATCCTGGATCTAAAATCTTCAGAATTCCCAAATCTGTCAAGAATTGGTCTGAACAAACCTTGTGCAGGTTTCTTTTGGAGCCAGAAACATCATTGGCAAAGTTGGGATGGAGAATAGACAAATATGCTTAGATACTGGAAATTTTTATTTCTTTTACTGTTTTAGATACTGGATATTCCATCATTGTCATCTAAGCATGCTATTTACCAAAATGGGTTAATTGTCATCAAAGCATGTTGTATACCAAAATGGGGTTGGTCATAGAATCCATGAAAGACACATATTAGTGTTTGTGAGATAATTTGTCATCCTGGATCTAAAATTTTCAGAATTCTCAAATCTGTCAAGAATTGGTCTGAACAAACCTTGTGCAGGTTTCTTTTGGAGCCAGAAATATCATTGACAAAGTTGGGATGAAGAATAGACATACATGCTTAGATACTGGAAATTTTCATTTGTTTTACTGTTTTAGATACTGGATATTCCATCATTGTCATCTAAGCATGCTATTTACCAAAATGGGTTAATTGCCATCTAAGCATGCTGTATACCAAAATGGGGTTGGTCATAGAATCCATGAAAGACACGTATTAGTGTTTGTGAGATAATTTGTCATCCTGGATCTAAAATCTTCAGAATTCTCAAATCTGTCAAGAATTGGTCTGAACAAACCTTGTGCAGGTTTCTTTTGGAGCCAGAAACATCATTGGCAAAGTTGGGATGAAGAATAGACAAACGTGCTTAGATACTGGAAATTTTTATTTGTTTTACTGTTTTAGATACTGGATATTCCATCATTGTCATCTAAGCATGCTATTTACCAAAATGGGTTAATTGTCATCTAAGCATGCTGTATACCAAAATGGGGTTGGTCATAGAATCCATGAAAGACACGTATTAGTGTTTGTGAGTCTGCAGTGGGGTGCAGTTATAAATTTTATTTTGGTTGCCAATATTCAATTTTTTTTCAACTTGTTCTCAGTAGGTAATTAGACTAAAGCATGTTTTCAAATTGATGGGATGCACTTATTGACATAGCAAGTTATTTCGGAGGATGGAGAATCTTCTACTTGTTTTGTTGTTTCAACTTTCAAGCTAGCCTAATCACTTTGTTTGACATTACCGATCTGTGTTGCATTTGTACGTCGTTACTCTAAATTTTATGTTCAAAGTTGTCGGTTTTTTGTTGTTGCATGTACTGCACACAATTTGTATGCAGTTTCTGTAGAGTGAGGTTGTCCGGTACCACTTGAAGTCAGAAAATGCTATTTTGAGAATCTGAAAACCCTACTTTTTAGTTGTTTAGTGGCTGTTGTCTATGTTCTTAATTGGGCTGTGATTAGAAAGAGAGGGCTCGAGTGGAGATCTGGAAACCCATATAGAGACATCTCGTTTATTATTGTTATTATTATTGTTGTTGTTGTCGCTCTTGCTGTTGTTGCTGCTGTCTCTTTGTGTGCGTGTGTTGAAGAGAAAGAAGGGATGAGAGAGAGATGAGGAAAATGCTGCTATGTGAGCCTAGTGTATCCTCATTCTCTACCATTCCTCTTTCTGTTTTCATTTCTGGCTTCTATATTTGGTTTCCTTCCACGATGACAGTTCCTTAAAACTACACTTGATATGAGCCCCTTCTTATTTTTCTAAATTAAAAATGGGAGTATTGGTGATCCAACAAACATGTATCCTCATACTTCAAAATGGCATTTTCTTTAGAAAGTTGGTCTCCAAATAATCAATCTATGACTGGAATCTCCAACTAGTGATTTATGCAATATATTTATTTTTGAGCATATTGATCTATGAAATATTTGTCATCCTGGATCTAAAATCTTCGGAATTCCCAAATCTGTCAAGAATTGGTCTGAACAAACCTTGTGCAGGTTTCTTTTGGAGCCAGAAACATCATTGGCAAAGTTAGGATGAAGAATAGAAAAACATGCTTAGATACTGGATTTTCATTTGTTTTGCTGTTTTAGATACTGGATATTCCCAATCAGAAGAGAATATAAAAGTTTCAAGTTAGATACTGGATTTTCATTTGTTTTACTGTTTTAGATATATTCAAAAACAAAATTAAGTACTAGCTTTTTAGCACTACAATATAATTATTTTACCTCTCTATATATCATTAACAATTCCATTCGTAATTGGCACTTTGATCTTAGAATTTATGAATTGGGTAGATCTTTTTGCAAGTTCAAAAAATATGTATATTCTGTATTGTGGTCTAGTGTTGAACTAAATTTTTGTTTTTTTTTTCACAGAGCAGTCCGATCAATCCATCAAATGTGAGTCTCCCAGATCAAGGAAATTCTGATAATCAGAACTGAAGTGACTCGAGGGGTATGAATCTGTGGTCGGCCTAGTCTAGTTGTCCTTGTTGTTGTTATGTCCTTATTGTTGTTTTAAGTAATTATTGAGATATTTGGGATGTTCATTACTGTATTTGTTAATTATGACACTTTGTGTTAATTTTGCGGTGAATTTGGACCATTAATGGAATATGTGTGAAACTTTATTATCTTTAATTCTTGTGTTTGGTTGTGATTTGCGCATTAATATGCCTGAAATTGGTTGAATCAGTTGTGAATTAGTTTACAGGTTTTTTAAATAAAATTGTGAATTGAAATCGAATGAAAAACTGGAGCGAAAAAATCAAACGATCATACACCAGCGTTTCATAAAACGCCGGTCTATCCAATTGATCAGTTGGAAATTTCGATAGAGAGGCGTTTCCACACACGCCGGTGTACCCATAAGCCGCAACAGCACTAAGAAACACTAGCGTTTTATAAAACGCCGGTGAATCTCACTATAGCGGCATTTTTACCACATGCCGGTGCTTGTAAGTAGGGAAAATAGGGCACTCAGAAATAAACATACACCGGCGTTTGTCGGCCGCCGGTAAATATTGAACATACACCGGCGTTTGGGGAAACGTCGGTGAAAAGATATATACCTGCGTTATGTGACCGCCGGTGAATGTATATTGGGGAAAAGAACGACAGTCAGAAATACTCATATACCGGTGTTAGGTGACCGCCGGTGTATTTTCAAGATCTACCGGCGTCCAGAAGAAATGCCGGTGTAGACCCCTATTATTCCGCGACGCTCGCTTCGGCGGCATTTGCACCGGCGAATGTTTCACCGGCGTAAAAAAATGCCGGTGAAGATCTAAAAAAATGCCGGTGAATACCTTGTGTGTCGTAGTGTCAAGAGTTTATAAAGTAGATAACTGCATGCATAACTAAGAGAAAACCCACAACTCCATACGATAATTTTGTAGTTATTTTTAGGGTAAAAAACAAAGTAAAATGACAGATAAGGACAACATACTTACAGCCAATGAGATTGTACCTCCAATGCACTCCTAACAAAATGTATTAGAATAAAACTTCTTTGTGAACTTCATTCGTGATGGCGGACTCACTCCAGTCTGTGTGGATTAGAGTCTACACCTTTCCATTTCACTGTTGGGTGCGTTCAGGTTTTCAGAATTTGGTAAGAGGGTTTGGTATGATCATAGATGTTGATAAGAACACTATGATGCAATCACGTCGGGAGTATGCCCGTCTTTGAATCGGTATTGAGAACAAAGATGAAATTCTGTCATTGATACAAGTTGAGTTTCAGCAAGAGTTTTCATGAGGTGAAGATCATTACAGAGACAAAGAAGTCTGTGTCGTTCTGAGGGTATGAAGTGCCTGAAGCTGTGGAAAGAGATGAGCAATCGCTCTATCGAGAGGTAGACGATGTGCTTCGACCCTTGGATTCATTGAAAAAGGATCCTAGTCATTTAGCTAAAGGAATCATCTGGGGGGAGTACAAACCATTCGATCTGAGAGATATAGATCTGGAGTGTTCAATTCAAATAGTTGATGGCGTGGCGAAGTCGAGTAAGAGAGAATTTTTTGCCGTACTGACCCACTTTAGAAAATATTTGGCGCTCTGACCCACTTTTGAAAACAATTAGCGAACTGACTCAGTTTTGGACACGTCAGAAAAAAACGTTATTGAGAAAAACGTCATATGTTATTTACAAGTCGTTTTCCCCAATAACGGTATCTATTTTTAAAAAAGTGTCATGCCATTTTTTGGAGTAATGACATAGGTTATTATGATTTTCGACAGCTTGTAGTCTCAATTTTGAAAAAAAAATGGCAAGTGTGAAAACCTTATAACATATGTCGTTCTTTCAAAAAACGGCATTCTCAATACTAATGCCGTTATTTTGAATAACGGCTTTAGTTATTTAGTTTGTTTTCCTATAAACAGTGGCCCCCTCTTCTCACTTCCCCTTTCTCAATCGATCTACTCTCTTTCTCTCTCACTCCCGAAACCCACAAACCCTAGATCCCTAAAACCAAAAATCCCAAGTATTGGAGTGCTCTCAAACTTCATATATCCCTCACTCTCACTCTCACTCTCATCTCATTCCTAATCCACGGCGTATTTTCAAGCTATCCAAGATACGAACTAATTTGAAGGTATTATTATAACCATATGTTTGATATGTATTCATAGGTTATGCTTATGAGTAGTTAATGACTTGAATATGTTTGAATCTTTATGTTTAGGTATGGAATATGATATCCCTATTTGGTTATATATTGGGGGTGAAATAATTAGAGATCCGAAGATTGGATATTGTTATAGCGATGATGAACCGGTCATTATTTGGGCTCCCCTCAACTTTATATACTCACAATTAATAGATAAGATATTTGAAGTAACTAATTGGGATAGAGGTGAAATGAGTGTCAAAATCAAAGCCCATTATACTGCCGATAAAGGGAAGGACAATATTTCATGGTGGTTCCCGTAGATAATGATAATTCTCTGAGGTCCATGATTGGTAGGACACTTGATCCAAATTGTAGTTGGAATGCATTAGAGTTATATATTGACCAAATGAGGCTTCCAAATACTAGACAAGTTGTTATTGAAAGTCCAAGGCATGCCCCGAGTTTGAAAACATCTGCTAAGTCACATGCAAGAATACCAAATACAGAAGAAGACATTAGCACAACTCCAACAGAACCTATTACCACTAAATATGAGCAGGTACATCCGTTGACCTTGACACAAAATATTGTCCGCACCGACATGGTAATGTAAGACTTTGACAATGTCATTGTAAATAACGATTTGGTAGAAGAGGAAGAACATGAGGATCAGGGTCTTCAAGTTGATGAGGAGGAGGATGCCGATGAAGCTCCGGTTAATGATGTCAACGTCGATGTGCTGGTTAATGATGTGGTGTTGCCAAATGAGTCCATTAGTGCAACTGTACATGAGGTTCAATCGAGTGAATGGATGTCTCGTGCGATCATACATGAACATGCATAGTCTTCCGTCGACTCTTCCAACACGGATCAACTCAACATAGGTCAAAGATTTCCAACTAAAGATTCTATACAACATCTAGTGAAGATGTACTTCGTGAAGAACGATCTAGAAATCGTGACGGTAAAATCGACCCCCGATTTATACTATGTCAAATGTAAATACGCACCCATCAACCATTCAGCCGAGGACATTGCAGAAAATTCAGCACTTCTAAATGTAGTGGGTTGTCCTTGGCGATTGCGTGCAATTGTTCCAAAAGGCCGTACTTATTTCGTGGTAAAGAAGCTTGAAGGTCCGCACACATGTGTGAATCCGACATTGAATCAAGTTTACAGGAAAATTGATTCTACGATTGTATCGATGGTCATATTGAATGTTGTGAAAGCACAAATAGGAATAACACCAAGAGCTATAATGAGATAGTCAAGCTTCAGTTCAATTACACAATTTCATACTGGAAAGTTTGGAAGGCAAAACATAAAGCAATTGAGAGATTATATGGTTCCTTCGAAAAAGCTTACACTAAATTGCCCTATCTTCTCAATGCAATTCAAGCATCAAATCCGGGGACGACCGTACATTGGGCCAAGAATGTGACCGGTCCGATCGAAGAAACTTTTAAGGGTGTTTTTTGGGCATTCGGGCCTTCCATCGAAGGGTTTAAGGCATGCAGACTAGTTATTAGGGCTGCAAACGAATCGAGTTATTCGCGAGCTAATAGCGAGCTATTCGGCTCGAGCTCGGTCAAAGCTCGGTCAAAGCTCGGCTCGAACCGAGCTCGAGGTCAAAACTGAGCTCATTTCGTAAACAAGCCGAGCTCGAGCTTGGGTTTTTTTTAGGCTAAGCTCACGAGCTATTCGGCTCGAATACGGTCAAAGTTCGGCTCGAACCAAGCTCGAGCTCAAAACTGAGCTCGTTTCATAAATGAGCCGAGCTCGAGCCTGAAGGTATTCGGCTCGGCTCGATTGCAGCCCTACCAGTTATAAGTGTAGACAGAACTCATTGTACTGAATATACAAAGGTTGTTTGTTAATTGATGTTTCACCGGATGCAAACGGTAGGTTGTTTCCATTTGCGTTTGCAATAGTTGATGGTGAGAGCATAGAAACGTGGACATGGTTCATGAACTGTATTCGGTGCTTTGTCACAGATCGTGCAGGTCGATGTGTCATTTCTGATCGCCGTGCAGGCATTTTATCAGCAATGGAAAATGAGTTCAGAACATGGAAGGAACCACTTGCTTATCATCGTTATTGTATGCGGTACTTTGCTAGTAATTTCCATAAACAATTTGGTTGCATATTTATGATGAACAAGCTGAAGGTGATCGCGTGTCAAAATCAGTTGAAGAAGTTTGAGAAAAAGATGGCACAGCTTGAAGCGGCTAATATTGATGGGGCTAATTGGTTGAAGGAGAAACCGATTGAGAAGTTAGCACTTTCTGCCGATGGAGATCGTAGATATGGTATAATGACAACAATTCTATCGGAAGTTTTCACTTCGGTTTTAAAAGGTGTGCGTAGCTTTCCCGTCACTGTAATTGTTGAAATGATTTTTTTCCATCTTAACATGTACTTCAATGACCGTCGTGAAGCGACGCAGACCCTTATCAGTGAAGAGAAATTATGGACACCACGTGTTCAGAAGATTATTGATTTACACAGTGAGAAATCCAATTTACATGAGGCAATAATATTTAATAATCGACCTGGTATTTTTGGGGTTAAAACGGGCATTAGAATGGATAGTGGACATCAAAAGGGTGGACATTGGCACACAGTTGACCTCGGGGGGCGTACTTGTACTTGTGGAAAATTCCAACTCTATCACACTCCATGTTCTCATGTATTGACTGCTTGTGCCTCCCGTGCAATTGATTATCAACCTTACATTGATGCTATTTATTCCACAAGTTCATTAGCACTAACGTGGGCACCAACTTTTAATCGTATTCCAGACGAATCTTATTGGCCGAAACAAAGTGAATCGAAACTCATAGCCGATGCGAGTCTACATCGGTTGAAAGGTCGACTTAAGAGTACTCGTATTCGCAACGATATGGATGATCGAGAGGGTGGGAGCACCGACAAAATTTGTTCAAAATGCGGATTAAGTGGACACAATAGGCGTAGATGTAAGAATGTACCCAATGTGGGCACCTCCCAATCTACCGATATTTGAAGTTGTATCCCAATGTTGACTTTATGTTGTAAGATATTTGAAGTTGTATCCCAAATTCTCATTTTTTGTAAAATCTATCCGTAAGTTATTATGAATTAGAGAATTTGAATTTGATGAACATTTGATGTAATATATGGTAATGCATCAGTTGAGTTTGAGATCTATGTTTGTGATGAACATTTGTTGAATGACTGTGCATGTTTTGAATTGTTGTGCATTTGTTGAATAGCCATGCATGTTTTGGGTACAAATTATATGTAAGATATGCCGTTTTTCAAAATGTGCACAAAACATGCACACCTGTTTACTTAAGAGATGCCATTTTTCAGAATAACGACATCCATAAGAGATGCCGTTATTCAGAGAAACGACTGTGAAGTTAGATGGTTCGGCAGAGTTTCATTTCCCTCGAAATAAAAGACTCAGCTAGTGCCATTTTTCAGAATAACGGCATCTTAAGGATGCCGTTATTCAGAGAAACGATTGTGAAGTTAGATGGTTTGGCAGAGATTCATTTCCCTCGAACTAAAAGACTCAACTGGTACCTTTTTCAAAATAACGGCATCCTTAAAAGATGCCGTTATTCAGAGAAATGACTGTGAAGTTAGATGGTATTGGCAGAGCTTCATTTCTCTCGAAATAAAAGACTCAATTGATGCCGTTTTTCAGAATAACGGCATCATTTCCAATGGTGTCATTTTTCTAAAAAACGGTATCAAGTTAAATTATAATACAGACCAAGTTGTACATATTTTGTACCGATGCTGTCGTTGCAAATAACATTATAGGTAACAGATGTCGTTATTTGGAATACCGACATCTGTTACTTATAAATTACACCTAAAACATGCACAGGCATAGACAAAACTTGATTTTCATTGTTTTCAGACTTCAATTTTACAATGAACAACATATGCAATTACGAACCCCAAATAATATATATATAGAAATAATACAACACCCGAATTGCATCATTTGTTTCAAGTTTGCTTCAAATGTTAAAAGCACAAAAAATTACAAAATATCAAGTACTTCATAACATAACTAAATATAATAAAATTACACATTCAAAATGTATCTGATGTGATTGGGCTATTCAAAGCTTAGAAAATTATAAATTTAAACATTCAACACTAACTAGGCGTATAGTGTTACGGCTCCCTCTTTTTCTGAGCTAGGACTTTCCTCCTACGTTCGGCAATTTCTTGTGTCGCAAGTACACTGAACCCGACATCTTCTTCATGCCCCGCTTGTACTTCTTCAATCTCTCGTGATGCTAATTGAGTATCTGAAGGAGCAAAACAGACACTTTTCCGTCGTGGCAATTGTGAAGGAGAAGCTCCCAAATGTGTAGATGACCTAGGTGGAGATTGAGCTTGGCTTGGTGGTGGTACAGGAGGTTCAACTTGTCTTGTTCGTGGTGGTGGAGGTTGAGCTCGGCTTACATTTACTCGGGGCGGTTGAGTGGGAAGTTCCGATGATGGTAAAAGAGCAGCGAAACGCGGACCGTCACCAACCTCTTCAAGTGAGGTACGACATGGACGAAGGATTTCTCTCGCTAACTCCTTGCACGCCTTTGAAGCGTTGCTCTTCAACACACGAGCACATTTCCTCACAATATCCCATGTGTTGTCAATCTACAATACCAATGAAATAAATTAGTAGTAAACCAAACTTTTTTAAACAAATAAAAGCAAAATGTGTACAAAAAATAAATAAATTCATATTTGTTAACAATAACAAAATTTTACCATTAGTCGGTACGAGGACGCTTTGGATTGATACATTGGTTGCGATGTGGAATATGCCGGTGGTGGTTCTACTTGGTGCCTTGGTATCAACATTTGGATACCTGCGGGGATATCCGATTTTAGAGCAATATACAACCGTATAATACGTTAGTACCACACCATGTAAGCTGTTTGCAACGACCAGCCGTACGGTGCAATCCCATCTACCACCAAATCGTATTTCCTTTCATTCCAGCATGCTACAGGAATGTAGTGGTGATTGGCCCAATCCATACTTGGCAACTGACCTTGACCAGTAATATTGTGAAGTCTTCGGTCGTACATTGTCTTTTCAGGGATGGGCTGTTGTGCATTGAATTGTCGGAGGACTCGGTTGGCACAATAGAACTCCACGACAGAGAAATTTATAAGTGGACCTCGTGTCAACAAAAGTTGATTATTGGCAGTGCATAGTGGGGGTAGACGTTGTAGCCTTTCGGCCGTGTCCGGTGTCCAATTGACATACTCTTCCCTAAGCTGATCGAGTTCATCCCTATAATATGTCAACACACCACGTGGGTTATCTCTCCACGTGAGTTTACCCGTCCAGTACACACCTAAAGGAGCCCTAAACACTAGATTCTCATGAATCACACTCCAATTATCTGACAGAACAGTTACTTGGGGCCGACCGAGTTGTATTCGTTCCCAACACCATATTTGCAATAACTCCATCGGCTCCGTCATTTGTATCGACCCCATTGAACAATTGCACATGGCACAGTAAAGAGAGGCTAAAGTCGCACTTCCCCAACTTTATCGCCCGGCTCTATGTATGTCGGCAATCAAAGGAAGGTACATTAAATGGATAACATCATCGGAAGAATTAGGAAAGAGAATACCTCCGATCATCGACAAAAGATAAGCCCGCGTGTAACATTGAATTTCGAAGTTGGTCGCTTTATCTCCCAAACTATTGTTGAATTCTGTAAAGAGCCATGAATGTCGGATTGATTCCCCGACGAATACACCTCTATCATCCTCTTCAACCACCTTCCCAAGAGAATCTCTAACCAACATCACTTTATTGAAAATTAGGTTTCCGGTGACCGCCACCCCATCGATTGGAAGACCCGATATGAAGGCTATATCTTGTAGCATGACCGTCATCTCACTAACGGGTAGGTGTAACGTATGTGTCTTCGACCTCCATCGCTCCACAAGTGCGGTAAGTAATGAATGGTCGCATTTCACTTTGGCCAATATGGACATTCCATAGAACCCGCAATTTACCAAATAGTTGTGTTCTAGGGTGCGTCGGCAATATGGTGTGCATTCGGAAACTCATTTTCTCGATATCTCCAGTTCACACGACCTGAGACCTATGATATTCTTGCAAATAGAGTACGGACGGGTCTAAAGGACCCGAATTTTCTTGTTGTGCGTGTGAAGAAGATGAAGCACCCACATCATGGGAAGAAGATGGTTGTGTAGGATCCATTTATCTGTGAACATAAAAAATAATGTGTCAAGAACAATATTAATCAACGATGATGTATGGAGATAATCAAATTTGTAAGCCATGTTTCTTCAACAGAATTAATAATCGATGTTTGAAGATAACAACTTCTCAATACTCGTATCCAATTACTACTCATAACAATCACCACCACAACATCTCCACACACTACATATCTATGTACATAAACAAATCTCATATCAATATCCATTCATACATACCGAACTATGAATATAATGATTAGAAATATAGAAATTCTAATGTATGACCATTTATCCATCAATGAGTAATATACAACATTGTCATTTTTAGATTACATCATCGACGATAATCCTTAGATACTAGTATAGCTCATCCACATATCACATAGATGAATCTCATTTCACATATCTAATACTTAGATGAATCTAATCTACATCTATTATACTATACTACCTATATAGCTCTCATTCATCAAAATAAACATTTCACACATCATCAACAACAATCCTTAAGTACATTTCACATATCTCATACTTAGATGAATCTAATCTATATATCTTGTACTATGCTACAAATATATATAACTCCCATTCATCAAAATGAATATTTTCAAATAAATTTAGGGATTTATAATACTTACCACAATTTCAAATTTTGGAAGAGTTGTAAAGGAAATGAGGAAATCACAATTAGGATTTATGTATGGGTATTTAATTGTTTTGTTTGGGAAGTTTGAGAGCACTCCAATACTTGGGATTTTTGGTTTTAGAGATCTAGGGTTTCTGGGTTTCAGGAGAGAGAGAGAGAGAGCAGATCGATTGAGAAATGGAAAGTAAAAAGAGGGGGCCACTATTTATAGGTAAACAAACTAAATAACTGATGCCGTTATTCAAAATAACGGCACCAATATTGAGAATGCCGTTTTTGAAAGAACGACATCTGTTATAAGGTTTTCACACTTGCCATTTGTTCTTAAAATTGAGAGTACAAAAATTCGATATTCGAAATAACCTATGCCGTTACTCCAAAAAACAACATGACACTTTTTTAAAAAAAATAGATGTCATTATTGGGGAAAACAGCTTGTAAATAATCTATGTCGTTTTTTCCAATAACATTTTTTGTCGGCGTGTCCAAAATTGGGCCAGTTTGCTAATTATTTTCGGAAGTGGGTCAGAGCGCCAAATATTTTCAAAAAGTGTGTCAGTACGGCAAAAAATTCAGTAAGAGAAGGCGTGGAAAGGAGGTAGCGGAAGACAACTGGACTGTAGGGATTTGGACAAGGGAAAGAGAAAGGGTGTGAAATTTTTTGCCGTACTGACCCACTTTTTGAAAATATTTGGCGCTCCGACCCACTTTCGAAAACAATTAGCGATCTGCCCCTGTTTAGGACACGTCAGCATAAACCGTTATTGGAAATAACGGCATAGGTTATTTACATGTCGTTATTTCCAATAACGGCATCTATTTTACACTTTTTTCCCATGCCGTTATTTGGAATAACGACATCAGTATATTTTTCTTACAAGTGTGAATCTTCTAACTTTAAAAAATTCTAAGTGTGAAAAAAACTTAAAAATAATGCCGTTATCTCCAATAACGACATTCGAATGACTGATGTCGTTATTTAACGACATCAGTTATATATAAATGAAGGCTCACATTGAGTAAAAGAATGACTTTTTTTTAGAAAGGGTAGATGAATAAATTAGGCAAAGAGGTAGGCTCTAGATTTGATATTTTACTTTCTGAAATTTTTAGGTGAAGAAGAAAAGGGTAGTTTTTTCTTCTAATTTCTTGCAAGAGGATGCAAAAGATGGAAGATGAGGCAATGTTTAGATTTTTCAAGGTGAGGAACAATATAGTAAGGCTAATTAAATACAAAGAACTACCACGAAATTTCAGCGAAATTCAATAACTACCACAACTTTTTTTCTTTCTTTCAAAAGCTCACCCTAAAATCTCCCTAGGCAATTGAGAATACCCACCCGTTAACGGATCACAAAGTGCACATAAACATCAACACTCAATTCCCTCAGAAGAACCTTAGGGTAGTTTTTACTAGAAAAGAAAGTTAAAGGGTAGTTCATCAGATTTCGCAGAAATTATTAGGTAGTTTTTACATTTTTCCCTATGGAAGGATTGAAGTATTTTGAGTGAAACTGAAAAGATGAAATAAAGTACTTATTTCATGATATGGGAAAAGGACATAGAGTAAGTTTTGAGAAGGAAAGAAGAGTTAAGATTAAGGCTGTAGAGAATGGAATGAAGAAGGGGAAGACAACAAAGGTCAAGGTTTTAGAGAAGAAATACAGAAGCAGGAGAAGAAGAGTTAGAATTCAATTCTGTTAAAATATAAAAACATCCTGATTCCTGAAACAATTATTGTTTTTTGGCACATTGGAATATAGGAACATTAACAGTATGTAAGATACAGACACACCGACAAAGACACAATATGACATGACACATTAAGTATTCTCTCTATGATTACTTTCCTCAGTATTCTCTTTAAGATACCAACTGAACCAGAGAAGAGCAGATTGAAGGTTACTGCGAACTGAAACTAGTGTATGCACTATGCATGACTTCTAGACCGGTTTCTACTTATTAATTGAATAGTCTAATCTCTAATGGAAGTGAGACCAGTTGATCAAGGCTCAGGCATTCTAGAGAGTAAAAACCAAAAAAAAGATATTTTCTCTAGATAAGTCCAATTGGTTAGTTGGATTTTTGTAAGTCTTGAATCCACATGTTTAATAAGTTGGTAATTTTAGAGATACTTTGGGAATATGTTTCTGGAATAGAATGGTCTAAATTCTCTATAATGTTGGGCATACCTTTATTGGAGGCCATGCTTCTTAGCTACCAAGAAACCCTGTTATTTCCCAAGTTTAAAACCAAGAGCTGAATAGACCTGAACAAGATAGTCACTCAGGTAATTGTCAATCAAAAGGATGTAGTTTGGGATGTTAGTTAGTTTCTCAGGTAATTATGCTCTTTCAGGTTTAGGTTTATATAAGATTTTATACTTGCACCTTGATGTATATCCACAACTTCATTAAAAAATCTACTGCTTTTATGTGAATGTGTATCCTGGGACCTGCAGACACATTAATTAAATGTATAAGAATATCCATATCAGAGCAATATTTCCTGAAGTTGGTTTGAACAATTTGCAAAGAGAAAATATTGTCCGGGTAATTTAATGTTCCTTCACCCGTAAAAGAAATAGTAAAATAATATGATTTAATTATGTTAAGGATGAAGTGTATAAAAAATAATAGCATAAATAATGTAATCAAATGCCATCAAGAATATAGTTGTATAAATAATGTAACCAATATTTGTTTGTAGTGACCATTATATGCTTACTTAAACTAATACTTATGTTCATCCATAACGATCGAAACCAGATTATTACAGTTCACCTAAACTTGTATACAACTATATACATGCGTATATTCCTCCTTACAGATTACTACGTACTTTGTTTTTTCAAGTCAGCAAGCAGCAATGTGTATGTTGTTTGCGAGTGCGACAATACACCATGTTCTGTTCCACATTCGTGTGGCTTTTGTTCGACTAAACTTTAAGTCACCTTTTGTATTCCTGCAGTTTAGCTTTCTCACATTCTTCGGTTATTAATTTTGATATACTTGTTTTGGCCTGGGAATCAATCTTACAGCACCAGCAGCTGTCAGAACTGAGCTATTGTAAAAGCTTACATATATGCACATTCCTTTTCTTAGGGAAGGATAGTCCTTGATGTCGTTCGGTATGAACTCTTCCTTCTTTTTCTTTCAGTTGCTTGACGGAAAATCTTTAATCAAGGCTCAGAAATAACTCTTGCACTTTCTCAAACCCGAAATTCATAACAACCAGATCGAGTTGAGTGATAGGTAATTCATCAATACTAAATGACTTTTTCCCGCTCCGACCAGGGAGGCTCACTAAGGCTGAATGGTTGCCTATTATAGACAGGGTGGAGGACAGACTGTCGGGATGGAAAGGTAAATCACTTTCTCTTGGGGGCAGAGTGGTACTCATCAACTCTGTGTTATCCAATCTGCCCATATACTACATGTCTTTTTTTGAACTCCCAAAGTGGGTGAACCAAAGGATTGACCGAATCAGAAAAAGATTCCTTTGGAAAGGTGCAGACTCAAATAAGGATGGCTACCACCTTATTAAATGGAATATCGCATGCATGAAGAAGAGGCATGGAGGGCTGGGCATCATTGACCTCAGAGATATGAATCTGGCCCTCCTGGGAAAGTGGTGGTGGAAAGTGTTTCATCACTGCGGGGAAGGATGGCAGGATTTTATTCAACCTTACCTGCGAGGGAAAGGGACAAGAAGTTTAGGCTTTCGAGTTGGGGCTAAAGTCTCTCGCTTCTGGAAAGGAGTTGCCAAAGCCAGCGGACCTTTCAACTCAGCAGTTTCATCTTTGATTGGTAATGGTCGAACCACCAGATTTTGGTGGGACAAATGGTGCGGTCCTCATACTCTTAAGGAATGTTTCCCAGAGCTGTATGATAAAACGAATCGACCGAATATCTCGGTGGCGGAAACCTGGAAAAGGGGGACTTGGAGACCGTTGTTCCAAGGAATTCTTTCACCAGGTTTGCTTCAGCAACTGCATGAATTACAAACGCGCATCGTCCAGTCCGGGGTGATGTGTACCCAAGGCCCAAATCAGATGCGTTGGGGACTCGAGAACAAGGGAGTGTTCTCGGTTAGATCACTTTACCACCGAATTCACTACCGGGGATGCAGACCCAATTGGGCAACGGTATTATGGAAGGCAAAAATACCTCTGAAAATTAGAGTCTTCCTCTGGCTTGTGCTCAACAATGCCATACTCACTAGAGAGAACTTAGCCAAGAGGCAACCTCACATTGCGACCAACTGTGGGTTCTGCAACGTACACGTGGAAAATCTGAACCATCTGTTTCTTCACTGCACAAGAAGCAAGGCGATCATGATAGAGGTGCTAAGAGCCCTAGGAACAAGTGACTATCCAAGAGACTATGAGGAACTATGGGTTGGCCCCAGATTTGCATCAACCCGACACGATATGAAAGATGCATGGTTTATTGCCATTGCGGCAACCACATGGGTGTTATGGCTAGATAGGAACAATTTTTATTTCCGTACTTCATGTAATTCTATTTCTAGTAACCTTACTCATATCATGCATCTGAATTTCTTTTGGGCTATAGCTGCTGCTTCAGGAGCGAGAGGGAGGATTGCAAGGGTATTCCAGGTGGAAGAATTTGACGACGAGGAGATAGAGTTCGGGCCAACTCTGGATTGAGGAGTGGGCATTACATGCACGCTCTGTCTCTATATATTTTGTATCAGGCCTTTCTTTTTGTATTTTGATTGCCTAAGGTTGGATGATGTATCCCACCCCCCCAGGGTTTTGTTGGGGGTTATGTTTTATTTCCTGCACTGCACTTTTATTTTCCCGGGACTTCGGGGTTGTTTATTAATCTCTTATTAATGAAACAGGGTGGCGTTATTCCCCCTTTTACCTCAAAAAAAAAAAATACTAAATGACTTTTCGGCTTTTGTTGTTTTAAATTTGAATTGAAATTTCCCGTTTATTCGCTCTTGCTCAAGTGTATTTGGTGGCATTGGATGATGTTCTGTGTATGGAAATATTGTAATCTATATAATAAAACACAAGGAAAGCTATCAAGTGGCTCACCTTTAATCCCCCCAAAATTAAAGCCCCGGATCTAACCTTCAAAAAACACATTCTCACCCCTCCCCCCCCCCCCCCCCCCCCCCCCCCCCCCCCCCCCCCCCCCTCAAACTAAAAAACTCATTACTTTACTACTATCTCTAGTCTCTCTTCACTTTTTCATATTTGTCTCTTTCTCTCAGTTAAATTTTATCATTTTCCACACTTATTGTAACTCCCGTTTTCATTTTTCCTTTTTCTGTTATTGATCCCAATTGTAATCTTCATTGTAATTGTAATTCATTTCATTTGTCGCATTTTGTGTTGAATAATATTTATTCGAATGTTATTTGTAAATTATTCCCCATCTCAATTGATCATTTTAAATCTACTCCTTGTATTCTAAATTCAGATTTAATTTTATAAAATTTGCCTTGTCTTTTTGGATGTGAATTGTCCTCCTAATTGACCCACTTTGTACCCAAAACCCAATATCCACTTCCTATTGGATCTCTCACCCAAACCCACTAACCCAAATCAATCTCCACTATCTGTAACTCCCAAGAATTTGAAAACTAAATCCCTGCTATTAAGCCCTATAATCTCTCCCATTACTAATTCAATCAATTTCCAACTTAATACCCCTAATATGCAGCCAAACTCCTTAATCCTCTAACCCCCGCACTGTTCATTCCCCCCTACTCTTTCTCCTTCCCTGTTTAAACCCAAACAAAACGAAATCCTAAATCACAGACTCAACTCATCGTCTTCCTCTCCGCTCACCTTCCTCTCCTTGTTTTCGATCCAACACCATCGTCCCCACCTCCACCATCAAACCTCCGCTCACCCTCGCTTCCACCATCACCCCACCGCAGCTCCAATCCACCGCCGTCTTCACCATCGAATTACTCCCGCCATTACCCATCCTCACCATCGTCCATTGCTTCGACCTCCGTTAACCATCACCAGTCATCTCCATCCTCCTCGCCTCGCACCCAAGCACCTCCGCCAGCCACTCGCCGTCGGACCACCTTCGCCATTACCCAAAACACCCAGAGCACACCTCCAACTCTTCTCCCCTATTTCGAACCAGAAGCAGAGCCGCCCCAAAGCTCGACGCGCGCCACCCATCGCCATCGTTGTCGCCTTCGACTGCTCCATGGTCGAACCCCGACCACGCGCGGTCGTCGCGCCAGCCTGCGCCGCCCACTTCCGCTCGCTACTGCCGTAAGGAAGAAGACGATCAACGGGTGGTCGAACGCGCTGTCCCCTGTTCGGCCACAGCGAATCCATCTCCGTTGTTCGCTGTTCGTCTGGATCCGGTGTGCGGGAAGGATCTGATTGGTGGGTTTTTGCTGTTCCGTGTTTTGGCGCAGCAAATCCCGATCGTGTTGTTTGCTGTTCGGGCAGATCTTGGTGTGGAGATTTGCTCTAGTTGCTGTGTTGTTGGCTTGGACTTCTTGCACGTAGTTTTCGGAATTCGCCGGATTATTCTCTTTCGGATCTAATTGTCAAAAAGTCAAGTCATTTCTTATCGAATGTTTATTGTATCATATTCGATATTTTTATTGAAACCCGCAAGTAGATCCAAATTGATTATCGTATACTGTTTATTGTATTCTATCGTTGGGATGCCACGGATTTACACGAGCAAATCTAAGTGGTAATCTCGACTTCGTGCTGCCTTTTTGCCTCTAATGTATAGGGATCTTACATGTACCCATGTAGATAGTTAATGAATATAAGAATAGGAAATCATTATCACATTTCATCTCATGACATTAAAAATAAACTATTGTAGATTGTATATTAGGGAGATTGTTAATGTGATTGCTATTGATAAATTAGTTGAATTGTAATTATTAGAATTATGGACATTATACATCCTAATACCATGTTCACATAGGATTGGCTCGCTGTGATTTATGATTTTTAAACTCCAATTTATCATTCTTAACTTTTTAACCGTTTTATTCAAAATGAACATATTGACTATTCTGAAAATTATGCCAATCTGAATCTTATTGTGCTGTTTCGACCTAGATAAGTTCATTAAAATCAGAAACTCCCTGAAAATGAAACGTAGCCCTAAGTGTCTAGATGTCAATAGCCTCCGGAATTTTTCAATTCCGACTTACATTGCCCGAGTTATGACCCTTTTGCTACAGCTGCGCTGTAATTTCAGATTCATGTACATACCATGTTAGGCTAATAAATTATGTGAAATAATGATCAAATATGGCCAAGATAAATTCCAGATTTGTAGGTAACATGCTTAGGGTGTTAAAAATTATTTTTACTGATTTTTGTAATGATTATTTACTGCCTTTATAACTGAAATTAGTCGACATCGACACCCAGCCAGAAACTAAAATCTGTAAAGATTACTGAATTTCGCCTAGCTATCGTTGTCGGAATGTAGACTTTAAGTATGCGTCGGAACCGGGCAGGGGTCTAGTTTCTAGAACACCTGACGGATCTACATTTGCTGTCCTGTAGCAACAGGAATTCTGATTTTGGTACAGCAACCTACTGCTGTCCAGAATTGGGTTCCTATATTTAATAATATATAATTATACCTATAATGTTATTTTTAGTGTATTTAATTGTATATAGTATATTGCATGATCTTAGGGTTGTTTTGTCACCTTTACTAGTGTCCCTTATTAATCGCATTAGTGTATGCTAATTGAATAAAGAAAGTAAATCAAGCCGGGGTTAAGGGTTGATTAGGGTAGTTGATGACATAGTGACTGTACTCGGAAGAGGGGCCCGTGTTTCCCTAATTATCGGTCTATCGGTTATCGGTCTATTGGTTATATCGGTCATCGATTAATTGCAGATTACTGACTTCAGTATCTCAATTGATTCGGTCATCGATCATTATTGAATATTGATCCCGAGTACATGAACTATAGAATCTACCACCTTAGTCTAAACGAAATTAATTGTATGCATTGAACCTGTGGTACGGCACACATGAGACACAGTAGTACATGCATTAGCTATGATTAAAAATGAATAACAAACCTAAGGCTCTCATCACATTATTATTGCATGTTGTTATCTTATTGAACAGTGTTATCGTTATTATTGCCATTATTGATATTGTTTATCGTTATCGTGATAAATCATAGTTATTGCATATTATACTATTATCTCTTTGTCACTGTTCAACACTATTGATTTCATCGTTTATTGAATTCATTGCTATAACACCATTGTCATTGTTTCTCTGTTTCTCTACTTGCATGTCCACGACTTGCTCTAAGGACTTTCTTTTTTCTCTCTTTAGATAAGCAACTTACAGGTAATCAAGAAGATTTACCTGACGGAATAGGAGAGCAGCATTGGTGAAGGAGATGTTTTACTGCGCTGCTAAAATAAATGTTGTTTTATTTAATGACTTTAATAAAATTTGACAAATGCTATTTCTTTGTATTATGGGCTTCGACCCGAATATTGTTTGTTAATTTCCAGATGTTGAGTTATTTTGATGTTGGTTATTTTTAAGCTTAAATTTTCAATATTGTTATTTATGTGATTATTCTTTCATTGCATGCGTGATTGTTTTATTACTTGTTATATTGTTGAGTTGGATCAATGACAGCCTATGGATGACACAAGTCATTCGTTGGGCCGTGTCACGTGCTTGCATTCCATGTTTTTGGGAAGTGGGGCGTGACACTTATAGTTCCAAGAAGTTAGATTTTACACCCTCATTTATAATTATTTTTCAACATATACTAATGGAAACATGGACTTTTATTTACAACTAATTATTGCCATACTATTCAAACTTGAGCTACATTAATTGTTGTTTTACTGTTTACAGGGGTTTTCGTGTTTTGTATCGTTCTGAAAATGTGCCGTAGGCACGTGCCCACGGAAAAATCTAGTCTATATAATAAAACACAAAGAAAGCTATCAAGTGGCTTCCATTTAATTGAAACCAAATCAACGTCTTAGATTCCCCCCCCCCAAACATATTTTTCCCTCCAAAAAGTTTTCCTCCCAAAATTTTTTCTCCCAAAACTAAAAAAACTCATTACTTTATTACTATCTCTCTCTTCTCTCTTCACTCTTTCATATTCTCTCTTTCTCTCTCTCCGTCTCTCTCTCTCTCTCTCTCTCTCTCTCTCTCTCTCTCTCTCTCTCTCTCATTCTATCTTTATTTACTTAAAAATTTAGATTTTCATATTTCAGGGTATGTAAATATTTTATTGCTCATGCTACATTGAAAATAACAAATATTTTCTTAACAGTTTAAATTTCATCATTTTTCACCTTTAAAGTTCTAAGAAGTTGGATTTTACACCCCCCCATTTATAATTATTTTTCAACATATGCTAATGGAAACATGGACTTTTATTTAAAACTAATTATTGTCATACTATTCAAACTTGAGCTACATAATTGTTGTTTTACTGTTTACAAGACTTTTCGTATGTTGTATCGTTCTGAATTCGTGCCGTAGGCGCGTGCCCACGGGCAAATCTAGTCAATATAATAAAACACAAAGAAAGTTATCAAGTGGTTCTTCTTCAGTCCCCCCAAAATCAAAGGCCCAGATCTAACCTCACAAAACACATTTTCCCCCCAAAAGTTTTCCCCTAAAACTCAAATTCAAATCCCCCCCCCTCCCAAAAAAAAACTCTAAGAAATTTAGAGTAAAAAATCTGACATAGTGATGCTTCGAACCTGAGACCTCCTTCATACTGGTTATGCACGTGTGATGCACGTGTTGGTAGATTGACAAATGACACTAAGGCCTTCTCCCATTATAATATTAGAGATTATATATATATATATATATATATATATATATATATATATATATATATATATATATATATATATATATATATATATATATAGGGTAGCCTTCGGTTGCGAACGGCTGGGTGCGAATTGAGCTTGCAAACTCGATTTTTTGCCCTTGGATCCAAAACAGCACAATCGATGGCTGTGATTGAATCCCCCTCTTCTCAGCTGTTAGCGGGGGTAATTTTGGTAATTTTAATTCGATTTCCCTTTACCCCCATCTCCCTCACTCTGTCATTTCTCAATCCCAAATCGAGAGCCCCTCTTCTCAAAATTGAATTCTCTCTATCAGAAGAGTCGAAACCCTAATCCCCTTTACCTCCCTTCACTCCGTCGTTTCTCAACCTCAAACCCAAATCGAAATCGAAAACCCCCCTTCTCTCATCTCAGATCGAAAACGATCCCCTTCTCTCTCTCTTCTCGAAACCCTAACGGCTGCGTGCGAAATCTTCTGTGCGAACTCTTCTGATTAGGGTTTGAGTTCGCAAACGACAAAGGGATTAGGGTTTCGCTCGCTCTGATAGAGAGAAGGGGATATTTTGATTTGGGTTTGAGTTCACAAACGACAAATGGATTAGGGTTTCGCTCGCTCTGATAGAGAGAAGGGGGTTTTCGATTGGGTTTAAGGTTGAGAAACGATGGAGCCGATAGAGAGAAGGGGGTCTATAACTTCCTGGGTCGGCGGCCGAGCCGGTGGTCGGCGTCGAGCTCCATTTCATGAGGAGGCCAGGGTCGGTCCCGAGCTTATGGTGGATCGGCGTCGAGCCTCGAGGCTTGTGGGGCGGCTCGGCGTCAAGACCGAGCATCGAGGCCAGTCGTGAAAACCAAGAGATAGTTCGAGGTCACCTCCGAGCTCTGAGCTGCCTTTGCGCGTAAAGGTCCTGGGGTGGCTCGAGGGTTACGACCGAGCTCCGAGCTCCGAGCCCCCTTCGCTTGTGAAAGCTCTGGGGTGGCTCGAGGTTACGACCGAGCTCCGAGCACCATCGGCTTGTGAAAGCTCGGTGGGGGCTCGAGGTCACGACCGAGATCCGAGCCCCTTTCGCTTGTGAAAGCTATGGGGTGGCTCGTGGTCAGGACCGAGCTCCGATCCCCCTTTGCTTGTGAAAGCTTGGGGTGGCTCGAGGTCACGACCGAGCTCCGAGCCCCCCTGCTTGTGAAAGCTCTGGGGTGGTTCGAGGTTACTACCGAGCTCCGAGACCCAAAACATGTTGGAAAAGCTTTGGTGTGGCTCGGATTCTCCGCCGAGCGAAGAGCCCCCATACTTGGTATGGAAATCTCTGGTTTGGCTCGAGGTTACAACGAGATCGAGCCCCAAAGCTTGTTGGAAAGGCTTTGCTATGGCTCGAGGTCACAACCAAGCTCCGAGCCCCAAAATTTGTTGGAAGAGCTTTGGTGTGGCTTGGATTTCCCGCCGAGCGACGAGTCCCCATACTTAGTGTAGAAAGCTCTGGGATGGCTCGAGGTTACAACCGAGCTCCGAGCCCCAAAGCTTGTTGGAAAAGCTTTGGTGTGGCTCTGATTCACTATCGAGCGACGAACCTCCTCATTGTTTGTGAGAAGCTATGGGATGGCTCGAGGTTACTACCGAGCTCCGAGCCTCAAGACTTGTTGGAAAAGCTTTGGTATGGCTCGATGTCACAACGGAGCTTCGAGCCCCAAAAATTGTTGGAAAAGCTTTGGTGTGGCTCGAATTCCCCATCGAGCGATGAGCTCCCATACTTAGCGTAGAAAGCTTTGGATGGCTCGAGGTTACAATCGAGCTCCAAGCACCAAAGCTTGTTGGAAAGGCTTTGGTGTGGCTCGGATTCACTACCGAGCGACGAGCCTCCTCTTGCATGTGAGAAGCTCTGGGATGGCTCGAGGTTACAACCGAGCTCCGAGCCTCCTTATTGCTTGTGAGAAGCTCTGGGATGACTCGAAGTTACAACCGAGCTCCGAGCCCCAAAGCTTGTTGGAAAAGCTTTGGTGTGGCTCGAGGTCACAACCGAGCTCCGAGCCCCAAAACTTGTTGGAAAAGCTTTGGTGTGGCTCGGATCCCGCCGAGTTGACGAGCCCCCCATACTATGGCATAGAAAGCTCTGGGATGGCTCGAGGTTACAACCGAGCTCCGAGCCCAAACCTTGTTGGATAGGCTTTGGTATGGCTCGAGGTCACAAACCGAGCTCACGAGCCCCAAAACTTGGTGGAAGAGCTTTGGTGTGGCTCGGATTCCCCCACCGAGCGACGAGCCTCCTCATTGCTTGTGAAATTTTGGGATGGCTCGAGGTTACAACCGAGCTCCGAGCCCCAATGCTTGTTGGAAAAAGCTTTTTTGTGGCCTCAGATTCCTACCGAGCGACGAGTCTCCTCATTGCTTGTGAGAAACCTCTGGGATTGGCTCAAGGATACAATCGAGCTCCGAGCCCCAAAGCTTGTTGGAAAAGCTTTGGTGTGGCTCGAGGTACAACCGAGCTCCGAGCCCCAAAACTTGTTGAAAAAGCTTTGGTGTGGCTCGGATT